>OZ018350.1:1418397-1597434 GCA_963969515.1 Yponomeuta evonymella | reverse complement strand
AACAATTTAACCTAATCACTTTGTTTGAGGAAACCCTATTTTTTTGTAACAGCCACTGATTACATGCAACTTTCTTCGGACCCACATTACGCCTTCAAAGCAATACCGAAACGGTCACAATAATTGGGAGAAAAAAATTGGCTCAGTCCAGTGTAAAATGTCCAACAAAACAAATATTGGAGAATATTAATAAAAACAATATTTAGTTATTGCCGCGGCGACACAAAAAGAAAGGGGCGAAACTGGATGTAATTGTTGCGTTTTTTTTTGTTTGCCGGAGCCCCCGTCGATGTCTAATTAGCCGTGTGGTAACTGCTTTACTATGCGGTTTGCGACAGACATAATATTTGACTGTGGATATAATTTTTGGGGTTCAGTAGGCAAATAGACTCGCATCAGTGGAAAATCTCTATTGCGAGATCGGAATTAGTATTTTATTGGAAGGAGTTCATCATCGGCCATTTAACGCCCCCTGCAGGACATAGGCCTCCTTCGTGGTTTTCATAACCATGAGGGGGTTTTACTTTTTTTTTACTTTTTAGGGTTCTATACCCGAAGGGTACCAAACGGGACGCTGTTACTCTGTCTGTCCGTCCGTCCGAAATTTAAAGGGCTGTATCTTTGGAACCGTGACAGGTAGCCAGTAGAAATTTTCACAGAATATGTGTTATTACGGAGAATTAAATAATAAAAATAAAAAATAATAACAAATCCATACAACAAACATGTTTTTTTTTGGTGATGTTCTATCGTAAGAACGGTAATACATACAGCCATCATGCTTGGCGTGATTGTGTGATTGTGTGTGAAAAACGGCCAAGCGCGAGTACGGAATTCCTGGTGCACGAGTCCGACTCGCACTTGGCCGCTTTTTGGCTACCCGTGGTCGGTTATGGTTTTGTTGGTCGGGCGGCGCCTGCGCGCAAAACTGACTTGCAAAAGTTGCAAATCCCGCACTCCTTTGTGCGCGCTGTCAGCGCGCCTATTTGTCAAAGCTGCAGTTGGCGGGCGCTTTTGTTCGTCCATCGCTTTACTCTCCCGAATTGTTCATGCTACATTTTTAATATGAACGGAAATCTGAAAACCATTTCGAGAATTTTGCTTACCGTACTATTTCTATTTATCAGATTTGTAAATAAGTCTATATTTTTTAAGATATTCAATAAAAAGCTTTGACCTTAAATGACTTTTGTATGACGTCAGCAAAGGCAGTTTAAGTATTAATCCTTTGCTTTAGAAAAACGAAATGTCAACGTGTTGAAGTGTTTTATTTTGAGGTTAGCCCGCAGAATACATTATTATTATTATTTGTTGAAATGGCAACCAGCCGACACAGAATACATGAATACATGGTTAGCCAACCAAATTAACTGACGTTAATGACATTTCTATTTAGGCAAAGACTATCTCTTTAATCATGCTTCGATGATGTCACACACCACAAAATTTGAGAAAAATATTAAAAATAGAAATCTATACTAATAATAAATCTGTAAGGGTCGGTCATGGAGTAAGTTAGTTTGTTTTCAGAGATATTGTGTTTATAGGCTCAATATATGATACTGAAACTAATTTCACGATTTTTAGAATTTTTTTCTGTATGTGTGTATGTATGTATGTATGTTCCTCCATAACTCTTAAACCAATTATCCGAATTTGATGAAATTTGGTATAAAAACATATAGACATCTGGGACACAGGATAGGCTATTTAAATTCTAGCTCCAGTTATGATAAGACGTGGCCCCCATACAAATGCTGCTTCGTAAAAATCGAAATGTACGCGAACGGAGTCGCGGGCACAGCTAGTAATTAATAAAATTCAAAAATAACTTTCTTAAAATGGCCCATGTTTTCGAAATAAATTATAAAACACGTATATTAAAAATAAGTAGCATGGCCAACTGCAGGTTTTGGTTTCGTTTTTTGCTGTGTCGTTGTTGGGATGACAAACGAGGCTTGTGAGGGTAGAGGAGAAGAAGAAGAAGAAGAAGAACAAGAAAGACATTTATTATACCAACAAGATACATCACAGAAACAAAATAAGCAGATAAGTAACATAATATGCACAACAACAGAAAGAAAACTAAATACACAACAGACAAAACGAATAAATAAAACAGGACCATAGATGTAGCCTGTGGTATATCTAAGTTGCCACAAAAGGTATCGGCAGCAATGTGAGATCTGGGCCGAGTTTCATAAAACTACAATGCGTAGTTTATTATGACGTACGTTGCGCAGTAGAGTCTTATTATTAATCTGTGGGTTAATCGACTTTGCAATGTACATCGAATTGTTAAAGTAAGTTGTATGAAACGGGGAGTGGTGTTAATTAGTTAGAATACCTCACCCACCACCGCATCTACTGCCCAAATCAATTTCTCCTTCGGCAATCTTTCCAATATACGTTTCTACTTTTAGTTAGCTTAGTTTATACAACAAGATCCCTGAGGATATAATAAGCTTGCCAGAAACGCGGTTCAAAAAATGTGCAAAGCACACTTTGTGCCAAAAGGGCTGCTATAACATTTAAGATTATTTAGATGACGATGATGTCTGGAATTAAAGTCAGTTCAATGCATGAGTTCTAGGTTTTAGAATCATTATGTAAACTCTGTTAATTAAGGACTTTGAAAAGACTAAGGTTGAATTTATTTGTCCAAAATGATCTAGATTTTGAAATGGGGTGCCAGTTTCTGTGCTACTTCAAATAAAACATTTTGAATGATTTTTTATATAAGGAAGAAATTGCTATCAGGAATAAGCCAATTGTACCTCTTCTTTTGTAATTTTTGTCTATGTAATTGTTTTTTTGTCTGTACAATAAAGAATATTGTTACCTCACCTTATCTTATGTCGATATTCTTCTGCTAGGATTTGAGTGCGGATGGTCGGATGTCGTTAAGGATTATATTTTCGATACATTAATTAAATGTTAAATAACTGGCGTGTGGAACTATGAACTCAAAGGCGGACTTATTTTAATAGAAATGTCTTGAAAGTTTAACACTAAGCAGGTAGCGGGAAATGGTAAATATAGGTAGATAGCCATCCTTTGTTGTCTACTTACACTCATGCGCTTCTATCAACGTCGAACCCTGGCTATTGATAAAACAATGTAACTTCATAACACAAATTGGATGATTAATTGCTTCTTCACTGAGGAACCTAAAATTACATTTCCCTACTCGTTATGACCACATTGGACGGATTATTGTATAATTATGGTAAGAACGCTTTCTTTCTCATATTTACACGCCGCCCTACAATTCTCGATCCCTTTAATAATTCGAGAGCCGTTTAACCAAAATCAATAAGCCGTCGATACTTATGAAAAAACGTAACAGTAATAATGGCCTTGAATATGGGGGATAAAAGATACTTTTTATTATTTCAAATTCAAAAGATTCCTTTATGTGACCGTTGCGTGCTGCGTGCATTTCATCGGATGAAATTTTGGGAAGAGAAGGTCAGACCGATATGAGCTCTCCCATTTATCGTCTTCTTGTTTTTCGTCTTATGTAACTTACATCATCATCTAGTGTTTTGTGTGTGCCGTATTTTTGTAATATTGTGTAGCATTAAGTATGTTATATTACTGTTTATTTTTTATTTTTATTGTAGATTTATGTACATATTATCTATTACAGGTATTATCTAATTATTATATCCTTATTTAATCATTTACAAGATTTGTATATGATTATTATTATAATTTTTGTGACACGCTGTACCGCGCTCTAAGATGCTCACGAAACAAACAGGCACTGTCTGTGTCTCAGCGCTGTGGGCTAATACCCTCAGCAAAAGCTGAACAAGCTGCCTTTTGCAGCAATAGAGACACACCGTGTCTAATGCCTGTAAAACCTGTTTTATTGTGAATTCTGTTTTGTAGACTTCTATATTTTTCGAATGAAATCGAGTCATGTATTCGGGTTTCGATTTCATAAAAAATCCAGTAATATCAGCATTTTTCTCAAACAGTATTGGTGGCTTCCTGCTGGAGGGTCTCCAGATAGTTTTAGGATGTCTCCTCTTTCCCGTTCCAATGATCATGATCACACCGTGAATTTTGGGTGGTTTGAAAGCCATAGCAAAATGGGCGTGCCTTAGAAATACATAGCTATCGAATACGCTAGATTGTAATTTTTTAAGAAAGTTTTTTCTAAAAATATCTCGACACCAACTCGAATCTATGAGAACTATTAGTAGCCAACCAGAGCGGTGCGTGTGTGCCGCGATTTCTGATAGACGGAGAGGCGGTGCTAATTGCTGCCGAAGTTTGTGAAACAAGACTATTACATGATTATATTCTTTTTGTTGCACTAACCCGTGCTGAGGACAATTTTAAAAACCTATTTAGAGGCTAAAAATTCCACCCATGCCAGGACTTGAACTGGCGACCTCTGGCTAACCGTGCCAGCGCTCTCCCAACTGAGCTAATGGGCAAGTGCAGGCATCAGCGAAATTTCGAGCTTCTTTAAAAACTTCTCTGTATTACATACAGGCAGAGACATCTGGTCATTATCAGATCATCTACACTCGATTTTGTTTTTGTTGTATGGCTATACTTAAAAGTAATAGTCTAAGTAGATGGCATTTTTATTTACTAGTTACGTAACCGCGGCTAACGCTAACGGTGAAGGAAAACATCGTGAGGAAACCTGGGTGTCTGAGCTATTCACATGCCTCAGCGCTTGAAATCGCCAAACCGCGGTGGGCACGCGTGGTGATTAAGCCCATACTCTCTCTCTGAGAGAAGGCCTGTGCCCTACAGTGGGACGTATATAGGCTGCTTATGATGAACCGCGGCTATCAAACAACCTAGATTTCAGCGTGTATAGAGGTTGTTGCAATATCGAGTAAAATATTTCTCTACTCCAATGTTCCTAATCAAGAAACCAATTGTGCTTTCTGTTCCTTCTTTCGTTCGCCTCAGCCTTGAGAGGAAACTCTGTAATGGCCTTTTTCCATAGGTTCCAACATTTTATTGTATTATACCCTGTGGCAAGGCCAAGATACGGTTCTCTTTGCCACTAATTGCGGAGTAGTTCCTCAGATGAAAAGGAGCAAGTGCAGAGCCAGTTCATTCAGAGGAGCTCGAAGCGTTGGCACTTACATTGAGGCATGAAAATGCACTGAATCAGCGTGAAAAAAAATTAGCTCATGATTATTAACTTAATAACGGGTTTAGTTACTCGATTTTTTTGTCCGGAAGCATTCGGTTTCAGAAATCCTGGTGAGAATCTTTCTACAAAAAAAAAAAAAAAGTGAATCCGGGATAATGTGCAATGTTTAAAGATGTTGGTGATTTCTAGGCTCGAGTAATTTTGTGTGCTGTCTATTTTATGCACTCAACATCAGCTTATTAAATATTGGAAGTGAGATAATGTAGTCAGCTTGGCAAAATTGTTGGCCAAAGTCAAAAATTTTATTCATGATAAAAACGAAATGTTAACTTAATGAATGTCAAAGCTGTTACATTCACAATTAACAGCTTATGCGGAGAAGAAGCTAACAAGGAAACTCCACATTTATTTTATGGAGTTTCTTTGTTAGCTTATTTATTTATGGATGGATACATAGATAAGTTATAGTAGCATTACGACTCGCTAACCGTGAAGGAAAACATCGTGAGGAAACCGGAGTGTCTGAGCTATTCATATACCTCAACGCTTGAAACCATCCATCCGCGGTGGGCACGCGTGGTGATTAAGCCCATACTTTCTCCCTGAGAGAAGGACTGTGCAATACAGTGGAACGTATATAGGCTGCTTATGTTACGTTATGGATGCGCGAAAGAACGCAAAAGACTAGATCCAACTAATAACGCGGAATTAAGTTGCAACCATCACATATAATATAATCCAAACACTAAACTGATACGGTTTTATAAAAAAAAACGAACCCTCTCAAACACTCCTCAGAGGCAGTCTAAAGTCAGTCTGCGGTAACGTCTTTCTCTTATCACAGACTCTATAATTAAACTGCATCTGAGAGGTGTTTTAAGAATACGTGTTTTTTAAAATAACAAGAATTTGAATCCTAAAACGAAGTTATTGTAGCAATACCACTCGCTAACTGTGAAGGAAAACATCGTGAGGAAACCTGAGTACCTGAGCTATTCACATACCTCAGCACTTGAAATAGCCAACCCGCGGTGGGCACGCGTGGTGATTAAGCCCATACTCTCTCCCTGAGAGAAGGCCTGTGCCCTACAGTGGCACGTATATAGGCTGCTTATGTTATGTATGTTATGAATCCTAAAACACTGATAAAATACAATTAAAAATGTATCAAATATTTACAACGAGATTGCATGAAGCCTTCATGTGATGGCAGTTGAATATATTTTAGCACTTATGAATATTTTTTGCTTTTTGTTTTTGTTTCTGTGATGCGTCTTGTTGGTATAATAAATATCTTTCTTTCATTCTTTTCATTAGGTGTTTCTATTATAATTTTTGCATGCAGTCGACACCTATAAATTAGGGTACCTAGCATTAACTTGTCGCCTTGGCGCATGTTAATCACCTGTTTATAATATACTGACGTATACCTTGTCGATGACCCTAAATGAATAATCTACAGTCAGTAAATGACCAAAACATTTTTCCCACCGATTAAATTGCAATGTATAGAGAAACTTCTTACGCCACCAAAAGAACCACAGAAGCAGACAAAACGCTTTGAGAGCGGTTCCCACTGGAATAAAAGAATGTCCTCGACGTCCTCGATGAGCGAGTTCGAAGGTCAAATACGTCCCACTGCAGGGCACAGGCCTTCCCTAAGAGAGAGAGTATGGGCTTAATCACCACGCGTGCCCACCGCGGATTGGCAATTTCAAGCGCTGAGGTACTCAGATACTCAGGTTGCCTCATGATATTTTCCTTCTCGGTTATCAATGGTATTTCTACTATAATTTTTCAAATATACGTAACTAAGAAAACAAAGTCATTGGTAGATGCCGGGAATGGAGCCCACGACCTCCCGAATGAGAAGCCGGCGATCTACCGCTCCGCTACCACAGCTTGTAAGGGTTACTCTGAATATATTATATAATTAGTAAAGTAAAGTAAAGATTTATTCAATTTCCAAATTCGTTACCAAAACCATTATGCGTTTTTTTGAACAATTAAATGACTTTTTTGAGTTTTTTCTTAAAGGTTACTTTAGTCTGCGAGTTTCGTGTCGGTGGCGTTATGTCATTCCAAATTTTGCTTGCGGCAAATTTGAAAGAGCTTTGGAATGCAGCTTATACGAGTACATTTTAATTAGGCGAGCTGATGACTTAGTAACTAACCTACTCTGTGCATTCATCCATTTCTATTCAAAGCAAGAACTATGCTTTGAAGGCTTAGATTTACTTGGTACAAACAACAATACAGACATTCTCCGACTTTTGATATACCTACTCATTGCCTTTCTTATCATTGAAACTTTGTAAATCGTTAGAGGTTGATTTACGCATCTCCCCACCCTCTCTAGACGAGGCGTGAGGATTGCATGTCAAGAGCTCAATGTTTAGATTTCCTGTTTGTTTTTTAACAATCTTGAAACGAGGTGTGAATTATACCCGGAGGCACACTTCAACACTTTTGAATTCGACGAAAAATCAGGTCGAGTTTAATCGTATCAAATCAGAAGCTTTTTTAGATTATTAATATAATTGAATTGATTATTTAAATTACCTGCTCAAATTAGGTACCTACTGTTGTTTTGACAGCGGCGCCTTCACTTCCTTTTAGGCGTGAATATTCTTTGATGGTGAATATTGATTTTTGTCTATGGTTAAGTGTTTTTTAGGGTTTCGTAGTCCGACAAGGAACCCTCATAGTTTCGCCGTGTCTGTCTCTCTGTCTGTCCGTCCGCGGCCTAGCGCAAAGACCGGTGGTACTAGAAAGCTGAAATTTGGTATGTGTATACATATTTATCCTGCCGACAAAGTTAAAGAATAAAATTATACAATTTTTTTTTACCCCATCATGTGGGGCATTCATTGAAAAATATTGTGGTTGTAGGAAGACCCTTTTTTATTTAGGGTTCCGTTTGCGAGATATTAAGCTTTAAAGCGCGAATTTTTTCACTTTCCTGACTAAACTAAAACATATAATGAACGTAAAAGAAAAAGTATCACGGCTAAGTAGGCTTTACTAGTTAACGAGTAATGGGCAACCAACTTATATAAGTAACATTTCGTTCAAAATCCATTGCAAATTCGACTTCTATGAAGTTGTTAGTTCTGTAAAGCAGATAAAAAAAACCTCTTTCTACGGAACCCTACATTGCGCGTGGCCCGATACGCACTTGGCCGGTTCTTTTATTAGGTAAGAATTATGTTACAGTTATTGTGTGCTATGATTTTCAGTTAGTGTAGCAGCGTAACTATTCCGTTCAGTTTGGAAGTCCATGTCAACCTTACATATACAAATAGATTTATTTTACCAAAAAACAATTTTACATCCTTATTATCTACAGATAGTATGGATAGTATTACAATTTTAGCCTCTAAATCATCATCATCATCATCATCAGCCATTCGACGCTCATTGCAGGACACAGGCCTCCCTCATGGTTTTCCTAACCATAGAGGGTTTTGCCATAATCGCCGTTGGCGATGGCAGTGTGCGGTTTTGGAATCTCAGGAAGACGCTGCTGCTCGTATCCCGGTAATTTATTTCCTTAGTCGCCTTCTACGACACCCACGGAAGGATATGGAGTGACGCTAATCATAATCCGGCGCCACACGAACCATGACTTGATTTGTTACTTAGTTTTTATTTTGATTTTTATCTGTTCTTCAGTTGTCTGTAAAAACAAATTCTTGTACTTGTATTTGTATATGCCTATGCTTGAAATAAATAACTACTATCATTATGTTATTATAACAGGCACCTAAGCAATTTCAAGCGCTGAGGTATGCGAACACCTCAGACACTCAGTTTTCCTCACAATGTTTTCCTTCACCGTCAGCAAGTGGTATTGCTACTATAACTTCACAAATGTACGTAGCTTAGAAAACCAAGTCATTGGTGGTATTTTTTTCCTGTGTTTTTTTTTTTGGAGTAGTTTGTCAAATGAAAGAGGAAAATATTCTGTGTACATAAATATAACTGTTCTCTATCCTATCTGCCTATCTATATGTAACTTTTATAAAGTATTCATACTAAAGTCTTTTCCACACATAAAAATAGAACATAAACTCTCGCCTGTATCACGGAGGGGTAGGCAGAGACCAGGGTTGGCCACTTGCCCCGATCCTGACAGACCTCAAAATTCATTAGTCGTTGCGTGCGTGCAGTTACGGGTACTTAAGTAGTATAGCGTAAGCCAATTGTACCGCATCTATGTAAATAAATAAATAAACTTCCACACAACACAATCACTTGTCCTGGTAACAGAATAGGATACCCTGTACTATGATAACCAGGCAAGGACATCACAAACATGGAAATACACCCAGACTGTGGCCATTTGACAAGTGTACGGCAGCCCCCTGTGGGAATCGAACCCACGACCTCTGTTTTGGTAGTTAAGTCCCTCAACGGCTAGACCAACGAGGTAGTATAAACAAAAAATTAATAAAAAATTTGTAAATAGAAATATTTTTGGTTTGTGTTTTTCCTGGTAAAATAAAGAATATTCTTATCTTATCTTTTCTGTCGTATTCCAGGCGACAGAAAAAACATTTTTGTGTTTGAACTTGCCTTGATTTTATTTAAGTGACTTTAAAATACATAATATTATCAATTTCAATAAAATTTCAGCATAAAGCAAAAGTAAGAAATACTACTATCCACTCTACTCTACCAGCATTTTATTCTCATTCTATGTATTCAGCAGTTCTCTGAGTACCTATATTTTTTCTGTAGTCAGGTTAAAGTTGTAAAACTTTTGGTAATTAAATGTAAGTGAAATTTGTAAGACCATCGGCAAACCTAATTTGGTGCATTCATTCACATTAACCCTTTATGCTAAAACGCGGTCAGACAAATTCTGCCTTTTCGAACGTAATCTTTGTGTCCATCCATTGTGTCCGGGGATTGCATAAAGCGTCCACAAAGACTTTGGGAACGGGAGCGGGTAAGCTTCTGGCAAGAAAAAAACCTTTTAAGTCCTTTATTTTGCGTAATAAATACGACACAGGTTCTCGCACAGGTTCTTTTGTAGAAGTTTTTGCCACGTCGAGCGCGACATAATGTCACGAAGGTTGGCGCTGAGGCACATTACACATAAAGAGTTATGTGAATTGTGTGAACATCTCAAGTACTCTGGTTTACTCCCGATATTTTTCTTCATAGTAAGTAAGATATTGCTGCCGCAATTAACAAATGTACGTAACAAAAATATTCACAAATGTGAGCAATAAAATCTACAAATGGCGATGGCGCGAACACCTTTTTATCCGACAGTGAAAGCACATGAGGACTATGTTTCTTCCTCGTACGTATGTTTCTTTGTCAAAGCCCAAAGGCAAAACTGTATATGCCTATGCTTGAAATGAATTAGAAGTATTATTGACAACGCGAGAAAATGGTGGATTAAAGCGGTCATATTGTTGTTAAGTTACGAAAAAGTATCAAAACACTTATTATAAAAATATAAAATTCCATTTCTAAGAAGGGTCAGTCGAAATTTTCCCCCTAGCAGGTGGAACCAAGTTGACTTACTACAAGAGATCTAATCATCATCAGCCATTTGACGCCCACTGCAGGACATAGGCCTCCCTCATGGTTTTCCTAGCCATGAAGGGTTTTGCCATAATCGCCACGCTTGGCAGGCGGGTTGGCGATCGCAGTACGGTTGGAATCTCAGGAAAACGCTGCTGCCCGTCTCCTGGTAATGTATTTCCTTAGTCGCCTTCTACGACATCCACGGATGGGAATGGAGTAACGCTATTCTTAATCCGGCGCCACACGGAAGAGATCTAATGATCGTCATTGGCTCGTCAGGTTCATTTAAGTGGCCAACCCCGGTCTCAATGTACCCCTCCGGGACACAAGCGTTAGATTATGTAATGTAATGTTTGTATAGCTGACTTAGGCCGACCTGCACCACTTCTTAAATGTCATCATGCGTCATTTAAATCGACTTATGTATGAAGAATTGTAGTTAAATGCTGTTTAAGCCACATTTTAGAAAGTGATGCAAGTCGGTTTAAGGATACAATAGGCGGTAGTTAGCTATACACAATTTTTTAATAGTATACTTATACATACCATAAGTAACCATACTTAGGACTTGGTCACCATTTGCGGGTGTTTCATAATAGATTAGACTTATAATGTAAACATCTTAGCATTAACATTAGGTGTAATCTAAGTTAGGGTGGTCTCGGTGCTGGGCAAGCCTATTCGATCCAAAAATCAATGTCCCAGGCACTGCAGTGTCCCAGTGGTTCCTTCACTCATCTAGTGTGAGTGAAGGTGCCACTGGACGCTGTATAAATAATTTCATTACGTAGATGCAAAGGCCAAAGTTTTACATCTAAGTACAATTTAATTAAGCATTTAAATATTCTTCCAGTGTATAGTAGCATTTTTCTATGAAATATTATTTTAACCTTTTAATGATACCTTAAACTATTGTTAGTTTTTTGTGTCGAAGGAGAGATTATTGAAAAAAATTCGGAGACTTCTCATTTGAGACTTTTTAGCAGTCGGTTTTTTGTTAAATTTAATACGTATAATTTTTTTTTAAAGAAAATCAAATAAAAATCAGCACTGGTGACGTCTTGCGTGGAAGCACTTACGCAGGACGGTCAATCGCTGTCATTGTAGAGAAATAAACTCTGTAACTGTTCGTAATGGCGAAGCAATTTATAAAGAATCCGGCATCATTACTAAGAAATAGAGTAAACAGAATAACGTTTTCCGAAAAATTCCCTTGAGTTGACTTCCGTTCCTTAGGAGACAAGAGGCTTACAGAATCAGACCATAGAACATTCTTTTTAAACTCTTTTTTATGTAGCCTATATGTACGTTCCACTACAAGGCACAGGCCTTCTCTTAGAGACAGTGTATGGGCTTAATTACCGCGCGTGCTCACCGCGGATTGGCAACTTCAGGCGCTGAGGTATGTGAACACCTTAGACACTCAGATTTCACAGCGAGTGGTATTGCTGCAACTTCATAAATATCGCAACCATAACATAGAAAATCTGTTTCCCTGCATCATGATAAACAGATTTCATTACAATTTTAAAAACCTATTTTAGAGGCTAAAAATTCCACCCATGCCGGGACTTGAACCCGCAACATCTGGCTCACCGTGCCAGCGCTGTCCCAACTGAGCTAATGGGCAAGTGCAAGCATCGATGAAATTTCGAGCCTCTTTACAAACTTCTCTGTATTACGTACAGGTAGCGACATCTGACCGAAGCGATTTACATCACTTGCAGTCCCGAGTAACCCACTTTGCAGTTAGGTTTCATTACAATAAATTCAATTCGCCCATTTACAATTTATCACATTAATTACAAGAACACTACCGAATTTGCATTTTATGCAACAACCTTAGGGACAAAATTTGATATTGTTCCTGGTTCTATAACCTCTGTAAAATGTTCCCTTGCCAAAATATTTTTTGGGCCATAGGCCACCACGCATCTTACTAAATACTTTAGGTTAGTTTAATACTGTATTTTGCTGAATTCCGCCACTCCCTAAGCAACACTTAGGTAGCGATTTTTGGTTGATTTAAGACGTAACAGTTCGGAAAGGAATAGGAAAGTAAAGGTTCATGTGTCGTTGACTGCACTATTACGTGTGGAATCACAATTTTGTTTGGCTTCAAAAGAAACTGGAAAGATTTTGATGCTTTATTTCTTTGTAAGACTATACTTTCTGAATCATTTTAGTTTTTGCTGTCCACTGCCTTTGTCCGCGGAAATCGCAGAACTGTTACCTACTCAAAGAGATATCTAGCGCGAAGTCAGATTGATGATTCATGTAATGTAGTAAGAAAGTTCCGGGTTGCTACCGAACTTTTAGAAAATGTATCTGATCTAGCTGCAGTGACAACCCAGCATACTGCGTAAATCCACTTATCGAAAAAATATGGGTAATGAACAGGCATTTGTAAAAAAATATTTAAGCTTACCAACTCGTGGTAAAAATGACGTCACAATGGGTTTAGTTGAGATTTCTGGGTCGTGTTTCATGGAACTACAGTTCATAGAGGCCACCGTAAACGTTGTCCTTTGCATCTACATAATGAGATGATTTATACAGCGTCCAGTGGCACATTCACTCACACTAGATGGGTGAAGGGACCACTCGGACGCTGCAGTACCCGGGACATAGATTTTTTTTATGGTGTAGGGTTGCCCAGCAGCTATACATCCTGACAGCTTAGTCGGTCTAACCCACGGGAAAGACAACCGCGGGTTTCCTCACGACGTTTTCCTTTACAGATAGAGTGTGGGATTGCTACTACAAATTCGCAGATACGCAGTTCGCCGTACATTTGTAGAAATGGCCTCAGTCTGGGTACATTTCCGTGTTTGTGACGTCCTTGCCTGGTTACCATAGCACAGGGTACCCTAGTTTGGGACCAGGTCAAGTGATTGTGTTGTGTGCAAGTTATTAGTTATAGGACATTATAGTTAATTATGACATTCGATGTAGTCGATGTAGGCATAGGCATACCTATTTCTTATAAATAAAAAGATATCCTGGGTGACCGCGGACCGGACGACGCAGCGTGGCCAGGCCCCCCACCAGATGGTCTAACGACATGGTTACGGTGGCGGGGAGTCGCTGGATGCGGGCGGCACACCACCGGGAAGCTTGGAAAACCACGAGGGAGGCCTATGTCCTGCAGTGGGCCCCGAATGGCTGATGATGAGGCATACCTTGTCGGTACTAAATCTTCTTAAACTAGTGGTTCACTTTAACATGACCTTTTCGTACTTACGATGGCGTCTGTACTAGTTCTTTATTAGAACAGTCACGTACGTCACGTTACAGTATTATAATCAGTGCGTCCTACCCGTCATGACATACGGAGCCCAGACGTGGACAGTCCACCAATTTAAAGTCGCTCAGCGAGCTATAGAGAGACCTGTGCTCGGTGTTTCTCTGCGGGATTGAATCCGAAACGGAGTAATTCGCCAGAGAACTAAAGTAATCGACATAGCTGCACGGATTAGCAAACTGAAGTGGCAGTGGGCTGGTCATATCTGCCGCAGGATCGCGATAACTGTTGGGGTAGACTGGTTTTAGAGTGGAGACCGCGAATCGGCAAACGTAGCGTGGGACACCCTATGACCAGACGACATTCGCAAAGCGGTGGGCAATGACTGGAAAAGAAGAGCCGAAGATCGGGCTCAGTGACGCGTCTTGGGAGAGGCCTATGTCCAGCAGTGGACTGACACCGGCTGATTATGATGATGACAGTCACCAGATATATATGTTGATTAATTGGTTAGGCAACAATGTACGCCGAATTATCATAGTAAACCATGAATTGGAGATTTATAAAACGGGGCCCTGAATTATTTTATTGATTTCATTTGCAAAATTACACAAAAGTTGAGCCGAAATTTTGCCACCCAAGGAGTTTTCTATTGTCAAAAAACAGAAGGTTTCGTCTTCAAACCACGTCGGGGTCACCAGATATGCGGACCGGGGCGCCCGCAGTTGGGTTTTCGACGGAAAATAATAAAATATATTAAATAAACACAAAATTGATGTTTGCTTTCGAAGCTATATTTTATCATGTCACTAAAAGGAAAAAACACGCAAAAAACGAAAAACTAAAATAAAAAATAAAAAAAAAACATTAGATCAAAACCTCTGTGGAGAGTCCCTACAGTTTCATAGCGCATTGGGTGTCAGAACTGCCAGCTACCCCTGCGCCGCTCTGTAATTTTGCTAAACTGTCGGTGTGTGTGTCACCTCTGATAGCTGTGTTTATGTCTATTAGATGCTGTCAAATCTGAGTTTGATGTTTCCTTACTTCCGTTTTTATAGATATTGCCTTCATTTCCTTTTCCTCTTGTGTGGCACGTTCGTTGAACTACTCTTGATTGAGATGTACCAAAAAAACTTGATTAAGCTCTGAGATCTCGGAAAATTTAAGCGAGGGTTCAATATTTTGACAGATTTTGTATCATTATTTTAACGGTCATGTAGGTATCCCATAATAAAATCACCCTTTTTGTTACGAAATATAAACCATCAATGTTATAGCAACATCAATATTAAAAGATTAACTCTGATCACTTTATTAAGTTAACAGGGCTGTTTTTGTTGAATTATGTTAATGTTGTTTTAGCATAAACATCTATTGTTTTGGCCACACACTGAGGCTGACTGATTTGTTCGCATCAATTTTGTGAATTCATTATAAACTAGTTGTAACCCGTGGCTTCAACCGTAACATTTTACACCGTAATTTTGCGTCCGTTTTTGATTAAAAGGAAAGACATTGTCAATGCCTGTAGAGCTGCGAGTTTTCGTTTCAGAGTAAGGACCTACTTTTTTCAGGCCCACACGTCCCACTGCAGGGCACAGGCCTTCTCTCAGAGAAAGAGTGGGCTGGGCTTCATTACCACGCGTGTCCACCGTGGATTGGCAATTTTAAACGCTGAGGTATGCGAACTAATCAGACTCTCAGGTTTTCTCACGATGTTTTTCTTCACGGTTAGCGAGTGGTATTGCTACTATAACTTCACAATTATACATAACTTAGAACACCTAGCTAAGGAGTTTATTTCGTGTGGAGAGGATGAAGGAAGAAAGATTGATGAAACAAATATATCGAGTGAATGTGGTCGGAAGGGCTGGTGAGGAACGTCCTAGGCGGACATGCTTCGACCAAATAGGGGATGTATTAGCAAAGGGCAAGATAACAAGTACCCGAAACCGGCGAATGTTGAGGAAGCGAAAGTGATCTGTCAGGATCGTGGCAAATAGCAGTCCCTGGTCTTTGCCTACCCCTCCGGGATACAGGCGTGAGTTAATTTATGTATGTATGTATATATTTCAAGTACTACAGCTTATGTAGGTTGGAGTTGCCACTATGGAAGCTGAATAACTAATCAAGTTTTTGTATTGGTTTTGTTGATTTAGAGGCGTTACCTTTAAAACCCTATTTAGAGACTAAAAATTCCACCCATGCCGAGACTTGAACCCGCGACCTCTGGCTAACCGTGCTAGAAGCGCTCTCCCAGTCCCAACTGAGCTAATGGGCATGTGCAGGCATCGGCGTTTTGAGCCTCTTTACCTTTTACCTTTGGCGTTACTGTTGCTGAACGAAGATCCCCTAGTTCTAGATATTATTAGCGATACGAAAATGGGTTTTAAATTTATGGGGTGTCTTAAGCGCCCCATTTAGTTTAAGGCAGAAATGCTACCTATTTCTGTCACGTTCACATAAAACTTACAATGGCGGGCGCAGAAATAAAATTTTAATATCATCTGTCTTATTTGTATTTTCTTCATGTGTTTTTTTTATTCACTTTTTTTATCATCTCTGATAAAAAAAATGTGAATAAAAAACACACCTCTGCCCACTGCTGGGTATAGGCCTTTTCCCCATCACGCCATCCTTCGCGGTCTTCCGCCATTCACATCCACGGCCCCCCTGCCAACCTGACCGCATCGCTCATACATTATCACATTTTTTTCACATTTTTTATCCAAGTCGGAAGTTTTTACCGGAACCAATCGGCATCTCCCTAACGGTAACGCGAGTGTATTTAACCCTCACGGGATCCAGTTACTTTTAACCCTTGTTGTTGACTTTTTTCCGAGGCGAATTTTCACAGTCAACTGGGCCGGGTCTACGGTGTCCCGTTGCAGGGAGTTTTGTTTTTGTTTCGTGCGTGTGTACTCGCAGGGTTAATCGTCTATGGCCGATCTTTGAATAAAAATTGTGAAGTATTTTTCAAATCGTGAAGAGAATACTATTTTTTGCCTCGTGCGGAAATTACATTATGTAAACTCACCTATGTGTCCTGGAGGGGTAGGCAGAGGGTACTACTACTTTGCTACTACTGCTCTTTTACTTCATCACCATTTATAAGTAATTGCATGCTCGCAAGCCAATTATAAGTTTTTTTTTCGTCATTGCAGTAAAAATATTTAAAACATCTAATTGTTCTTAATTGGGAAATTTTCAAGTAATTAAATTATTTGTGTTGCTCGACATTACATAGACAGGTAGAATAGATAGATAACCCTTAATTGCACCACCAGAAAAAAAGAATCGCTTTATCTAAAAGAATCGATTATGATTATTAACTTAACACCGGATAAACTTACTTGGTTTGTTGGCGGAAGAGTCCGACCAGGTTTCGCTCTGATTTACAGAGCTTAATCATGTAATCATCATCATTAATAATGCGTAGTGCGTACAAAATTAGTGCGATTAGATTTTTTAAATTTAAGTAAAAAGACTCAAACGTAAGTAGGTAGAACATTTTATCTCTTAACGAATATCATTTTTTTGTTTTTTGTTAGTGTCCCCTGCTGGACAAAGGCGGCGCCATTTTAGTCAAGATCTTTCGGTCCTGGATCACCTCAAACCTCTCCGGCAGATGATGGTCGAAATATTCTCTCCACCGTCTGCTAGGCCGGCCTCGACTTCGATGTCCGTCTTGTGGCACCCACTCGGAGGCGAGTCTGGCCCAACTATCTTTAAAAAAACAATAGGAAACAAAAATCCGAATAAAAAAAATACAAAAGAAGATCCCGCTAGACCCGCGACCATTTTTTCTGTATCGGCAAATCCGAGCCGTGTTCTTCGGGTTAATGACGTGTGAGGGCTAAAGGAGGTTAAAAAACGACGTCTACAATTGGAGAACACTCCACTGACGGGTTACATTAAAATGTTTAGACAGGGAACCAGTAGCTAGGCTGTGGACTTTGGTGTCTAGACTAGACCTTGGTTCCTAGGCTTTGGTTTGGATACTCTGATTGTGATTTCATATTCATAAATATTTACAAAAAATCAATCCTCACTTAAGACAGAGTTTCAGCTGGCTTATGAGAGGAATTCCGGTTGTAAACCGGCTTTAACTTCGTGTTAAGAGTGTTTTAGTAGGATCGACTTTTTATAAATAAGTATCATCATCAGCTATTTGACGCCCACTGCAGAACATAGGCCTCCTTCGTGGTTTTCATAACTATGAGGGGTCTTCCCATAATCGCCACGCTTGGCAGGCGGGTTGGCGATCACAGTATGTGGTTGGAATCTCAAGAAGACGCTGCTGTCCGTCTCCTGGTAATTGATTTTCTTAGTCGCCTTCTACGACATCCACGGAAGGAAATGGAGTGACGCTATTCTTAATCCGGCGCCACACGGAATAAAATAATTGCTAAATAAGTATGTTCCTAAATAAGTATGTTAGTGTTTAATTATTCTATTGAAAATACAAGAATGCTGTACAAAGCGGTGGACTTAACATCGTTAGCATTTTCTATCAGTCAACTACAGGAGGTGAAAGAAAGTGTTTGGTAGGCGTGTGAAAAAGAATGGCCGTCCTATTTTTTTAATTTAATTACAATAGATAGAATGAATTTATTACTTTTTCTTCCTAAAAAAACTGTTACAAAACTTTTCTCTTGAAATATGTTACATTGTATGTTTCTTGCTGGTTAGGTAAGGTTAGGTCGATACATAAATTAATAACATGTCTAGTAGATAACATTTGTCCTGTTATAAGCACAGGCTTGATTGTTCAAGCATAGGTCAAATTAATATTATGTTATCTAATCTTCTTATATCGGATACAGAACACTAAGAACGTACCCTAATGAGGACAGTAGTGTCCAACTGAGGGTTAATGAAGCAGAGCTGATTTCGCGTACGGGAGGGCTGGCTGAAAACTGACTGGACCACCGCGGGGAGAGAGATGCGCAGGCGACGATGCGGGCAACGAGCTAAAGGTCTTTGGATGCGGCATTTTCGATGATAGGTATGCCTATCCGCTGATGCTCTTCAAGTAACTCTTAGTTAAATCACGGAATGTTACTTTATTGCAAATCAAAACTACATTACTTTTCTTAAGTATATAGTTAAATAGCTTTTAGCGATTAGACAGCCAGTTGTATACTATGTATAGTATACAACTGGCCGCAATCTCTGCCGGACAACCATAGGATGGATAGGACTGAAAGACGAAGAGAGTAGGTAGGTTTACGTAAATTATAAAAAGGAGCTGTTCTAAAAAAGTTAGGTTCTAAAAGGCTTATACACGTTTAAAAAAAGTTTCACGTTTTTCGAGATACTTGACACCACGAACTGTATTAAGTAGATTTTAGTTGAACTGGTGGTTAAATAGCAAAAAATAACTTACAGAGATAAATTTTTTTCGAAATACACTCGTAGAGCCTTGGTTCGATAATATTAATGTCAATGTCAAGGACAAAATTGTACACAGAAACTTTAAAAATCTCATTCAAAATAACTGTTACGAATACAATGTACTCACCAAATGTATGTAATTTTATGTAATAAGAATTTTTTTTATTTTGTTAGGTATAAGTGGTATAAATAATTTTTTTATAATTTTTTTATCATTTATTATTATCTTATTTTATCTCTTACTCACTAAATCACCTCCTAACGCGATTCGTAGCTCCATGGCGGGCCACCTACGACCCGCGCGGGTCCAGTTTCACGCGACTCTCAACGGGTGAAAACTATATCATTTGGGGCAAATCGTCAAGGAAGGTGTCGAATGGTAACTGGTTTTAAGATGGACTGAGATTTTGCACTTGCTGGGAAACGCGTAACTTGCGTGAAGGGGTAAGCAGAGGTTATATTCTTTTAAAAGACTATAGATACTTGAGAAATTAAAATGAGATCTAAAATAATTACTGTTTCTATTGGTTGTACGAAAACAAATTTCATAACCGATGCGTCGTTATGTTCTACGGGATTGGTAGGCACGTCACTCGCTCATTCAAATTATCCTAGTAAATTTACAATCCAGTTAAATGGACTAAAATAGTTCGAAAAAAAAAACAAAATAGGAAAGACGCAAGAGACATCAAAAGTCGAAATGCGTTCTATCAAACAATACCAAATATCAGCACACGCACCGCCCGAGGGAGCAAATAATTAATGATGATTGGCCTCAAATTACGTACTCAAAAGCACCGACCATCCTTTTCACTCACCTGCCTTTTCCCTACCCGGTATCCCTCTCCGCCGTTACTCGCAAATCGGGACCCTATAAAAGCTGGAACAGGTAGGGGCCATGTTTAGACCTCTGTGGGACGCCTTACCGTGATCACCTGTCGCGCTCTCCCCGCCGCCGCAAACGCACGCGATCGCCATGGCAACCGACACGTACGGCCACCGAATGTTCTACTCCGAGAAGGACATGTTCCCGTCCGAAATGCTGGAGTATTCCACCGAAGACTGCTACCTGCCCTGGCCCAGGTCACCTGATTCTGGCCGCGCGAGCCTGGAGCCCACACCGTCCATCGATGGAAGTGTTCCAGACAGTGGATCACCAAACCACATCGCGTACCGAGGACTGCTCGACAAGGAGATGGCCTTGGACGACAGTGCTGAAGACGGTGACTCTCTAGAAGGTTCTGGAAAGAGGCGTGGAAGGGCTACCAGTACCGCTGTGCTAAGGAGACGGAGGCTGGCTGCAAACGCCCGCGAGAGAAGACGAATGCAGAATCTAAACAAGGCGTTCGATAGACTCAGAGGTCATCTTCCGTCTCTGGGTGCCGATCGTCAATTGTCGAAGTACGAAACTCTTCAAATGGCACAGACGTACATCGCTGCATTGTATGAACTGCTACAGTAGTATGTAAGTAAACCAAAGTGTTTTTAGGTTGTTGTTTGTTGTGAGGGCGTCGAGTTTGATATGAGGTAATTTCCACCATCTAGAGTAGATGTAGAGGCCAGAATTATTTTACTGTTATGACGGCAATATCTGAGAGTTTTGTGAAGTTAGTTTTTATTGCGTCATAACGAAAACAATTGCCAAAATGTAGGTAAAATTGATTGGCGAAGCGTTGTAGAAAGTATTAAATTACAGGGATATTTTATTTATTTTTTCTAGAATTAATCGCAGGTACCAGTGAATACTCAAATGTTACCACCTCGTAGTTAAAGTTAAGTGTTTAAACTGCAATCTGTCTGTTCTTTTTGTAAAAGCGAAAAAGTTTTGAAAAGTTGTACGCTTATTTTGTAAAGTTGTTTACCACCGATAATCCTAAGTTGACTTGTGATTATTCTGTCTAATTTTTAGTCAAATATTCTTGCCAGTGTATCCGTCCTACCATCATAGTTTTAACTTGATTTGTCAATTGTTTTAAGTCATCTTGCCGATCAAAGTATTATTGAAAAGAAACATTCCTTTTCTATGGATAAATAATAGAGTCCGTAAAACGTTTTTGTAAGTAGATACGTATTTGTTTTTATTGTAGTTTGTAATGTAACAGAAGTAAGTTGTTTGTAAATATTTCAAAACATAGATATGATTTTCTTTTCAAATAAAAGTAACGTTCGAATATTATGCACTTTTTCATTGGTTTAACCTCATTTCTTGAATAAACCGGAATAATTTTAATAAGCCGGAAATTATCTCGTTATCTTATTTTTAACTTCCGGTAGGCATCACAACAATTACGTATACTTCTTAAAAAAAAGAGCACAAAAACTAATAATCAGTAATTATTTGAAAAATATGCTATTTTTATTATTTTACCGAATATTGAGTCAGAAGTCCGGTACTATTTTTTATCGAGATACCAAACTTTTTTATTTTTATACCGCACACAATCTCATTTATGATGTGGTTAAAAGAAATAAAATATATTGTATTTGTGTAAGTTTTAAGACTTAATTTAGCGAAATACTCGCTTTTACCACTTCATTCCTGCACATCAAAAATTTTCGCTCATCTCTCCAAAACACTAAGAAAGTATTGCAGTAGGAGTTTATTTACAAATAAAGACATATTATGTTGAAAGTGCTAGTAAGGTTTTTTTTTATATATTGTACATGGTAATGGACAAGTATATAATGTAACACAAATGTTAAATGGTGAAAGGGCCGGTAAGGGACGTCCCAATCGGACATACTTCAACCAAATAGGGGGGCAAAGGGCAAGATAAAAAGTACCCGAAACCAGCGTGCGTGCATGCAACGACTAATTAATGTTTAGGAAGCGAAAGTGATGTCAGGATCGTGGCAAATGGCAGTCCCTGGTCTCTGCCTATCCCTCTGGGACACGGGCGTGAGTTTATGATGTATGTAAATGTTAAATAGCTAAACTTTAACGGTTTCATTTATAAAAACTCAATTCCTTAAAACACTTCAAAAACGCCGATTGAAATAGTCTGTGGTGGAGATTTTGCAATGAAAAGAGGTAGCCACAGATTAAATAAAAAGAGTTTTAGAATGGTTTTAAAGGAATCCTGTTTTTATAAGTAAGGCCGTAAGCCTTTTAGTGAAGCATTGCGTACAAAATTCATAAATTTTCTTCCCAATTTTCTTTATCAAAACTAACGTTCTTGTTTACAAGAACGCGATTCCTCTAAAACACTCTTCAGAGGCAGTTTAAATAATTTTTGGTTGCATCTTTCCCTTTACAACTGACTATTAAAACTGGCTTTGAGTAGTGTTTTAAGAAAGCGTGTTTTCATAAATAAGATCGTTAGTAGGTATATGAAAATTATGAAAGTGTATGAGTTGTTCACATACCTCAGCGCTTGAAATTATTAATCCGCGTCGGGCACGCGTTGTAATTAAGACCATCTTCTCTATCTGAGAGAAGGCCTGGGCCCTGAAGTGGGACCTATATAGGCTGCATAAAAAAATAATATGAATATTAAAAGATGTTCGTTATTCACTCAGAAGAAAGACTTATTTAGGTGACAAAAGATCATTAATTCATTTTCTATCACCGCGCTGAAACCACAATTGTCAACAATTAGGTACCTGTATGTCAGAATGTGCGAGCAACAACATAAGTCGAAGCAGCCTTAAAAACCTTTTTGTACATTACTAGTACTTTAAAAACCTATTTAGAGGCTAAAAATTCCACCCATGCCGGGACATGAACCCGCGACCTCTGGCTAACCGTGCCAGCGCTCTCCCAACTGAGCTAATGAGCAGTCATTAGGCGAAATTTCGAGCCTCTTTACAAACTTCCTTGTATTACGTTCAGGCAGCGACATCTTTTAAATTATCCTTAGCACGGGTTAGTGCAACAAAAAGAATATAAATATAACTAGTATTTTCTATCTACTTTGGTCAATCAAAAATCCAATTCATAGACCATCAAAGTTTCAAACATTCGCCAAATTTCTATCTCCAACGGTAGCGAAAAAAAAAACGAAATATACAATTGTCAGAACTGCTCTACAATTCAGCCGAGGCTAACTAAAGTGACAGGACAATCAGTCAGCTCAAGCCAAGGACCGACAGGATGGATGTGTATGTATGTAGGTTGATATGCTAAGTAGCAGCTGATGGTAGGACCCTCTATCCGCTAGGCCGCTAGGCTATGTCCGGTTAGTGTACGCTGCTCTGGAGGATTTAATGTGGATGTTTTTTTAAAAAGCTGTTTTGTGAGAATTTAAATGTGCTAGATATAATTTATTAGATCACAATCTGCTTAGATTGCCGCAATGTTAATATAACGCCCAATTCATGTCGTGACATCATGTCTAGCATGGCCTTTCGGCTCACAATGTTGAATTCTTAAAATGTTGAATTCCTAAAATGTTGAATTCGCAAAATGTTGAATCCCAAAATGTTGAATTCGCAAAATGTTGAATTCATTGTTATCCCAAAATGTTGAATTCGCCAAATGTTGAATTCGTAGTAATCCCAAAATGTTGAATTCGCAAAATGTTGAATTCATGGGCTCACCGTTATTCTAAGTTACGCAATACACGTGTTAAAATCTTGTATACCTACTCTAAGCATTGTTTAAAAAATTTTTATTTGCCTCTATATTATTCTTTACGATAATAAATATTATAGATAGATAGTTGTATCATCATCATCAGCCATTTGACGCCCACTGCAGAACGTAGGCCTCGTCGCTGGATGCGGGCGGTACAAGACCGGGAAGCTTGGAAAACCATGAGGGAGGGCTATGTCCTGCAGTGATAGTTGTATGTACACCAGGAATTATAATTGCATATTGTACTATCTTTAGTCTACCTAAGTACATAAGATATCTCTTGAGGTAGGGAGGTAATTAAAAAGCCGGTTCTTAATCGAAGAGAAGATACGAGTAGTGTTTATTTCTGTTTTTTTTTTTTTTTTTTTTTTAGCCCTAAAAAGGGCACCCTCCGGAGGACACGGGGGAGGGAGGTGGTGAATGCTCATGCATAACAGCACGGACCCGGCTGTGCTGCCAATGTGGGACTCACAGGAAGTGCGCCTACCCACTAAACACCACCTGGGGGCTGGTTTGGTCCTAAGGACCCCTAAACCTACATCATGAGCGACCCACCTCGAAGCCGAGGAGGGCGCACAGCGGAGCTCCTTAAGGGAGCGTCCGCTTGGGACGGCTCGTCACATCGTGACCGCGGCTAGGAGGGAGGGGTGGGGACGCCGGCGGGGACACCGGCGGTTGCGGGAGCGGGGGCTACGTCTGACTGGGCCTCTAGTAGGCGGTCCAGATCGGATGAAAGTTTATCGGGGGGGTCGACGAGGGCGTTCCTGGGCCTGCGCACCAGGTAACGGGGGTTCGTCGTGGGGGGAGTGTAGTCCGCTGCTTGGCGGATAAGGGGGTTGGGGTGCACTTCGGCCGTGCTAAAGAAGGTCTCTGAGAGGGATTTAATAAATTGTTGGATGGTTGGAATCTCCATATCCCGATGGAGGTCGGCATTTCTGACACACCAGTGGGCGTTCAGAGCTCTACGAATGAAAAGATTTTGAACTTTCTGAAGTTCGTACAGGGCTTTGGAGGACGCGTGGGCGAAGACGGGTGCCGCGTAAGTCAGCACGGGACGAATGCAAACCTTATAGAGTGTTCGCTTGTTCCTAGGGGACATCCTACTGTGTCGGCCTATCATGGAGGATAGGCGGCCTAGGTAGAAACGGGCGGTCCGGGTCACCTTCCGGATGTGAGGCCTAAATGTCAGTCTGCTGTCCAGGGTGACACCTAGGTATTTGGCGGTGGATCGCCAGGGGACTGCGGTACCTAACATACGGATAGGTCGGTCGGAGAGACCGCGGCGGACCTTATGGTCGAAACGGATCGCGGTGCTCTTTTCCGGGTTGACCTCGATTCGCCAGAGCCTGAACCAGGCACCTAGCTCATCGACCGCGGATTGGAGCCTATTAAGAATGACTGACATTTTCCGACTCTTGCAGTAGAGTGCGGTGTCGTCAGCGAAAAGTGACAGTTGGACCCCATTGCGGGGGATGGGGATGTCATTTGTGTACGAAATGTACAGGAGGGGGGAGAGCACGGAGCCTTGCGGGACCCCGGCTCTGAGGGGGCGGAGGGAAGAGAGAATGCCCTCGTGTCTAAAGCGGAAGGAGCGGTCCTTCAGAAAGGAAGCTAAGATGCGGACAAGTCGGTCGGGGAGACCCAGCTCGTACAATTTAAAAATGAGCCCTGCGTGCCAGACCTTATCGAAGGCCTTGGCGACATCGAATAAGACGGCTACCGTCTTTTCGCGTCTGGGGAAAAACCCGCCTAGAATATACTCTACCATGCGGTGGACTTGTTGGGGGCAAGAGTGAATTGCCCGAAAACCAAATTGGTGGGGGATGATGAGGGGGGTGCCCTCTGAGGGGAAGAGGTGATTCCTCATACGAGTGAGGATGACTCTCTCGAAGAGTTTGCCCATGGCCTTGAGGAGGCTGATGGGGCGATGGCTAGAGGGGAGGTTGAGGGGCTTTCCCGGCTTGGGGATGCCTATGACCGTCGCCTCCTTCCACGCGGGTGGGAAGTGGCAGTGGTCAAAACAGGCATTGAAAATGACTGCTAACAGGGTTAGCACCTGGGTGGGGAACATCTTGAGTTTATTTCAGTTTTTTTTTTTTTTTTTTTTTTTTTAGCCCTAATAAGGGCACCCTCCGGAGGACACGGGGGAGGGAGGTGGTGAATGCTCATGCATAACAGCACGGACCCGGCCGTGCTGCCAATGTGGGACTCACAGGAAGTGCGCCTACCCACTAAACACCACCTGGGGGCTGGTTTGGTCCTAAGGACCCCTAAACCTACGTCATGAGCGACCCACCTCGAAGCCGAGGAGGGCGCACAGCGGAGCTCCTTAAGGGAGCGTCCGCTTGGGACTGCTCGTCACATCGTGACCGCGGCTAGGAGGGAGAGGTGGGAACGCCGGTGGGGACACCGGCGGAGGTGGGAGCGGGGGCTACTTCTGACTGGGACTGGGCCTCTAGTAGGCGGTCCAGGTCAGATGAAAGTTTATCGGGGGGGTCGACGAGGGCGTTCCTGGGCCTGCGCACCAGGTAACGGGGGTTCGTCGTGGGGGGAGTGTAGTCCGCTGCTTGGCGGATAAGGGGGTTGGGGTGCACTTCGGCCGTGCTAAAGAAAGTCTCTGAAAGAGATTTAATAAATTGTTGTATGGTTGGAATCTCCATATCCCGATGGAGGTCGGCATTTCTGACACACCAGTGGGCGTTCAGAGCTCTACGAATGAAAAGATTTTGAACTTTCTGAAGTTCGTACAGGGCTTTGGGGGACGCGTGGGCGAAGACGGGTGCCGCGTAAGTCAGCACGGGGCGAATGCAAACCTTATAGAGTGTTCGCTTGTTCCTAGGGGACATCCTACTGTGTCGGCCTATCATGGAGGATAGGCGGCCTAGGTAAAAACGGGCGGTCCGGGTCACCTTCCGGATGTGAGGCCTAAATGTCAGTCTGCTGTCCAGGGTGACACCTAGGTATTTGGCGGTGGAACGCCAGGGGACTGCGGTACCTAACATACGGATAGGTCGGTCGGAGAGACCGCGGCGGACCTTATGGTCGAAACGGATCGCGGTGCTCTTTTCCGGGTTGACCTCGATTCGCCAGAGCCTGAACCAGGCACCTAGCTCATCGACCGCGGATTGGAGCCTATTAAGGATGACTGACATTTTCCGACTCTTGCAGTAGAGTGCGGTGTCGTCAGCGAAAAGTGACAGTTGGACCCCATTGCGGGGGATGGGGATGTCATTTGTGTACGAAATGTACAGGAGGGGGGAGAGCACGGAGCCTTGCGGGACCCCGGCTCTGAGGGGGCGGAGGGAAGAGAGAATGCCCTCGTGTCTAAAGCGGAAGGAGCGGTCCTTTAGAAAGGAAGCTAAGATGCGGACAAGTCGGTCGGGGAGACCCAACTCATACAACTTAAAAATTAGCCCTGCGTGCCAGACCTTATCGAAGGCCTTGGCGACATCGAATAGGACGGCTACCGTCTTTTCGCGTCTGGGGAAAAACCCGCCTAGGATATACTCTACTATGCGGTGGACTTGTTGGGGGCAAGAGTGAATTGCCCGAAAACCAAATTGGTGGGGGATGATGAGGGGGGGCCCCTCTGAGGGGAAGAGGTGATTCCTCATACGAGTGAGGATGACTCTCTCGAAGAGTTTGCCCATGGCCTTGAGGAGGCTGATGGGGCGATGGCTAGAGGGGAGGTTGAGAGGCTTTCCCGGCTTGGGGATGCCTATGACCGTTGCCTCCTTCCACGCGGGTGGGAAGTGGCAGTGGTCAAAACAGGCATTGAAGATGACTGTTAACAGGGTTAGCACCTGGGTGGGGAACATTTTGAGCGCTAGGTTGGCAATACCATCCGCTCCTGGGGCCTTTTTTCGTTTCAGTCTTTTGATGAAAGACTGAACTTCGTCCGTGGATACCGCAATGGGATTATCGTCGGTTGGAAGAGGGAGGGAGGTCTTTTTACGGACCTCCTCCTCGACCATACTGACGTGAGTTGGGTCGCACTGCTGAGTGCTGGGCGAGCATTGGGACTCAATGCTGTCGGCGAAACACTCGGCCTTCTCAACGTCCTCGAAGGCTGTAGAGCCATCGGGGCGGGCCATAGGTGGTGTGTGAGTGATCGCGTCTGCCCGGAGGGCCCTGGCTACTCTATAGTAAGCCTGGTGGGAGGGGGAGATGGTCTCCATGAGATCGCCCCATTGGGCGTTGTTAAACTCAGAGAGACGGGACCTGACTTGCCGCTGGAGATCGTTCGCGCGTTTCCTGTAGGCAGGAGTTGGGTAGAGGGAGGCCCTCCGGAGGGCGGCTCTTTTGGCCCTAATCAGGTTCTTGATAGCGAGAGGCAGTTTCCGGTCGTGGACCGGTACTACACGCTCGCCCTCACGAATTGCTGATTGGACCAAAAGGGTGAGGGACTCTACGGCGCTATCTATTTTGTCTGTCGTGTCGAAGTGGCCAGGGGGGAGCGCATAAGGCGAGTCGGGGGCTTCAAAGTTGGTGACTAAGGAGCTTCTGACACTGTCCCAATCGGTGATGATTTTGGTGGAGAGTGTGGAGGGTGACGGTGGGGGGCCTAGCTGAAGGGACACCGGTCGGTGGTCGGAACCTAGGTCGTCGAGAGTCTCGATCGCCCTGAGGTTGAGATTGACACCCCTTACTAGAGCAAAGTCTAGTACGTCGGGGGCGTGGTCTACGATATCGGGGTAATGAGTGGGGGAGTAGGGACATAAGACGTCCAATTCTAACGCCTCGGTTATGCCGAGGAGGGCAGTACCGGCGGGGTTCGTCTGTAGGCAGGTCCAATCCGTATGTTTGGAGTTAAAATCCCCGAACATAACGGTGTGGGCGCCTAGAGCGAGGATGGCTTCGAAATCACTCCTTAGGGGTAGTGTTCCGCTGGGTATGTAAATAGAGGCTATGACTAAGGACGGATGACCCGTCAGAGCTAATCTACAGATGGTAGCCTCCATGTTAGTGAGGGCTGGAGTGGGGACGGGGGAGCAATGGAGGGACTTCCTAAAATAAATGGCAGTGCCGCCGCCTCTACGGCCGTCGGCTCTGTCGTTCCTAACGAGAGAAAACTTGGGAATACTCAGGCCCTTGGTATGGGGTTTGAGCCAAGTTTCCTGCACTAGCAACAGATCGACTTCGAGTTCTTTGACGAACTCTCTGAGTTCAGGTACGTTGCTGCGGAGGCCGCGAGCATTGTACGAGATGAGCGAGACACTCCTAGGCTTGATGCGACCCGCGCTGACGGGAGACTGGGTGGTCTGAGGGACCGGGGGGCGTGACATTAACTCACTTACTTATATAAGGGAGAGCAGATGGCTGTGTTCGGCCACAGCCATCAAGCGCGCGGTGGGGGAGGTTGCGGCGCGCAGTTTGCGCGCCAGGACCGATATTTCGGCTAAGTCTATGTTGGCGATTGCGGAGCTGACCGTCAAGAGGTCATCCGCGATCTGGGAGTGAGGGGCGCCCGAGGGGGCGGGGCGCGGAGCGGGGGGGAGGGACTGGGTCGGCGCTACAGGCCCGGCTGTAGCGGCGGGGAAGGGGTGGGGGGCCCACGCGGGGGCCTGGGGGGGGTTGGGATTGGTGGTGGTGGGGCGGCCGCGGCGGCCGAGGGAGGGGAAGTTGGACGGGGTGTTAGCCGGCGGTGGGGCTGGTCTCCTTTGAGGAGGGGGCTGGGACGCCTTTGTGGCCTTAGGGGCCTTAGGGGGGGAGGAGCGGGGGGCACGCGGGCACCCCCGGTAGTTGGCCGGGTGGCCGGGCTGCTTGCACAGTACGCAAGACGGAGGACCCTCCGACTCGCGAGTGCGCAAGCAGTCCCCGGTGGCGTGAGGCTCTAGGCACTTCACGCACCTAGGGGGGGCGGAGCAGTTAGCGGAAGCGTGGCCATAAAGTTGGCAACGGTGGCATTGGCCAGGGTGGCCGCGCCTGTGGGGCTTCTCAGCTTTTATGCAGGAGAGCCCACAGACGGTGAGCTCTCCTGAGAAGATCGTCTTCGCGGAGGGGGTGTTGGTGAGAATCACCAGGGCGAGTGGGAATATTTTTCCGCGGGAGCTGTGCATGGGATGCACAGCCTCTACGGGGTGACCTTGTGCAAGAAGGTCATCTTTAATGGAGGTTAGGGGGAGTTCGGAGGGAACTCCTCTGAGGACGGCCCGTACCTTGCGTTCCTCGGGGAGCGCGTAAGTATGGTACGGGACCTTATTTTGAGTAAGGAGCCTAGTAAGGCTCCTGAAGATGTCTGTCGTGGGGACCTCAATTTTTATTGAGTCGCCCCAGTTTTGTGCCTTAGTGTACTGGACCTTTTGGTCCAGGCACAGTTTGGACACGGATGTCCAGGCGGATTTATCCCGTAGGAAGACGGGAGGGGGGGACTTTGCCTTTGGAGGCTGCGGTGAGAACCGCTTGATCGGTTTTGCCGGAGGCATTGCGGGGGTGTCGAGGGACATGAGGGGGCGGGGGGAGGGGGCGGTCGCCGCGGGGGTTGCGGGGGCTGCGGGGGGACAGGGGGCTGCGGTCACGGGGGACGAGCGGGGGGTAGGCGAGTTGCCTTTGGAGGAAGAAGCTTGCTTCCGCAGGAGCTTCTTTCTAGGGACAAAGGTTTTGAATTCGTGGCCTTCATCGGAGGAGATGTCGGCGCACGAGTATACTGGAGCGGCGGAGTCGGGAGACTCTGATCCGCGAGAGACGGAGCGTTTCCGTGGGCGCGAGGGGCCAGAGGTGGAGTCGGTCTCCATGGGGGACAAGGGGCCGGAGGGGCCGGGGGAGGCGGGGGCGGGGGACTCAGGAGAGTCCGGGATCGCGGCGGCGGCGGTCGGGGGCCTACAGTAGGCCATAAGGGCGTCTAGGAGCCCGTGCTCCTTAATGAATTTAAAAAGTTGCTCATTAGAGCAGGGAGGTTGAGCCATGGTGGCAGGCGGCTCCCCTGCCGGGGGCAGGGGGGCGGGGGGAGCGCGGTTAGATAATATCACAATGAAGATATGGGGGCAGAAACAAAGCAAGTAAAGAAAGTCTAGCGGGGGCTAGACACTTACTCACTCGGAATGCGGCAGGCAGGTGTTCGGGACACTGTAACAAAAGATAAGGAAAAGTAAGTAACAATTCGATAAGGGCTCGCCGGCTGTACACGGGCGCACTGTGTAAGCGGGCGGGCGGTCCAGTAGCGGAGAGCGAGGCGTGTCGCTCTCGACGCTAATGCAAACGAACTGTGTTTCAGATAAGTGTACGAAGATATAAAGTAAAATTAGGTTCGCACTTAGCTGCGTGTGAAGCACGCCATTAGTTTGGGGGCGTGCCCGCAAAAATAGACCAATGAATATAAAGCAAAGAACTTAACTAGGCACCTTACGTACTAACATTGTACAAAGTGATCTTAATACTAACAAATCAACTTATAATGTTAAATGGGTACATGTTAGAGTTTTCTATTACAATATTAACTTATATTAAACTTATTCTAACAATTATGTGTACTACCCGGTACAAGATTAACTTATAATAGGGGTTAAAATATGAAATTGCCGTTTTATTGCAATAGGTCCTTTGAATTGACATAGAATCTTCATGGTTGAGGTTTTCGAATGATACTTTTTTCAAATGGTTTCTATGATGTTCTTTTTTTAAAAAATGTGAAACATTTGAATATCGACTTTCAATTGTTTTTGTTATTCAATTTAGACAAGAAAGATGGATACTGCGAAAATTCGAGTGATTTTTGAATACTGTTGTGGCATTTGACCTGGGGTCAGCCATTGCATTTTTCTTTTCCGGTTATCATAAAGAATCCACTTTTCATCACATGTTACAATTCGATCCAATATTCCTTCATTTCTGTACCGGTTCAACAAGGCAACACAAGTTTCAACACGCGTTTCTTTCTGCAGATCAGTCAAATCATGAGGCACCCATTTTTCGTATTTTTTTATTTTATTGATTTGACGCAAGTGAGTCAATATTGTGGGTAAGGTAACGTTAAACCATGCCGCTAATTCCTGGGTAGTTTGACTAGGGTCGGCTTCCACTATCTCTCTTAATTCATCGTTATTCACCTGTGTGGGCGGTCTTCGTCGTGGCTCGTTCTTTAAGTCGAAATTTCCATCACGAAAGCGTTTAAACCAAAATCGCACGGTGCGTTCATTAGTAGACCCCTCTCCAAACGCAGCATTGATATTGCGGGCTGTTTCTGCCGCGTTAGTTCCGCGTCGGAACTCGTATTAAAAAATAACTCGAATTTTCGCAGTATCCATCTTTCTTGTCTAAATTGAATAACAAAAACAATTGAAAGTCGATATTCAAATGTTTCACATTTTTTAAAAAAAGAACATCATAGAAACCATTTGAAAAAAGTTTCATTCGAAAACCTCAAACCATGAAGATTCTATGTCAATTCAAAGAACCTATTGCAATAAAACGGCAATTTCATACTTTAACCCCTAATATTAACTTATTCTAACAATATGTGTGTGCAATATGTGTTCTGCCCGGTACACATATTATGCAAATTAAACAATAATATACCTACTACAGTACAATTGGCGGCCTTATTACTAAAAGTAATTCCTTCCAGACTACCATATTGTTTGATTTGATTCGAATTCAATATAGACCAGTGCAATGGACAGCTGACAGTTGTAAAACAATCTGTATTTAATGACGAGTATTTCGCAGTCAATTCTGTTTTTTGTTAATCCAAAAAATTATTTATAATTGTATGTTAATACAAAATTGTAATTAAAAGTTGACGAAGCGTAAAAGATTCGGCACGATCGTGGCAATAGCAAACCCTAGTTTCTGACTACCCGTCCGGGGCACAGGGGTGTGTTTATTTATGTACGTAATTAAATAATCACACAACATAATCACTTGCCCAGGTTCCAAACTAGGATATCCCATGATAATAATGGTAACCAGACAAGGCCATCGCAAATATGGAAAAACACTTAGGCTGATGAATTTCTACAAATAAAAGTAAGGCGGTCCCAGTAGGAATCGAACCTGCAATCTCTGTTGCGGTAACCAAACGTGCGTGTTACTGCTAGACTAATGGGGCAGGATAAACCATAATATAAACGTAATCTAATATGTGAAACGGCTTCACCGATTTTGATGAAATTTTTTGTGTATCTTTGGCAGGTCTGAGAATAGGTCGTAGGCTAAGGGCCAGTTTCTGAATTGAGAATTTCACCAAGTAAACTGTAGTGCTGCCTCTTCGAATTTCTGAGAAAAGAGCGTGACAGAACGTTACTTAAATATTTACTTAATTAAGAGGGTTCAAGTCCCGGCATGGGTGGAATTTTTAGCCTCTAAATAGGTTTTTAAAACGATATAATATATTTCCCCTTTTCTGAATTCTCTTTTGCCATGACACGTTTTCTGGTTAACGTTTGGGGGATATTGTTCCTTTTTTAGTGATATGAGCTATATCATACACGAGTTAAATTTCACTTAATTCTTTTGAGTCACAAAAAACATAATCAAAAGCCAGCAACTGCTTTTAAAAAACTTTTAAAAATTAACACATTTCTTCCCTTAAAAACGCGTAGGAACATGCCATTAGAATAATTAATAACACGATTATGATATCCGCATGTCGGTCTGTCTTCCGCTCTGTCATTACACGTGTGAATTTAATGACATACTTTGTCGGAGTCTGTCAGAATCTGACAGCTCGTCAGGATCGGTAACGTCTTAATATCCCGCCAAAAGATCTGTCAGATTGTGTGTGAAAGTGTAGAGTCATCCCTTGATACGCAATTTGCCAATTGTAACTTTGATATGTTAGTCGAAACCAGTTATTTACAATGATTTCCTCTTAATTTTGAAGACAGTCTACGCCCTGTACGAATAATTTAGTGCACGTGATCTAGTTCTGTTTTTACATATAAATAATATTATAATAATAACAACTTCTACTTAACACGATTATATGTCCCAGTCCCAAACTAGGATACTCTGTGCTGTGGTAGGCTTGCAAGGACATCACAAAGACTGCGGCCATTTGTACCAACACGCTTACTATGACTTAATATTCGCAAGCAAAACATTGCGTCATTCAGAAAATACTGCGTTGAAAGGGCAGGGCTAGAGGTAAATCCAAGTCTAAAACTGAAAACTATTCATAAATATTTACTGTTTTATGCAATCACGGTTAAATTGATTTAGATGACTGACCGGCACATAGATAGGTTATGTCCCGTTATAAAATACAACTATTTCCTGATAATTTAGTTTTATTGGAATAATTTACAAAGCTAGTTAATGCCACATACAAGAAATAATTTTAAACCAATCATCAAGCACAAATAACACATGACAGCAAGATTAAAGACCCTATATTATAGAAGGGTTCTGACTGCATTAAACATTTCTAAATCAGTAAATTTTTCGTAAGTTTTAGAAACGGAAAAATAAAAAGAAAGAATATGGAGAACTAAATAAACGGAGAAATATAATACTGAAAACATTACACATTTTATTCGAGCAGTCGTACATTAAACATTCATAGTTTTTCTCAGCATCGGCCGTTCTGGTAATCCATACGTAGATAATATAAGAACAGCCAGCCAAATGTAAAGTGTACCCGGTTTATATACATAGGAGATCTGATAATAATTAAGGAGACTGACCCTTATTTCAAACGTTTAGAGACTAATGTCGCAGTCCTATCTAAACCCGCATTGCCTCCATGTAATCTCACTTGACATTTAACTACTGCGCATGTTCTATTGAGCTGCCAAGCGTTGCTATTGGTGGAAGCTCCACCAATCCCGTGACAGCTCATATTGCACGATCGATTCAATTGTCGAATGTAGGTACCTATTTTGAGAGTACACTTTTTTGTTGGTAGTTTTTGTGAACATAATAAGATAAGTTAGAGCTTGGGAACTGTTTGTCTTACTTAGCATATAAAGTAATCTAAAGTTGGAATAAGTAACAAAAAGAGTATCTACCGCACCGCACCAACTGATATCCACCAAACTCCTTGGAAGCTCTAAATGTACAAATAGGAACAGAGTTATTTATAAATCCACGATTCCTCAAAAATAAAACTATGTTCCTTTCCACGAAACGAGCTCCCTAGTTTGTTTCCCTAGGATTTCGACTCGTGGAACGGGTAAAATGCAGTTATATTTTTTCCCCTTAACAAAGGCCAATACAAAATAAAAAAGAGCTATGTTAAAAGCTTTTGTATTCAAAAAGTACAGGTATTATTAGGTTTGGTAGAAATATCCGCGTAATTTCCATTTGTATGTACAATACAGTTATCTGTCTAATATATAATCAACTTAGGATTTTTTTAATTTATTAACCTTGTAAGTACTTATAAATGTTTGTCACAAAACAAATGCCCTTTAAATTACGACAAATAAACCGTATTCTGCCATATTTCAATCGGAATCCGATATGAACAATGTCGCGAGCACACCTAGTATTCCAAATATAAAAGTTGAGCAGATTTATCAGGATCAATCAAAATTTTAAAGTACATTTTATTTGATCTTAGATATGTACATTTTATTGGATATTAAATTTGTAGATTCATATAACAAAATAAACAAAATTTTGCATATATCTATCCAAATACATACAATTACTGAAAAAAGGTGAAGCAATAAATAAAATAAGAATGGTCTCCTTGCATTAATAAATGAAAAAATAAATAAATGACATTTAAAAACTATGATGAGATAAGACAAGTCAATACGTGCGGAGTCAACCACTTTGACTTGTCTTTCCTGTGGGCTAGGCCGACTAAGCTGTTAGGATCGTATAGGTGCTGGGCAAGCCTACTCCATCTAAAAAACAATGTCCCAGGCACTGCAGCGGCCGACTGGTCCCTTCATCCATCTAGTGTGAGTGAAGGTGCCACTGGACGCTGTATAAATAATTTCATTGCGTAGATACAAAGGCCAAAGTTTTATGGTGAGGTAGAAACGAAAATTAAATTTAGCGAAGCATAGTTTAGTAGTTTTTTCGGACACACTAATACTCGCACACACACTAGGAGGTCCAAGCACAAGCTTTTTATTATTGTAACCTGTTAAAATAAAGAAATAATTAGATTTTCATTGAATTAGCGGTCCTTTCGCTTATAATTTGGATCAAAATCCCAAACTATTTCACATATCACAGTCAGACTATGTATATTTTATACGAGTTCCATGCGAACGAAGTTGCGGGCACCACTAGTGCGGCTTATTACACTTAACAAAGTTTTGGATAATCCCAATTCCCAGCTAAGGCCATTAAACAATTACGTTTGGAGGGTGATTACGCGTCTTAGCCGCTCGATTTAAATCGGCATTGCTGGTCGGATAGCGTACCAAGACTGACAGACAGACACACAGACATACAGGCAGGAAACGCTGTAATTATACTGTCGGTAAAACTTTTACAGCTTGGGTTTCATGTGCGCGAGTTGCGAATGTTGTCGGTATAAAGGAGCATATCTCCCAGTGAGACGAGTAGTTTTGAGATTAAATTTTACAGTCTAGTACTTGTCATTGTCATGTTGCCAAGAATATATTGTTTTATATAAGTTAATTCGTATTAACAGAAAGTGCTGGTAATGTGGAATTTCATATGTAAAAGTGCTATGTAAAACTATGTTTATTGTTTAAGACTACACAGTTAAACCAAGCAATTGGTTTTGCGGGGCTCTGATAAGACAAATAACCATGTAACACGTTCATTTTGGTACATGAATAAATACTTACATTCATGTAAATTTACAAACTTCATCTCTTTATAAATAATATCATTCCGCTCGTTTACAAACAAAATATCAAATTAACGCCCCCCAGAATCAAAGAAATTAAACCTCCATCAACCTTTGACATCTCTGGTGTTAAAATCAAACCCTGTATTTTTTACCAACCTTCTCTGAGGAGGTACTACAATGGTGGTATGTTTTGATAAATTATATCGTATGTAATAGGAATATTTTGATTTGAAAAAGTTATAATGGAGCTGCGGCAGTAAAATGAGGGATACCATTAGGGGTTAAGGAAACATAAATATGACATAAAGCTAAAATACGACAGTGTGTTACAACATACATAATCTCATTCATACCTGTATCCCGGAGGGGTAGACAGTTACCAGGGTTTACCACTTGCCACGATCCTGACAAACCGCTTTCCCTTAACTTTCTTATAATATATACTTTTATAAATATATATATGTACCTACATATTGTCTTATTTTCATTAGTTTGGCACCAACTTGCAATATACGCGTCAATTACCGCAGGCAGTGACTGAAAACCAACGCTGAGAGCTCACACCCTCAGCACAATGCTGAGTCAGACGCCCTTTGTGGCAACTTTGACACACCACAGGATGCACTCTGACGCTCTGACTTTGTCTTGTATTATGTTGTATTTATGTGACTGGTTTTTCCTTTGTACTGGTTTATGTTACTTGTTATGCCTTTTTTTCTTGTGATGTGTTAATTTGTCCCAGTAAAAGTCGTTCTTCTTCTTCTTCATCATCAAAATTCATTAGTCGCTGCACGCACATTCGCCGGTTTCGGTTACATTTATAGCTCTCCTTTCTGATACTACAGATCTGAGATCGTTAAACATTTGCGCTTGTGTTCTTGCTTTTAGATGGGAAATTATAGTTTTTCTACAGTTTGCGTCTTAATATTGATGCTGTGCGTGACGCCCCATCTTCCGCTGCGTTTGAGTTATTAATTCTAATGTTACCATTCTTCATTTTGACTACCGCGTATTCTGCAGTTATTAATTGCATTTCTTCTTAATTTTGGGGTATAATTCATATTTAATTAAGTTTGTTAACTTTACCTTGGCTTCGATTCCCACAGGAGGCCGCCCTACATTTGTACAAATGGCCTCAGTCTGGGTGTATTTCCATGTTTGCGCTGTCTTTGCCTGGTTACTATAGCACACGGTATCCTAGTTTGGGACCAGGTCAAGTGATTGTGTCACAGTACAAATAAAGAATTGTGTTGTTCGGAAGCTATTATTATTATTATAATGAACGCAAGTGACAACGCAGTCAGTGTCGCAAATTTCTGGGCCGCAACTGTTTAGTAAAGAATTTTAACTAAATTTGCTTTGCCATCGACGCGCTCATAGAATATATAAGCAGCCTATTTACGTCCCAATGTAGGGCACAGGCCTTATCTCAGAGAGAGAGAGAGAGTATGGGCTTAATCACTACGCGTGCCCACCGCGAATTTGTGTTTCAAGCGCTGAGGTATGCAAATAGCTCAGGTTTCCTCACGATGTTTTCCTTCACCGTTAGCGAGTGGTATTGCTATTGTAACTTCACCAATGTACATAACTTAAAAAACAAATCGAACCTGGGTCTCTCGCTTCCGAGTCTAATATTCTACCCACTAGGCTACCACCGCCTCTAAGAAGCTAAGACACGCTAAGAAGTAGAATAATAATGTATGTATCGGATTAACTTGCTTCACCTGTCAACAGTAGAAGTCGATACAAATTTACCACCGACTCTATCAATAGGCAACATCTATACGGCGTATCGTTATTTATCGCATTTAAATAAGCATAAAGATTATCTCAATACGAAATCTCCATCGGTTACTGAACTAAAACAAACAATAAAATATACAGAAGAATAAAAGAGTACGAGAGGGACGGAGTTCTACAACGGAAAGAGAGGGGAGACAGTTCTTCCGGTGACTGCGGCGGCGCAGGTGACACGAAATATATTCCGAATTTGAAAACCGAAAGATATTTCATTCGAAATGATTCAAACGGCTTTTTAAATATGGACATCTTTTAAGTTGCGGCTTCGGTTGACAGTTTTATTTGTTGATGACAAAAGTTGGTACGAAAAAAGAGCCTTTGATTTATGTGGAAATAATAAAGAGGTTTGTGAGGCTGCTGCGCCTTAGTGTGCGATGTAATTAACAACTGAGCAAGTGATCGGAATTGGGAAACTAGTAGATGAAAAATGGGAGGAAATGTTTGTCAAAACTTTTGACTAAACTGCCCCTAAAATAAGTTTAGTTTGAAAGAAAACTATGTACTAAAATCTGCATCAAGTTTGTCCTAATTTAATGACAGGGCAAGTAAGCAAAAAGTAATAAAGTAAAAAATTAAAAAAAAAAACTCGCCTGCTAAAAAGTGTACTACTTAAACGATTTGTTTTTTCGTGATTTGTTTACTCTGTAAGAGATACATTCTACAGCACATCAAATTTATACGTGCACGCTACTTATTTGCGTTACGGGCGACTTTGCGACGTCAAAATCAGTGAAGCCGGTTGGCCTAGAATAGAAACAAACTATACGCTAAAGCATAACCTTCCTTCTTCCTAGTGGTAAAAAAGTCTGCTACGCTGTGTCTATGAATGTTTTGTGCCATTGTATCATAACCTCCTTATCATGGGATCGCATCGGGTTCTGTCGACACTTTCGCTGGGGATGCAGTAAATCTTTACTGCCGTTTCTGATGGAAGTTTCATAATTTTCATTGCGGTGGTTCTGATTGTTATCAAATCGATGTAACTTTTTGCCGGCGGGGCAGCTGCTTGTTCGTATGACGTTGACAACTTGTAGAGAAAACCGATACTACTGATTTGTCTTTGTTCCGTACTCGTAGGTCAATTCGATGAACAGACTACCTACATGATTATATTCTTTTTGTTGCACTAACCCGTGCTGAGGACAATTTTAAAAACCTATTCAGAGGCTAAAAATTCCACCCATGCCGGAACTTGAACCGTTTTCTATATTTTAGTGCATTGCCATATATAGTGCAGTGCATGAAAGTAATTTTAATGTTTAATATAAACATAGTTGTTTACTGTCGGTGTGTTGATAAGAAATCGATTATACTGATTTTTCCTTATATTTTCCTTACGTACTGGTTTGAAACTGCAGTTAAGTAAATTATTTTCCATATTCCAAATTATTTTCCATTAAAAGTGTTTGTTTTGGCATTCTTCATGTACAATCTTTGATTATATATTAGCAGAGATAGCAAACAAACACGTGCATTTGCCATTGTACTACTAACAGAATCGAGGCCCTGATTTTGTTAACGCCTTGGAGTAAAATGGAAACTGCATGAACGTGTGGATTTATTTTCATTGCAGCTCCCGCGGACCTATCCCAAACCTTCTAGGTATCGATATTATTTAAAAAAAAACCGGACAAGTGCGAGTCGGAGTCACGCACCGAGGGTTCCGTAGTCGCGCTTGGCCTTTTTTTTATTATATCAGGCAAAGTTGTCTGTATGTATTACGACGTTTTTACGACTTCTATATTCTAAATCTATATTTTTCTATGATTTCATTACAAATGTATAGCTTTGCTTTCAGATATTTCCCTATGCCTGCAGTGTAAGGCGGTGTTACTTACCAAGTTTCATAGTTCTAGGTCAACGGAAAATCCTTTTAAATTTGATTCCCTTGAGAGTGTAGAAATATGCGTTTCTTGCGACAAAAATGGCCGTAACGTTTTTTACGTTAACATAGAATTATATTTTTTACAGCTTCAAGAGATTGTAGACCTGAGTGAACCCGAAAAACAAGTCATTGTACTAAAATGCACTAACAGAATCGAGGCCCTGTAACGACATAATCTATTTCCATATTCTAAACGTTTATATTAATTTCGTCATGCCTGACTAATGAACGTCATCTAAAATGGCCGTTCTATTGTCAATAACTCCCGGATTATTTGTGGTGTCCACTTAATGGTTATGAATTCCTACTTTTTCTTCTTAAAAATCGATAAAGTGTGAATAAGTTACAAACAGAAAGTCTATTGACTCATTTATCGATCCAGTCGAAGAAATCTCCACCGTTTTGTGTACTTTTTTACGCATTTGTGATTTACTGACTTAGTAATTATCATATAATTGATCTTTGGTAAGAAAAAAGTAGGTACGTCATTTTTAAGAGTAAATTCAGTATTATTTTTAAATGCGAAAGTGTATTGGTTTACGCTTCTTTCAGATATAACACTGTCACAATATCTGTGCACCTCGCTCGAATTCGATGCCCCACCTGCTACCCCCTTCACCACGCCGCGCTCGCCCCGTCGCAGCATACGCTTAGCATAGACGACGCGACCCGCATCGCCCAACGGCACACACAACAAATCACACAACAGAAAATTTGCGCTAGTCCCGCAATTGGTGCACTTAAGAAGCAGTTAAAAGAGCACTATATTCTATATCTATAATAACTTTGAGCTATATATTTATGTATTATTTACTATGACTGTATTTTGTTTATTTTTACAGGTACTTACCTATTTTTTGTCTTTGTAGTGTATTTATTTTCTGCTTAATGTAGGTTATGGTTAAGGATTTTTGTGGTTTATGTAGTTTATTTTGTATGAGTATTTAGACCCGTTTTTGCCGCTGGTCCGACTCTCCAACGTTTGATGGAAGAAATCTCTTACAGAGATAAGCTCGCCTTTGTACATGCTATCTCTTATATAATGTCCTGTTCAATGTTTTGTGTGCAATAAAGTATATATTAGCCTTTTTTGTGCGACGTGGGTCTTGATAATTTTGTTTATTTATTTTGCACACCGTACAAGAACACCGATGTTGCTCCATTGAGCCCGATGCAAAGATATTGTGACCATGTCAAAGCAGCAGAGAAATGCGTCTGCGAGAGGTTTTTCCGTAGAAACTATCGGAATCACACCCGAGAGCAATAAATAAGAGTCACTGAATAAACACGTTATTTTAACATGGCTTAACAGGTTATATTGCCCTTACTTTCCTTCAATTGATCGACGGCATTACGATAGCCAAAGACGATGGCAAAAACTAATTTTTTTTCAATTTGGCGACCGGCGCACTTTTACCAAAATGCAAATAAATCGCAAGTTAATAAAACTGTAACATAGAGAAATTTACATATTGCATTATGCTGAGATCTTAGTCCAACGATATCGTGCAGTTATAGTTATCGTTCAGTATGAAACGGGTCATTGCCGATCCGTGTCGGGCACGACACTCTCTTTCTCTCGCAGAGAGAAGGCCTGTGCCCTGAAGTGGGACGCATATAAGCTGCTTATACTTATAGTACCATTGTTGGGTGGGTAGTAACTCAAGACATTCGCTTAAAATTTGCATACACCTCATCCGGAAGTGGGACAATTTGTCCGCAGCTTACGCTTTGATCGAGAGCTTCCGGCTGGCTGCGCCGGCGCCGCTGAAAATAAAACCGTACGCCATGATTTACACGTCACATCCGGTTTCGGTACGGCATGAGTTACGCTAATACATTGCATGGTACTGTCAAGATCATGATCTACTACAGACTTTTTTTCGAAATAAAATGTAAAATGTAGATGTATGGTATTAAAATAACGTTAACGAGAATGAGTGTCTAGTGTTCAACATATTCATGAGTAGTAACTTCAAGTTGAAAACACTCTTAATAAAGTTTTTTGGAATGAATCAATATGGAGTTTGTTTGTTAGCTTCTTCGCCACATACCTAATCTATTAAGTAAACATTTTTTTATTGAATAATAAATAAAAGAATAGAATTGAATTGTGCTTTTCCAGACTCACAATCTATCTCTGTGCCAATGTTTTTTTCCAGTTTTGGCAAACATGCATCCTTCCAAATTTTCGTATATAAACAAAGATAACGTAAGACACTGCTCTACTAAAGACTCAAAGGTCGTATCTGGGCCTTTTAAGGGGGTCTAGTGGGCTAACTACAAATAAGAAATAGGTATCTGAGGAAAACGCGTATAATCACAATCTGTAAATATAACACTGTTTTTTGCTTAAGGGGCTCCAGAGAATAACACTGGCGCCATCGAGGAAAAGAAATCATATCTGTTTTTTGCAGATCAAATTTGCAAAAAGTGTTAGTACAATCTCTCAATCATGAAAAACAGTGATTTTAGGACCCATAGCCGTGAACCTGAGGCAAGAAACCTAGGACTAGATAGCATTAACGCCAGAAATTGCCGTTTTGGCATAAATGCTATCTAGTCCCAGGTTCGTGATCCTAGGTTCTTTGTTCACTGGACCCCCTTAAGCAGTCGTAATAAATGCAGCCCTACCAGCAATTTTCTGACTAGAGATGCAGAAGCCGTCAGAGATTGAGATTTTAACTCAAACCTGAGTTGCCAAATTAGCCAGGTCGGCATGCAAATTTGCCAAAACAGTTTGATTGATCCCCTCCTAATTCGAAGTCAAAGAGCTTCCGAACACGGCAGTTGCATGAATCTTCCTTTGCGTACGCACACCGTTTTGTTCGTTCCGAAGTGTCACTTTACTATATCATCGAGTGCTCAGAATTTGTTGGGCTTTCCTGTCCAGAAGGGAAAGTCCCAAAAAGCAATATTATGTATTTATTCAGCCGCTTCCAACCGGATTTTAAGATGTACATAAGAATTTTGTTATACCTTTTATAATGTTTTAGACACCTTCGCTGTTCCTGGATAAACCGACCTAAGGTGAATGTCCTACCTCATACCATAAGGTAAAGTGACTCATCCTACGCATATCAAGATTAAACAATATACAATATCCATGTAAATCATTAAAATACATGCGGTGATTCAAATAGGAAGACCGTAATATAATATCATGTAATATACTCACGCCTGTATCCCAGGAATAGACAAAAACCAAGGTTTATTACTTGACACGATAATAAAATTATTTAAGAATAGTTCTAGCTTGTGCAAAATTGAACAGTCTTAAAATTTTAATTGCAATGCTATTAGGGGTTTGTTCAGAAAGAGAACACCATATCTGCTTGTTCCGCGGGATGTTCGTTTTATAATCAAATTATGATCACGATCATTAGCTATGATCAGTGGGAATCAATTGGGTCTGGGCTGCGGGGTAGTGCGCCGCGTGTCGACTGTCTACTTAGCGAATGTAGAGTAGGTGGAAGAACAGAGGTGAGATGAGCATGGTCTGAGCACGTTGATCTCGCTTCTGACTTGCGAGTTTGAGTTTAAGTTATTTCCGATCTAATTCTGATCTTATTCTGGCCAAAACTAAAACTACTTCCACTTCCTCACAACACAATCACTTATCCTGGTCCCAAACTAAGATATCCTGTGCTAGTAAAGGCAAGGAGATCACAAAGGAAATACACTCAGACTAAGGCCATTTGTACAAACGTACGGCGGCAAATATATGCTTTTTACTTCTAGGAGTGAATCTCGAATCTATAGCAAATCCGTTACTGCATCTAGAGCGTTCATGCATGCACGTGGGCGTAGAAGATGAGACAGTTAAAGTATCAAGATGCTAATTCAGGATTGTATTTTCAACTAATCTCACTCTCATTTAACAAGGTTATGGAGACATGGATGCTCACAAAAGAGACTGTAAAAAAAGTCAAAGTTGTACTTGGAACGTGTCAATAAGGCTGCTATGATAGTACTGTTGACCGTGGAGACAATGTTTATTGGGCGTCGCGCAGCGTGCGTGATATGCACCCACTTGTTCCAAATGCAGTGGTAAGAAGATAGACAAAAATGGTAGGTTTTGGTATTGGGGAATGGATTAAAATGTGGAAGTGGGCAGGGCACAACTGAAGGTAGGTCACGTGGACGAAAACAACAACAGAATTCCAGCCACGAGAGGGGAACGATCAGTTGGTGGACCACCAGACTGATGGTCTGATGATTATAGCCGGCAAACAGTGGTTGTGTATGGCACAGGACCGAAAAGTAGCGTGAACACAACGAGGGTATAGCAGCGGGTATCAACGGTGTTATTGGTGAAGTTAAAAATGAAAGGGTGATATTTTCCACTGTCTTTTTTATTGGTAGAAGGCATAGAAGACACTGAATTCATCTACTTTTTTGGGACGCGCGTGCGTGCGAACTCGCTAGAAGGCGGATTGCTCGAAAAGCGAACGAAAATTGAGTGAGTGAGACGGAACGACTGAGCGAGACGGAGCTACGCCTTTACATGGTAAAGCTTTGCGTCGCTTAGACCAGTAGGCTTTCGCGCGCGTCCAGATTTAAAAAAAAACATACAAAGAAAAAAAATTCAGAGCACGTCGCTAACAAACGGGCTGACGGTGATGATCCCAAAAAGTTGTGACTGGGTAGTTTGGCCTACACCTGAAGCGTTTTGTGCAGTCATTGGAATAGATTTTCTGGCAGTGGCTTTATGAGGATGGCCAAAAGATGTGGGGGAGGCCTATGTTCAGCAAGATGAGCACGGGCTGATTGATTAATCCTTTAGAGTCGATTCAAGTTAAATATTATTATGTAAGTTGAAAGACCTAGAATTACCAGAGAAACGTTGGAATATCAAAAGAACGAGCAGACTTCATATTCATGTGAATATGCTCCAGGTTTATGGGCGGAAAAAAACAGTTTAAACAACCATCATAAGCAGCCTATGTACGTCCCACTGTAGGGCACAGGCCTTCTCTCGGGGAGAGAGTATGGGCTTAATCACAACGCGTGCCCACCGTGGATTGGCGATTTCAAGCGCTGAGGTATGTAATAGCTCAGACACTCAGGTTTCCTCACGATGTTTTCTTTCAAGGTTAACGAGTAGTGTTGCTGCTATAACTTAAAAAACAAAGTCATAGGTACATGCCCGCAGTGGGAATCGTATCTGGGTCTCTCGCTTCCGAGTCCAATGTTCTACCCACCAGGCTACCACCGCCAGTTTGCACACCCATATAATTACTCCCTATACCTTCTCTTGGTTTTGATCGTGACTTCTGAGCAGTCTCTGCTGTTTTCTTTGAACCAACCCTACACTGTGTAATCTTAGTAGTTAACCAATTTGTAGGAAGCTCTACCTCGCAGCGACATGCTAGTCCGGACAATTTAAACGGACCACCCAACGGAGTCGCTTCTCGTTGCAAGCAGACATCTTCAATTTAGCCATACTGTAGCGTAGCTTAGTAATATGTTCGAAGAATGCGTGTTTCCGTAACAGTCTGTTCTCGTGCTTGCCTTAAGTAATTTGGTAGCCTTTGAAAGAATCAATTGCTCAACTTGATTCTGAGTTTGATTGGAGAACTGACAAATGTTGTAAACTCACGTAAAGAGATAAGTAGTCGTAGCAAAGATTTTTGTCTGCGACTCATACTTTTTAGAATTAACCTTCCATACAAATTTGGCGTAAACTGTGACGTCACTAGGCAAATGATACCTTGTTATGTATGAAGCTTTAATTAACAAGCGTTGGTAGCATAGTGGGTAGAACCTCGGACTCGGAAGTGGGAGACCCAGGTTCGATCCCCGGTGCGGGCATGTACCTATGACTTGGTTTTCTAACTTATGTGCATTTGTGAAGTTATAGTAGTAATACCAATTGCTAACGTGAAGGAAAACATCGTGAGGAAACCTGGGTGTCTGAGCTATTCACATACCTCAGCGCTTGAAATCGCCAATCCGCGGTGGGCACGCGTGGTGACTAAGTTCATACTCTCTCCCTGAGAGAAGGCCTGTGCCCTACAGTGGGACGTATATAGGCTGCTTATGTTATAATAATAATAATAATAATATCATTTATTTCAGACAATTTATGTCCATATAAAAACAAACAAAAACAAAAGGGTGTTAGTAACAATTATAAACCTAACTATGTTAGTACTTAACTATGTTAGTTATGTTACGTCTACAACTTTATTAGAACACATCTAAAATGTAACGGAAAAGTAAATGTAGGTAATAAGTTTTTACTGTCAGAGTTACAAGAATGTGAAACATTATTTTTTGAGCTTATGACATAATAGTTGTTGTGTTGTGTTGATGTTAAAAATACAGTGTTAATCCAGTCTTGTTTTGAGGCAAACTTCCCACTGTCACAAAAAAAAATGGGAATATGTGCCATTTTATCTTCGATTTCCTAAAGTTATCCTGATAATAGAGGTGCTTTGCTATAGCATAGTTAGTTAGACCTGCGGAATATTTCCGCACTTAGCCTCATGGTCGGGCCATTGTACGTAGCAAAGCTGTGAGCTCACTCCAGCCAGCCTATCTCTTTGCAGAAGGCCAGCAGTGTTCTGATGTCACTACAGGCCTCCTGAAGGGATCCCAGCTTCCCAATGATGGCGGTCCGTTGCTTTTACACGCCTTCACAGTGAATTTTGCATTTACTATAGTATTTGCAGCCGGAGACGTTGTCAAAAATCTGACACTAAAATCTATCGAGGGATTACAAAAAGGAAGACCAGCCGCAAATGTTAACAAAAACGATGCAAGCAAACCTGAAAAAGAGCTCACACAACCGCAAAAGTTAACCTTACACAAAGAAGCCCACTAATTACACAGAACCCGAAGTTAAACGCTAAACGCCGATTAAACGGAGTTACCGCAAGAGAATTAAATCTGATCACAAAGGGCAGTTTGGTTACCGTAATCGATGTTGCACAATACCGAAGTCTTTTGAGTTTTAAGGGTAAATTATGTGTGTGTAGGCTTGAGATAATACTATAATATTAATTATTAAATCCACAAAACACAGGCACTTGTCCAGTCCAAAACTAGAATACCCAACAGGTGGGAAGACAGATTCTTTTGCAGTAGAAATGTGGTCCTTGAGAAGAGTGTTACTTTGAATAAATGTCTATCGCCCGTCGTCCCTTCTAATGCCCTGCTTTTATTGCTTGGATTCGCCAATGTTATAATTTTTTATTTACGGTGTTAATTAGAAAAAACACCATACTTTAAAATGCCGCATAAGAATATTCTTTATTGCACACAAGAAGCGAGACATAAAATATGAAAGTTACAATGAAAAAGTACAATGGGCGGCCTCATTGCTAACAGCAATTTCTTCCAGACAACCTTGTGGCGGAAAGGTTTCCGAAGGAGAAAGGGAGACGGGTAGTTGGTGCAAATATGAATAGTACATTGACAGTATAAGGGAAAAACGTTAACACACACTCTTTATACTGCCTTTTAAAGCGGTGGTAGCCCCGTGGGTAGAACAATGGATTCGGAAGCGGGATACCCAGGTTCGATTCCCGGTGCCGGCATGTACCTATGACTTTGTTTATTTTGAAACTTACGAATTTGTAGTAGCAATGCCACACACTAACCGTGAAGGAAAACATCGTGAGGAAACCCGCGGCTTGGTTGGCACGTATTGACTTGCTTTTCCTGTGGGCTAGGCCGACTAACGTTTTTGCTCGATATTTATAACGGCAACAGGTAGACGCTTGAACCCTTCGTGCGCGAGTCCGACTCGCACTTGGCCGGTTTTTTACGATTTGGTACGTTGTTTACGTATTTTTATATTTTGCACGGTCATGTTCACATCATCAATGGCTATTAGGGTGTGTACACATTAGTCACGGCTCATTGATCGCGTCATGTGTGTACTTAGCGTTACGATATTCAATTCCTGTTTACTTTTCATGAGGGTGTCATCCCTTACGTAAAAAGTCTGTTGATTAACAAAACACTTGAACGAAATTGATGAAGTAGAAGCAAAGTCGACTAAAGATCAGTAGTTTTCCGAACAGTTGTTATTTGAAAGTCACCCGAAACGGCATTAAGTATGCACACAAATGTTGATGTGTTGTCATTTGTACTTTCTAAATTATTTTTTACAATTTTTTTTATTTTACTTTTATGATGTTGACAATTGACATGTAATTTTTGACATTATTCGCTTTTATTTTGTTTATTTAATGTTCAGCAAATCGATTTTTTTCCTAACAAGTTTAACCGTTTTTAACGCAATCACCTTGAAGGTATGTACTGCAAATAACAACCAAGGAGGTTAGTGAACTTCCAGGCAAAAAAAAAACAATTCCGAATTCAAACGTCCACCAACGGAATTCCACGAACCATGAATTAGTTCTAAATAATTAACTTCTTATCGACGCGTGCGCCGCTAAAATACGGCACCCGACCCTCGCCCTAAATACAACAAAACGAAAAAAAAAAAAAACAACTACTCTTCAATGCTTCACCCTCTGTATTCAAATTAACAAAGCATTACTGTGTATTCCGAAACAATTATTTCGTTAAAAAACCTTCCCTTGACCGTTTACCTCACAGTCTACTCTCACTCTTAACTCTTTATTAATAAAGTTTAACTTACCTAGCAAAGGTACGCAGACATACACCGTTGTAAAGTAAGGTAAGTGAAAATTTTGAAAAAAGGTGGCACGCGCCCTGTCGCCTAGTGCGTACGTCGCGGTGTCTTCCCTCCTTCCGAGGGTTGGCTAGTGATTTGCTGCGTTTAATTTTGATATGATATCGATGTTTATTTCTTAGAAACAATATCAGTAGATCGTTTTTCCTCTAGTACAGGCTAAGTACGATGAAAGGAAACGAACGCAAAGGCAGAGTCTTCGGTCGCTTTCGAATAATAAAGATCAGTCAATCAATCAGTTCGCACCCGTTTTCTGCTGGGCATTGGCCTCCTCCAAGCCACGCCACGTCTTTGATATTAAAGATGATTCTCCCTTTAGTGTAGATCAGTACTGATCGGCAATGCTACTCGTTAGCCTTCATTTGCATTCAAAAGATTATAGTTTGACTGCGGTTGCTTTGAAAAACCCTTAAGCTCGTATTCGTCAACTGCTTGACGTCCATCGGTTGTCCTCGGCCACTGTCAAACGCTACCTCATGAGGTGCCTAGAAATTACCGTTGAGTTATACTCCTGAAATTGATAGCTTGCTGTCGTCAAAAATATTTCAGATTTTAAGGAAAATCCTGAAATTGATGCAATGAATTACGGAGTAAAATTGCGCAAAAAACAACACCGCAGCTCACGTAATACACATTGAAATCAGTTTTCACTCATAAGTATAATCATCAAACAATTGATATAAAAATATTTATATGCAATAATTATGACTGGATCAACGTTCACATCATGCGCAAAATGAACCAATTACAGAGCCGTACATCTTCTGCTCATTTCATTGGTAAAGACAAATCGCCAGGACTAGTGCCGTTTTTGAGCATGAATTTTCAGAAAGCAGTATATACTTCTAGGGTTTTTATTCCCACTTCCCAAGTTATTTAATATTATATGTGCATAGCTAGTATGTATGTATATTTTTAGCAAATTCGAGCAAAAATGACTAAAAAAAAATGGAATCAATAATCACAAAATAGTTTTTAATTTAATACGAACAAAAATTATTTCACTTAAAAAAAAATCATTACTAAATCACAAAAATTATTCACACAGAAATCTACTAATAATCTGTAAAACAAATCAGACACGAGGTAATACAAAATGACAATATCCGATGGGTCTTACACCAAATGCGGTTCGGAGCGGAATAAGGGGCGGGCACCAGTGCGCGCTGCCTTTTATACCGTCCGACCACGTGCAGGTCTAATCCCCACTCGTAAAGACAAATTTTCTCCTATAATATATATTTAAAAAAATATTTTATAGTTTTATAGTAAGTTAAAGTATTGTTATTAATGTAAGTAATTTTGTCAATGTATCCTTCCCTCTATACAACTTATGCCTACCAACGATTTATTGTATTTTATTCAGGACACAAACGGTACAGTATACCGATAACGGTACCACTTTTATCTTCCAGTCTTCATCCATACTAATTGCTGTTGCTGACAGGATTTTGTGCTCAGTGTGCGCGTAGATAGGCCTCAGATCTATTTATCGACAAAACTCTGCTCTGCCCCGTCTCTAGCGAGCACGCGCTGTGCAGGTGTCGGTTCCGCTCGGGTCCGCTCGCTTATCTCGGCCCGAGGAGCGTTGCCGCACCTGGACTAGATGTAGTACGAGATTACACTGACTACCAGCCGAGCTGATGGCAGGAGACGGTAAAAGCACTTAACATAGGTATCGTATTCCGTGTGGAGCCGGATTAAGAATAGCGTCACTCCATTTCCTTCCGTAGAAGGTGATTAAGGAAATCAATTACCAGGAGACGGGCAGCAGCGTCTTCCTGAGATTCCAACCGCATACTGCGATCGCCAACCCGCCTGCCAAGCGTGGCGATTATGGCAAAACCCCTAATGGTTATGAAAACCACGAAGGAGGCGTATGTCCTCCAGTGGGTGTCAAATGGCTGATGATGATGATGATGATGATGATAGGTATCGTAATCAATCTGTTATTGAAATTACTGCCTCATTGGTCCAGCAATTCCTAAAACAGAGGTTTCGAATTCAATTTCAGCTGTTAGCTACTATACCTGATTTCAACAAATATCCTGGGTGTATTTCCATGTTTGTCTGTTCATATCCTTGCTATAGCACAGGGTATCCCAGTTTGTGACCAGCATGTGATTGTGCTATGTGAAATTTATTTATTAAATAGCACACAACTTGAAAACCGTTCGTACAGCATCGATATATTAAACATTGAACTCACGCCTGTCTCCATGGAGGTTAGGCATAGACTAGTTTTGCCAGTTGCCACGATCCTGATAGACCTCATTTGCTTCACCAACATTCATTATGCGAATTTGTAACGCAGAAAACTGCGACATAAATTGCTGCGACGCGATTTTGTGCGGCAAGGGATCTCCCGCCCACGATTCGGATGACCATTCCTTCGACGACCGTCAAACGTACTGAACGTATTTTGTAAACTAGGTCGTGACACGGATTGTAAAAAGAAGTGCTCACTTCTGTATTGCTAAGAAGACACAGAAAAAAAGAAACACAGGAGATTTTGGGTTCCAGGTTCAAGAAGCAAAACTTTAAAATTCTCAATTTTAATTTTTTTCATAAATCGAAATACGACGCCGTTGATTTGTCTTAAAATAATAAAATTGAGAATGTTTAACTTTTGCTTACCTATGTATTGAAAGTGTTCAAGCTATCGATACTGAGAAAAAACACAGCGGCTCAAGCCTACTCTCAGAAAGAGAGAAAGAAAGATAGAGAGAGGCAGAGAATTTTCTTTCTTTCCTTTTCTTTTCATTGAATTCTTTATGGCTTGGCGCTGTGGGGAGGAAGTGTTGAGTTAGACAAAATTTTAATTTTACAGAAGAGGTGTGTTCGAATTTTAAGCGGAGTCAAATCAAACAGAGTGTCTTGTCGCGATCTGTTTTGGAAACTAAAAATCCACACGGTTACAGCGCTCTACATAATTGAATTGTGCAAATTAGTTAAGCATTTTCCAGAGAAATTTCCAATAAGCGCTGAACGTAAGTGTGGTAGGTTAAAAGAACGCTTCAGGCATCATCTCGAAGTTAAGTTCTGTAGAACGACATCTCACAGTAAAAGTACTAGCCATGCAGCAGTTTCCGTATACAATAAATTACCAAAAAATATCAAGCTTCTCCCTGGTGATCGATTCCTCAAGGTATTAAAGGAATATCTACTTGTTATGTGCCCATACAATCTGAACGAATATTATGAAAATTGCAAATAGTTTTTAATACTAATTATTGATCTAATGCTGAAATTTTACTGATTTATTATTTAATGAGCTATTAATTAATGTACCTAATGTTATTATTATCTATTATACTAATTCTAAATTATCAAATTATCAAATTGCTATGCCACTATCGGTAAAATTACACTTGTACCACAATTTTTGTAAACATCATTATCATACTATACTGTAATTTATTGCAATAAAATGAATTGAATTGAATTGAATCTCTTCATGGCAACGTTCCTGTACTGGTTTTGTGAACTGATGTCTTAAAAGAATAAGGCCCGCTATTCATATTTACTCAATCCACATATACACGCTGAAATCTCGGTGGTTTGAAAGACGCAGTTACGTAATTAGTAATTAAAAATGCCTAGAATATTACTTTTAAGTAGTGGTAAAAAATACCAATGAGTTGAGGAATCTTGTTTAGAATTAAGAAATCTTGTTTTAACAATTTCGCGATCAATTAATTAGTATCTCTCAGATAGAGAGAGTACGAACTTAATCACCACGCGTGCCCAGCGCGGATTGGCAATTTCAAGCGCTGAGGTGTGTGACCACCTCAGACACTCAGGTTTCCTTATAATATTTTCCTGCACAGTTAGCGAGTGGTATTGCAAGTTCTCGAATGGAGACCACATATCGGCAAGCGCAGCGTAGGACGACCAGACACAAGATGAACAGACGACTTCATTCAAGTGGCAGGAAGACGCCGGATGCAAGCCGCTTCCAACCGGTCTTTTTGGAAATCTCTGGAGGAGGCCTATTTCCAGCAGTGGACTTCTTGTGACTGAATGATGATGATGATGATTGCTACTATAACTTCACAAATGTACGTAACTTACAAAACAAAGTTATTCGTACATGCCGGGATTCGAACCCACGACCTTCCGAATGAGAAACCGGTGTTCTACCGCTCCGCTACCACTGCTGCTAGGCATAGACCCTTCGAAAAGTTCGTAGCCATTAATTGATGGCATGCCTTTCAAAATCATTGCCCAATCGGCATCGGAGTCATTTACAAAATTAATAAAAACGAAAAAACGCACGACGCACGCGCTTCCAATAATCATCATTTGGATGATGTGGTCACGCGATGACGTAATTGATCATTTGAACAACGAGGGGTGGGCTTATTGCCAATAAGCAGCCTCTATCAGCTGCCTAGAGCCAATTAGATAAATAGAATAACAGGAGGATGAGTTGGGAGGTTGGGGTTAGCAAATAATATAGGTACTTAAAATAAAAAATAACTTCCACGCAACACAATCACTTGTCCTGGTCACAAACTAGGATACCCTGTGCTATGGTAACCAGGCAAGGACATCACAATTATGGGATTACACCCAGACAGAGGCCATTTGGACAAATGTACGGCGGTCAGTAGTGGGAATCGAACCCACGATCTCCGGCAAAGTAATCAGCCGGCGTTCTACCTCTCCGCTCTCACTCGGAACTGAGAAATATGAAAAGAATAATCTACATGGTTTATTTAGTACCTATGTTGCATGTTTTACAGCTTTGCCAAATTCTCAGTTACTTCCTAGCAAATCCTTACGAAACTAACATGTGACAGTAAATATATCTCTGTTAATGTAATCTTTGCGTACCATAAAGAATATTCTTTCTATCTATCTATCTATATCTCTCTACGTGATACCATCACTAAACTTAACTATGGTAACATGTATTCACAAAAATACTAGCACCATAAACATATTCTTTTAATTTCTATGTTCAGTTAACGTAAATCATAATACACCTCTAGACGATTTAAGACGAGGCATTGTTCTAGTACCGAGCAAGTAGTACTTAGTAAACAGCAATTATGAAATGCCCAGTAAGTCAAATTGAAATTTTCCTAACCGACTGAAACCCGTAGGCTGTTAGAGCGTAGGCACACAGAGCTTGTCCAAACGATGACGTCACTTTTTGTTCCGAAAACCAATTAGGTTCACAATGCAGGGGTAAATTTTGTGGCTGCCCTCTGACGCTGTAAACCTTTGGGTAGGTTTTGCCCTGATACATTGGTCACTACATCCTCTTTTAATCCACAACGTTTTCTAACGAAACTATTGCGTATCCTGTCCCTTAGAGTAACTTCACACACTTCTCAAAGACCTCATTTAAATTTCTACTGCATTAATCTTACTTTCTTGATTCTTCTACCAAACACAAGTCTGCACTACAATAAGTGTTGGGGGCCCAATCTACTCAAATTGTCGCCAATTCATTATTAATCTCCACATTTTTCAGCACAACAGAAATTTACTAAATATACAGTTACTTTTAAGTAATTGAGGAAATGTTTATTTGTTAGCAAGTGGTTTAAATAAATTTTTATCTTTTTATCTTTTATCTTATCTTATCTTAAAATAATTTTACTGGTTACAACTATTTTGTAATTGGACAAAAGAAGAACTACAAGGGAATAGACCCAAAAGTTCGCCGGATGAACTGTCTAGTTGACCTAGAGGAACAAACCCTTTTTGGCCTTGTGGACTAGTAGTGAGATTACTCCCGGATTAAGTCCGGATTAACTTACTTTTACTTATTATTCCAGCTTTGTAATAACTTCTAGTAAAGTTGTAACCAAAAAAGTGATGCCAAATTGACAAAGTGACCCATCCAGTCTCGGCAATAAAGCTGAGCCCATTCTTTTTTACCACAAACATTTGTGAATGAAAGAATAATTATTATTTTTGTGTGGTAAATAAAATATTTTCACTTTCCACTTTCCCAATTCCAGATTAACCCTCTTTATTTTCATTATACTAACCAGCAAGGACTCGATGGTTGTCATCCCCTGGCCGCGAGATCGCGATAAACAGAGTCCGGCTCATCAAACAGCACCCCCTCGCTGAAAATATAAACAGCTGGTTAAGGGGCAGCATCCACTGACTTACTAACCCCAATTCCTCGTACGCTAATAATCTGTTGACGGCCTGGGGCCTGTTTCATAGAAATACCATTCATAGTTTAGTATGATAATTCGACGTACATTGCAAAGTCGATTAACCCACAGGTTAACGAGTAGGAAGACTACTACGCAATGTATCTCGAATTGTCATAATAAACTACGAATTGTGGTTTTATGAAATTCGGCCCACATGACGGTTTTTAGCCGTTTTTTTGTGCTCACTTTGGTCACCTGGCGAACATCAACAGCGTTTGAACAATGCAAATGTTAGTGTACGAGAAATTAATAACTTATATCTACATTATAGACTCCGTCTATGTTAGATATTGTCTAAGTATCAGTTAACTGTTTTTAAATTCATACAGCAAATCTCACGTCTCAAGATTGAATGAAAAATCCGGCCAAGTGCGAGTCGAATTCGCGCAAGAAAGGTTCCGTGCCATTATCTATACAACATTGAAATATTTCAAGCATCTGCCTGTTGATGTTATTCATCATCATCAACCCATTATGTCCCCACCGAGGGGTACGGGTCTCTTCCCTGAGGAAGGTATAGGCCATACTCCACCACGGGGGCCAAGTCCGGATTGGTGGAGGCTTGTAGACTAGTGGCTCGTCTACTTTCAGAAGTTGTCAAGCCGCCCTAAGGCTGACTTGGCTTAACGACTGCCATCTATCGACGGCAGCCGGCACCAACAGCTTAACGTGCCTTGCGAAGCACGGAACCGCTCGGAAAAATGCCACTAGCGTTAGGCATAGACGGCGACTCATCCATGCACTGAACGCGCCCTGTGTTGCTTAACCTTCGTGATCGTTTTAAGATCACTCAGGCAGCCGAGGCTACGAGCGATCGAGTAAAAACGGTAAAAAATCACGCTTGTTGTATGGGGGCCCCCCTTTAATATTTATTTTATTCTGTTTTTAGTATTTGTTGTTATAGCGGCAACATAAATTCATCTGTGAAAATTTCAATCGTCTAACCCCCGGTTTCTTGTACACTAACAAGCTGTTAATCTACTGTTAACAGCTGTCAGTTGACCAAAGTGCATACAAAAAAAACTACTGACGGCTGTTAACAGTAGATTAACAGCTTATTAGTGTACGAGAAACCAGGGGTAACTGTCACGGCTCATGAGATACAGCCTGGTGACAGACAGACGGACGGACGGACGGCGTCTTAGTAATACGATCCCTTACCCTTTGGTTACGGAACCCTAAGAAAAGTCCTGTTAGACGTAACTCTATATTGACTGAATACTATTTTCTGCAAAATTTTATCTACTAGGGGTAAGAAAATTACTGTAGGTCTAGTGGGGAAAGTTCCCGTACCGGACTACTGAGAGAGAATCCCGGTCGGTCTTATAGATCTTCCCCTTAACAACTGCGGGATCCTAGTGTACATAGAGTACAGCAAACACAGAGGCCGCGTTGACTGACGTGACGTCATCCGCTGAACCAACAAGAGCTTTTGTTCCGGGACTGTCCGTTTGTTTTAGTGCTCTACGTTTTGGATGTCATTTTGTGTAGATTTGGGTCCGTGTAGTTTGTTTTAGGGAACTGATAACTTTTACATTTTGATTCAGAAGCTGATTAATACCAACTACTAAATAGCTACCAATTTTTAACATACCGACAATGTCGCAACAAAAATTAAATAAAATTCATTCAGATTCAATTACAATTTGTGTACCTTGTGTGGTAGTCACTGTGTAAACATAACTATTGTAATAACTATTTTCTGGTAATAAATGTGTTTTTTTTTATTTTTTTTTTATTTCATAAGTCAATTCAATAATTTTAATTCGGAACAAGTCCGTAGTGTTGGTATACTAAATGTAGATTATGATGATTCAATCAATCAACCGGCCCGTACTCGTCCACTGCTGGACATAGGCCTTTCCAAAGCACGCCACTTCCTTCTGTCCTCGGCCATCCTCATCCAGCTCCTGCCAGCAAACTTCCTCAGATCGTCAATACTTATGTGCGATTTACGAATTGCAATATTGGATACTAGCTGCCCCGGCGCACTTCGTACCGCCACGGAATCCGTTTATACGATTGTTGCACAACCCATCTATTTTTAAAACACAACTTTCGCTCGCACATCTTTTTTAAACATAATATTGTCCCACGGAAACGCATTACCGGGATATCAAGTACGCTATGTCTCAATTCAGGTCTTTGTCTATCTGTACGCCAAGTTTAATTTAAATCCGCTAAGCCGTTATTGCGTGATTGAGTAACAAACATCCAAACCTCCAAACATCGAAAACATCCAAACATCTTCACAAACTTTCACATTTAACAATTTTAAGTAGGAAGTAGGATAAGCGGATCGGTAAACGTAGTGTAGGACGTCCTCAGACTCGGTGCAGCGGTGATCCTCGGCTGGTAAGAGCTGGATGAGAGTAGCCGACGACCGTGCTCAGTGGCGTGCTATAGGAGAGGCCTATGTCCAGCAGTGGACAAGCGTAGGCCGATGATGATGATGATGATGAGCATAATATTGCAAGAAGAAAAGCTACTTTTTTATGTTCACGACTTCTCCTTCTTCTTCCTATTCCTCTCCACTAAAGGAGGTTGGCCGTCAGCTCCGCATATTGTTATTCGTTTCTTGCCAAGCGAAATAGGTCTTCGGCTCTGGCTACATCCGTCATTTCTCTGATATTTCTGAGCCACGACTTCCTTATTTTCCCAACACACCTCCTTCCTTCCATCGTGCCCATAATTTTCACTTACGTAACGTAAATCTCATCATCAGGTATTTGAGGCCCACTGCATGGTTTTCCAAGCTTACCGGTATTGTGCCGCCCGCATGCAGCGACTCCCGCCGTCAGACCATCTGGTCCAAGGCCTGCCCACGCTGCATCGTCCGATAAACGTTAATCTCGGAATATCCAAGCGGCTTAGGGTCAAATTAAAAATGTTCCTGTGCTAAAAGCCACAGAAAAAAAGCGCCACAGAAAAAATATGCGCGCAAAAAAAAAACTTTGTAACAGGAGTTCATACAATAAAACTACAACAAGTACAGTTGCCTGTCAGTATGTTTTAAGGTTGCGTACCCAAAGGAGTAAGGGACCCTATTAGTAAGACTCCCCCATCCGTCTATCTGTCTGTCTGTCTGTCTGGCCGTCTGTCACCAGACTGTATCTCATGAACCGTGATAGCAAGACAGTTGAAATTTTAACAGATGATGTATTTCTGTTGCCGCTATAACAACAAATAAAAATAGAATAAAATAAATATTTAAGGGGGGCTCCCATACAACAAACGTTGTCCAAAGACAGCGCTCGCCATCTAGCGGCCATCTATGTAACCATAACAGCGCCGATGTCATGTCGTTAAATGTCAACGTAAAACGCTTCTTGTTCGTTGTGTGTATCTACTAATATAACTATGAATTTGTACAAATATACAAAGTTCCTAATCTTTCTTGCCTTGATCTTTGTCTAGATGATCGTTGTATAGATACGGAACCCATCGTGCGCGAGTCCGACTCGCACGTGGCCGGTTTTTGGCTTGTATTTTCCTGATGCGCACGCGCCCTTGAAATTGGCAATTTTGACACCGCACTGGCGTCTGAGACGGTTAATAAGCCAAAGTAAATATAAACATTTTGGATATTAACGTCGCCAGGCTCTCGCACAGGATGGCACCAGTGCGACCTCCATGGTCCAGCCAGCCGCTACAGTGCTAATTAATATATTTGTTCTAAATTTATTCCGAATTGGAGGTACCAACAAATAAAACAGTTTACTCTGGTGGCCTAACAGAAACTCTAGTAATATTTAGATGGTTTTACATTTTATGCTTTAAGATAAGAACCCAATTTTATGCCAACGTCCTTTTATCGACTACGCAAATAAGTCACAAGTAATAGTATTATACACTCGAGCGCAACTTCACATTCGACTAAAAATTAACGGTGTTAAAAAATACTCCATAAATACCGAATAAATTGTCTCTGATAGACAAGGGACTTTAGACTATAGCAAAAACTATTTATACTGCTTTAAAGGGAATCGTGTTTTTTTAATAACACTGGACGCATTTCACCAACAAGGATGATAAAAATAATAAAAGTAAAAGAGAGACAATACAGTGGTGTTAGTTGAAGTAACCATTTTAATTGTCAATGGGGAATTTGCACAATATTTTTTTTAACATAATAAAAGAGGCCATGTTAAAAGATATATAATTAAATGTGGTATTTTTTCTGTACGTCTAACACTTTTAATGATATTAATACTTTTAATGATATAATGACCCCTTCAAAAACTCATTCTAGTCACGTGCTACAAAAACGCGCCATATAAAACGGCCTTAAACTATGACGTCACACCTTGCACGTAACGCCTTAGAATGTACGTAGCGTTTTTTTTTTTTTAATATTTGAGTTATCTCATGAAATAATGTTTTTATGCAACTACACCCATAATAAAAAACGTTTAGAATTTAATGGAAAAACTAGACTCAAGTACCTAGGACCTGATTACGATGGCGGGGAGTCGCTGGATGCGGGCGGCACAAGACCGGGAAGCTAAGAAAACCATGAGGGAGGCCTATGTCCTGCAGTGGGCGTCAAACGGCTGATGATGATGATGATCAAATCCAATAAGTTTTTTATTATTAGAGTAACTTGATTTTTCGCATTTTTTGGTAACCCGAGATCCCGAAAAAAAAATTCTGGTTTTTATAAAAAAAAAATCCTGAGTCTTGCCGTGTCTTCTGTGGTACAAAAGCAATGGCACTCCAATTTCAGTTTGACGCGTGTTTCCCATTGCATACATTCGCTATGGTAGGGACTCTACAAGCGGCCATACGTGTGGCGTATTATCGGACCGATTTTTTTCGTATTAATGAATGGAATAACCGTCTTAAGTTTCGCCGAAACTTCATGCAACACGCTGTATACAAATGAAGAATTAGCAAGTCACCCAACACCTCTGTGCGTGCAAGAACCGTAATGTAAATAATTGTTTCAAAGTAGCGTGCCCATGTAAGTACTGGTTCAATTCCGCGTCAATAATTGCCCAAAAGGCGTTAACTATCACACTGCAGCTTGTTCTCTGATGAGAGATGGCCACCCTGTAGTTAGGTTTGAAAAAAATGTGCAAGTTACGGTAAGCCGTTCAATTCAGGACCTGTTTTTTAAACGGTGTCGAGGGGTGATATGGTGCTAGCTAGTATTACCATTGGAAAACCTCCAGGTCCAAACTTAAGGCCTCATTTTCAAAAACATAATTTCCTATAATACTCCATCTTGTTGTATGATCAAGATAGTCCTATCATGCAATTTGTTCTCCAGTTAAGTTTTATCTGACTATTGAAAAATTGGCCCTAAAACATACAAATCACCTTATTCTTTGTAAGTTTACTGGACGTCATAAATTTAATTCATTTCACAACAACGTTGTTACATCAACGTTTAAATCTAGTAATAGTAACATTTACACTACAAGAATGCTGGATCCTAAATTAGGATCAAAGGACATCACAAATATGGAAAAACACCCAGAAAACAGTAGTTGTCCTCGACTCAGATTAAGGAAATAAAGGTCTCGTCTGAATTAATCTAAGGTCCTATAATTCTAGTCGTACTACGCGATATTCTTAGGGGACTATCACACCGAAAAATAAAAAATCGTATCTTCAAGGAAAAATTATAATATCTTATTTTAATCCACGTTATTATAAAAAGTGAACATCATAAATGTCAAAAATAGTACATAAAACACTGTTTTTAGAAACCACTTCCTCTTAACTTAATTAGTAAAGTAAAATATTTATTTTCAACATAGTTGCTCGTAAATTGGCTCTTATTACACCGTTCTAATTCAGCATATTACCATACTTGTGCTGTAAAAACATTACCGTACAAGTGCTGTAATATAAACGTTTTTTTTTTTAATTTCAGCAAAAGTTAATGTCTAACAAGATTGAATATTTTTACGAATATTAAATTACTTTAGGGTTAAGATGACAAATAAATATTTCATTTCATCAATTTGTATAAACAAAATAACTTAACTGTCTTCGTTTCTAGATACGAAACATTAATTTATAGTTTATTTTATTTTTTATATTGCTGTTGCTCCGGCTGAAAAGCCGGTTTGTCCTGTGCCTATATTGAACCTGCGCGCGCATCGAAAGTGCCGCCATTTTCCGTAAATATTTGGTAAAGTTGGTGCTCTGTGACTTATTGGACTTATTGTATCGTACGGTGGGTATTTTAGGGGCATTGCCGCCAAAATTTGAACCCATTATGATCAGATTTTTTACTTCCAAAATTTTATCCTGTCCGTTACCAATCAAATGCTCTACCAGTTTAGGTTCTGGATTTGGAAAATTACTATAATAGAAACTTAAAATATTCTACAGTTCGTTTAAAACTAATTAGGCTGGCATGTGTTGTCTGAAATTTTATGTTTCCTGTATGTTAGTACTAACAGCGAAGGAAATTATATCATCGTGAAGAATCCAGACTACCTAAGTTATTCATATAATTTTTCTCATAAAGGTTTCGTACTCAGAACTGCGAATCGGCGCGATGTGAATTCGTGTGCCAAGGCATCTCTCTTCGACGATTCGAGTAACCATTCTTTCCTTCCATTCCCTTATTTTGTAAACTAGGTCGAATCAATTCGCAAGCTCTTGCGATGCGTCGCGGGAGCTCGCAGATTTTCACGATGCGACGTTGTTTTGTGTACGCCTAAACTTGTCTTGTTAGATGAAGATAAACGTTATAAGAAAAAAAAATGTGCCGCGCCCCTACTGAAGCATGCAAAGCTTATAACCCGTGCGCGATCATTACGCTATCAATCCTCTTTATAGCTAAGACTTAAAAAAATTACTTAGTGCCTAAAACTGTGTAATTAAACGATGTTACTTATCTACCTACCTTTAAACGTTCGAAGTCACTAACTTCGAAACAAACCAGTAATGATTTAACGAAGCGTTGAACGAACAAAATGTGCATTTTAAAACATTCTAAGCCTCAAACACTTTCTGGGAGATATCCTTATATTATTGTTAAATCGCACGTCAAATCGAAGCGAATCCATTTACACGAGCCGAACTTCCAGTTACCCACTTATTTCAATACTAACGAGCTCTGTTGTAATGTGACAAGAAGCTGTCTTGTATCTGTTAAAGGTAGTACAGAAGAACTGACCTAGATAATAATTATATTTCAAATTGATGTTCTGTGAGTCACCGACCGGGGCCTCTACTGAAAATCTGTGTTGTGGGTTATTTATAACCTGCGACAAATGCTGAACTTGAGACCTTTTTAGCGCTGCGTAGACATACCATAACCATGCACAAACATACCTAGATATGTTTACTATAGAAAAATATATATTTTTAAGTTAAGTTAAGTGTGCGTGAGTGTGTCTTTGAGATGTTAAATATATCATCATCATCATCAGCCATTCGACGCCCACTGCACTGCACAGGCCTCCCTCATGATTTTCTAACAATGAAGGGGTTTGCCATAATCGCCACGCTCGGCAGGTGGATTGGCGATCGCAGTATGCGGTTGGAATCTCAGGAAGACGCTGCTGCCCATCTCCTGGTAATTTATTTCCTTAGTCGCCTCTTACAACATCCACGAAAGGAAATGGAGTGACGCTATTGTTAATCCGGCGCTACACGTTAAATATATGTGTTCTTTCTTTTTTTGTTTCTATTTTAATACAGTATACGGAGCTTTTGATTCTACAGTGAGAACTTAAATTTTTAATGACTCGCCATACTCATATACTAGTCTTATTAAACGGGTCTAATAACTATTTTTTATTAGGTAAAATTTAATTACTTTATTTCCCGACGTTTTCGCAACGTGGCAGCTGCCATGGTCATGGGTAGACAGAAGTCAGGGTAGATGAAGAATATAAAATAGAACGTGTCCATGGCTACTCTACTCGTAGAGTATTGCAAAGAAAGTTGCAGGTAACATTTAACATTAAATTGCACATGCAATCACTGTGGTGAGCGCTCGTTGACCTATCTCACCCCATTTTTATAATAATAAAACTAAAGACATATTGAGACAAGCTAAGACAAAAGTAATGTTTAAAAATCTATCGTACGGAAGTATTGATTAAGTTAGCATAAGTTTTTTAAAGTAAATTAAGAGAGCAATATACTCAAAATCGTTTTATAGTGTGAATAAAAAAACTTCATGCATTCCGATTCAGTCAGATCGCTGGTATATTTCTGTAGTTCGCTCTATATCGGCTGATCACAGAATTCTAACGGCGGTAAATGGGACCTTCTGTCCCATTTTTTAATCCGTGACGCATTTTCGCGCCTTTCCGCGTCATTCGAGTCACGACCGCCGAGGGCGACGGACCGCATGCCTTTTGTCTTTGCGCTGAAATAATTATAATACTTACCCCTTCAACTATTATGATGTTTAACCAAATTGAGCACCCTTATGGCCGAAATATTTGGGACATTTCGAGTGCTTACAACTTAAATTATGGTGCTTTTGGAAAAATAATTAATTTTACCCTTTAGCATACTGAGACGCGTACTTTTCATTTGTTTTTTTATAAAGCTGTCTTGGAATCAAATCGTAATGATGTTTGACCAAAAATAAAAGAGGAATAACCAAGCATAAAATAATATATTCAGCAATAAATAATAATACATTATCACCTTACACAAACCACAAGCGCTGAGGTAGGTATGTGAATACTTTATTCATAAATCTAATTCCGTCTCCGTAAGCGAATTATACTGCTGTTACAAATTTAGGAACTTTCCTATAGAGGTGATTGGTGATTAACTCACTCTCTTTCTCTGAGAGAAGGTCTATATCGTAATATATCATGACAATTACAATGATAGTAGGTAACATATTTTTCAACACACCTGCTCGTAAAGTAGGTCTTATTACAGCGTATTTACACTGATAATGCAGAATATTACCCATGCCGTGCCTTTTACATTACATTATCGCACTAGTGCCTTTTCATTACATATCTTTTTAAATATTAGCAAGAAGTATTAATGTTTCGAAAACAGCTAAGTAGTTATTTGCGTAAATATAAAATTAAATTCAAAATGTGATAAATAATTAAAGAATTTCATGAAACTGCTTGTTAGCTTGTTGGTATTTATATTTTGACGGTGTATTTTTACCTATAAATACCCAATTTCAAAATTTATAAATATGTGGCTGATTAGCTACTTTGCCGGTGCCCTTATCTCAGACTTGCGCGCGCATGCAGCGCTGAGCGCGCGAAAAAATAAAATTACGGCCGCCATCTTTTAAATGGGTTTCTGTTTGTTAAGTTTATTCACAGTATTGCATTTCGTTAGTGTTGTTTTTTTATTTACTTTTCCTCGCAAGTGTGTTGAAAAACGTCGTATGAAACACGTGAGCATTGGTCATTACACTTCTCGTCTCCATTAAGCCTTCGCCTTCGGCTCAGGCTTAAAAACCGACTCGAGTGTAATGACCAACATACCACACTTGTATCATAATGTACTATTACTCATTCGAAACACTATTAGTCCCGAGTTCACGACACTATTATACGAATAAAGATAACCTAACCTAACTAACGATATTAGTAAAGTGGAATTGAAGGAACGAAGCCACATGATACATTTTAATATTTACTCAAAAGTAATACTTACACTGCTATAATAGGTTTTTAGTGAAGTTGTAGTAACAATACCACTCCCTAACGGTGAAGGAAAATATCTAGAGGAAACTTGAGTAGGTATCGTTGTGTTTTTTTTAGTTTATTTATAACTGCGTGGCAGTTTGTTGGCAATTATAGCGCACTTCTAATTTCTCTGAGGTGTTCTCATACCTTAGAGCTTAAAATGGCCAATCTGCTTAAAGCATGCGTGGTAATTAAGGCCCTACTCTCTCTCTAAGAGTGGGACGTACCTATATAATAGGCTACATATTAAAAAAGGATTCCATAATATTTTGTCTGAGCATGTTCTGTTTTATTAAAAGCACGCTTACCGACTAAACTCTCATCATCGGGTTGGATATTTTGTAGAGAAAGGTGAGGACCGACTAAAGACCAAATGCTCAGTAAAACAAAGCGCTTTCAGGCATAATTTCATGTCAAAAGTCTAAAAGACATAAGTACCTAATTGGGCAATCATTTTAGGTGTCAAAATTTTCGAGTAATTACTGTTTGAGCAGGACCATCTGACTGGTGTTTTTGATAATTTGGGGAACAAGAAAATGGCAGAAAATACAACGGTCGAATTGTTCTGTAGGGACTAACGATAACTGTTTAATGTTTATCTAATTTCTGGATATCTTTGGATTCGATGTTAAACGGCGAGCAAGACTGGCCCATATTTTGGGATACTTTGGTCTTTGGTAACCAAAAATGGAAAAACACCAGGCCATTTGTATTGCCTTGAAGTTCGGGAAAGCTCTGAAAAAACTTCGAGACTCGATTACTCATTAAATTTAGTTTATTATGGTGTTCCTCTATATTTCACACATTAATTTAAAACTAATAACATATGTAAGTATTTTATGACGATATTATTTTACTTTATTGTATGTATGTTATTGCATTTAATTTAATTCTTTTAACTGCACCACGGCACGCACTCCGTAGTACAATTATGGGTTACCGTAGGCACTGACTGAAAATCAGCGCTGAGGAATCACTTCCTCAGCACACCGCTGAGTCAGCTGCCTTTTGTGGCAACTTAGATATACAACAGGTCCTGTTTTGTCTGTTGTGTATTTAGTTTTCTTTCTGTTGTTGTGCATATTATATTACTTATCTGCTTATTTTGTTTGTGTGATGTATCTTTTTGGTATAATAAAAGTTGTTCTTCTTCTATTCCTAAACTGTTTATAATAATGAAGGTTCTTAAAAATTTGTTCGGAACCCTCGGTGGGTGAATCCGGCTCGCACTTGTCCGGTTTTTGACGTTCCCGAAGTATCAAAATATGTATGAACTTGACACTTCAAAGTAAGCTAAACGGAGTCCATACAGTGGAGTATTTACGAGTAGCCTTCCAAGACTTACGGTGTTATTTATGAAAAACGCAATATCTAAAAACACTCCATAAATGCCGAATAAATACTCTATACCTAGTAGAGAAATTTCAAGGGAAGCACTCTTACAACAGACTATATACTGAGGGAATCGTGTTTTTATAAAAGTAAAAAATGACTGGTCCATCTTGCCTTAACGTGTAAGTACTAAGAAATATTTACATCTACACACGTGCCCATTAAGAAACTTTCCTTCTGTTCAATTTATTTAGGGCCATTCATTCGATTTTCGAACACGTGCTGTCAGGCGACATATGCCGCGGCGGCCATTTTGAAAAAATAGCGTCATGTGGCGGGAAAAAACGAGAAAATGATACAGGAAGTGATTTTACGCCGCGCCAACAACAATAGAATAATATGAAGAGTAAATAAAAATGTAAATTACCAGCGACGAAAAACGATCAGGATTAAAGACAAACATGAAACATGAACAGCGGTGGTAGCCTAGTGGGTAGAACATTAGACTCGGAAGCGAAAGACCCAGGTTCGATTCCGTGAAAGCTTGACTACCTGTCCCTTACCTATAACTTTGTTTTCTAAGTTATGTACATCTTGTGAAGTTATAGTAGCAATACCACGCGCCAACCGTGATGGAAAAAACATCGTGAGGAAATCTGAGTGTCTGAGCTATTCACATTGCTATTCACGCATATACGCTGCTTATGTATGTATGTATAATACACGAAAGTTTCTTGTTAAAGTTGAGACAAAATACATCGAGAATTGTGCAGTAGAGACTTGAGATTACCAACACTAAAACTGAATAGATATAATTTCGTGCAGCGCAAAAGGACGCGCGTTTTGTGACATTTTGAAAAAGCGATACAAACGCGCTGCAGTGCCTAGTATATGTTTCGCTTCCTTTTTTGGGGAAGCAACGCGCCCGTGCGCGTTAATCGCACTTAAATTGCGTTTTTAAGTTGTCGTGGGCGATGGCTCTGAAACTGACCTATACTACAAACCCAAACTATGGTCTCTATTATATCTCTCCTATGATATAATCAACCTAGAAAATTTTATGAGATCTACTCTAGAATCGGTCCATCCATTCTTGGGTAACCATATCCGATTTAGACACACAGACATAGGCGCGGAACTTATACCACCACTCATTTTTCGTCTTCGGGGGATCAAACTGCTCTTAGATAAAGAGGATGTTTTTATTAATTTATCTGAGTGTGGCTTTGGGGTCATTATTGTTAAAACACATGTTTAGCCAAGGTTAGATTAACTGCCGAGGGAGGGAAGGGGTTGGTTCCTGCTTAAAAATGAATTTGTTTTGATTGGCCCACGGTTGTTTATGAATTCGAGTTTCCGGTAGAAACTAAACATAGATGGTAGGAAAAAATATCCTAATGACCGCGTCAACTCGTCTGCTAAAGTGTGTTACAGTCTATGATTTGACCTATCCAATGGGACCAACTTTGTTGTTCAAAGTTACGTAATTTGTGAATTGGTATTTGTACCACTCGTGAGGGCACCTGAGTGCCTGAGGTGTTCCCAAATCTCAACGCCTGATATTGCTAATCCGTGGTGGGCACGCGTGCTAATTAAGCCCATAATCTCTCTCTCTCTCTCGCTCTGAGAGAAGACCTGTGCCCGTCAGTGGGACGTGCATAGGCTGCATTATCATTATCAATCGCCAAGTAAGAACTGATTCAAAATGATATTCGTACGTACGTATATAATAGTAAAATATGGGCCTGTTTCATAGAACTACAATAATTCATGATTTACTTTCGATGTACTGTCAACAACAGGTAAACCTTTACATTTTAGTTGCAAAATCACCCGTAGTGTAACCGAGTAGAGTGCATGGGTGTAGAGGTAGATGTGCTGTCGACTGTAGATTGCGAAGTCGATTAATCCACAGATGAACAAGTAGATTCTGCTACGCAATCTATCTCTAATTGCCATAATAAACCACGAGTTGTAGTTTTGTGAAACTGGGCCCAAACTTGAAGCCATTTGAACATATCACTGCGAAACGACTGACCCACACCCTTCCGAGATACAGACGTAAGTTTATGTATGTATGCACGGATATACGTACGTTAGATAGAATAATTCTTTATTGTACACAAAGGACATTACATAAAAATTTGTAAATGTACTTACAATTGGCAATCTTATTGTTATTGCTTTAAGGTGATGCAATGAGGTCATCAATTAGTATTTCTATATTTAAAGTATTTCTAGTTTTCATTTCTCTAATTGATTCCATCGCGGTTGATCTGAAGACCGCCCAGCAAGATTACCTCGCCGCAACGTTTCAGTTCCACACAATAAATTTATGCAAACTGCCCATTTAGGGCCAAATCGATGACTCTGTTAGTGTAAAATCGGGGATCATGTTCCCATCCCAGCGGGGTGTACGGTTTGCCAGTAACTTGTGAGGTGGGTATTTCGCCGTATATGCCTGATTATAGTTCTAAAAGATGCTATTTTTCTGTAGGGGAAGAAAGAAGCGCTTAAGAAAGCAGTTGTTTCATTACACTAATAATAACTTGCACACAATACAATCACTTGACTAATTTGACCTTTAACGAGATAAAGTAAATGAGACGCTGCCATCTCTAGTTATTAATAAAGAAAATTGAAAAGAAACGTATTCCCGTATCATAAACTAAAACATGTAAATTCAAACGTTATCTAAATAAAATAAATTTATTTGCTCTTTTGTAAAAAAATTTTAACTATTGTATTATACTTCTCTCATCGTAAATGATATCATTCATGTAATAAATGAGGAATGAGTAGATCCGCAGAAGAACCCGAGTTACTGATATAGCTAGAAGAATTGCTCAGTTAAAGTGGCAGTGGGCGGGCCACATAGCTCGGAGAACTGATGGCCGTTGGGGCGAAAAAGTTCTGACCTGGCGACCGCGGACCGGACAACGCAGCATGGGCAGGAACCCCACCAGATGGTCGGACGACCTGGTTACGGTGGCGGGGAGTCGCTGGATGCGGGCGGCACAAGACCGGGAAGTTTGGAAAACCATGAGGGAGGCCTTTGTCATACAGTGAGCTTCAAATGGCTGATGATGATGATGATGATTATTCTTCTCTTATATAAGTATTTCTTTTTACAAAGGGGTTACCTATTATTTATTTATTTATTTATAATGAAGGTTAAATTACAAGGTTAAAATGCAAATTTGAAACAAAAAAAGTGTAATTTTAAACAAAAAAAGGTACAAATGTTGACTATTATTTACTAATTTGAGATAATAGAAAGAAAGAAGAAAGAAAAAAGACATTTATTTAAATTGTCACAGAAACACAAAGTAAGCACGAAGGTACACAAACAAAATACACGAACATCAAAAAAACAAAAACAAAACAATCGTGAAGAGAACATGTGAGGCATATAGAGACGAAGGCAGCCGGGTACCATTCAGTAATGTAACTATTGTTAATTCTTTATCTTCTGAACTAGAATATCCTGTAACTTACAAAACAGTGTTCAGTCACAAAAGCTTCATTAAGTCGATACATTTTGTATCATTCCATTATCTTCTAGTTTCTATAAAAACCAGACGTTCTTGTGTTTTTATTTCCGTGAATATATTAATAGTTCTGTTACTAGATAATAAAATATCCTTTATTCTATTACAATATGATTCATTTACAATAATTAAAAATATTAGAGTATACGAGCGAAATAGAGTCAAAAGGAAAGTAGCGAAACCGGAAGGTTTCTAATACATTTCCAAACGTAACGAAATATACCAATTTATCATAATAAAGAAATTAATAGAGACCACCTATCACCAACTCTTTCAAAGGGAACATAAAGAGGGTTGCTCACATTGTATGTCACAGCGGGACTGGCTCTTTTTATTAATTTCTGTTTCTCTTTTTTTAAGAACAGCTATGTTATTGTTTGAATGCATTGTGCCAAATTTTCTGTGTGAATTCAATGTTCAGCGGTAAAACTGTCTTTTGTTATTTTTTAATCGTTTTTATTGTAAGTCTTGATAAGCGGCGAATGCCTTTAATTGATGAAGGATTCACAACTGGACGTGTTGTGCTGTTTTTTCTCAGATTAATTTTTGAATGTGTGGATATAAAACTTAAAAATAATCTTCAGAAGTCCCATATTTCGGCTTAACTGAACTGTTTAACTGAAATCCTTTCGAACTACAAACTGGCCAACGTACCTAAGAAATTAAAAGTAAATAACGCTTAAGAGATCCCAAATATTTGTAAAATTCCGGTAAACTAAACTCTTCAAATTTGACGTCAAGTGGATTTATCTGTTAGTTTTAGCTACTGAAGAAGCAAAGAATGGGCTTACCACCGGTGGCGGTAAACGTTTTAGGCACTCGGGATATCAAGAAAAAAATCTGTGAGAGCTTCAAATTATTCCATCAGACTCTCTTGTTAAGGACTGCCATATTCAACACTTTTTAGCGCTTCTCGTTTGGTCGAGTCATCGTTGCCACTTTTTAGTGTTCTTTTTTAAAATTTGAGTTTTTTTTCTACCACCAGAACAGCAAGTCATATTCGGCACACTAATAAGTCGGTTTCCTTCCTATAAAACTAACTTTTTTTCTCAGAGATATTTTTTTAAACATTTGGGTGGCCACTTCTTCGCGTTGTAACTTAATTTTGTTTAATCATTTTTATGGAGCTTTTGGTCGGTAATGTGACGTGCGTTACGTTTTTTGGCGGTTTTTGGAATATTTATAAGTGACCATGTCGAAAGGGTGGCGGGCATTTTGGCGCCTCGAATTGGATATTTATGTTTTTATAGGTGTTCGCCGCGTATTGTTTTTTATCTTTGCATTACTATTGCAATATTTTGCATCAGGCACAATGATCAGTTTAATAGTTTCCCACGAAGCACCTAAACTTGTATCTTTTGTGGCTATTAGACATGCGTGAATTACAATCGTCGACGACTTCTCTTAAAAATTTTCTTCAGAACATACAAAAGTAACAAAAGACATGATATCTTAGTGTGTTACTAATAGCTTCTTAGAAAATGTACGGTCAATACAAATTACAAGTGGATAATCATTCGGATACAGGACGTCGTTAAATCAGGTACAAATATGAGAATAAGGGAAGACTCACATTATGATCCTACGTTTTCGAAGTAGGTCATACGTATTGCGTTGACTTAGAAGCTTGCTCAAAAAAATACAATCTTTTTATACACCTCAAGGACTAACAGTCTTACCCCCAGTTTCTCGTACACTAACACGCTGTTAATCTACAGTTAACAGTTGTCAATTGACCAAAGTTCTTACAAAAAAACCACTGACAGCTGTTAACATTAGATTAACAGCTTGTTAGTGTACGAGAAACCGGGGGTCAGTATATTTTTATGACTCGCGACGCTAATACAATACATATAACATGATATGAGCCATATACGGGTCTAATCGCGATTAATTCCGTTTAACATAATGACTAATAGTATTTTTTATAAGAACACGATTAATTAAAAAACGTTCCTTATAAAATATGCAGTTTAAATAATCTGTGGTAAAATGCGCTTTTACTGCATACTATTATACTACATTTGAAGAGTGTTTTAAGAATTTATATCTTTATAAATAAAACTGTTACGTACTGATTTACTAAAAAATTTAAGGTGTATGACATTTTAAAGGTAAACAGTCTCATTTATAAATTCGGCCAAGTGCGTGTCAAGCTACGCGCAGTTTAGGGTTCCGTAGAAAGAGGGGGTTTTATCTGCTTTACAGAACTAACAACTTCATCAAAGTAATTTTCAATGGATTTTGTACGGAGTTTTCTTTGTATAAGTTGGTCACCGTTAACTTGTAAAGCCTACTTAGCCGTGATAGTTTTCCTTTTAAGTTCATTATATTTGCTACTACCCTGAATTTTGTCACGTTTCTACAATGAACTGTTTAGCTAAGAGAGGAGAGGGACGCCCTACTATGACAAAAATTTGCATTTTTAAAGCTTAATATTTCGCAAACGGAACCCTAAATCGAAAGATGCTACTACTACTTTCACAATATTTTTTAAAGATCAATTCTACGATACCCTACGATATGGTGGAGGCAGGAAAGAAAATTGCATCCCTAATTTAGGTGTAAGAATAACCTAATATTTTTTTTTTTTAATTTTGTTTTTCCGTTTTATCGGCGTAATAAATATGTATATTTATGCCAATTATTTTTCAGCTCTCTACTACTTATCGTCTCTGTGCTAAGGCGCGGACAGACAGACGGACAGACAGACAGAAAGACAGACGGAGGGACATGGTGAAACTATAAGGGTTCCTTGTTGACTACGGCACAATAGAAATTAGATTCCACTAAAACACTATTAAGACGGAGTTAAAGCCGTCTCATAACAGGAATTACACTCACAGGCTTTAACTTCGTCTTAAGAATGTTTTAGTGGTGTCGATATTTCCAGGTTTTTTACGTTCTCGTATCACCTATCCATGTGAACCAACCCTTACGCGGCGGATGTTGCCACGGAACTCTTCCTTTCCTTTTATCTATGGTAATGATTTCTATCGAGACTACCGAAAAAAATGTTAGAAAAAAACATGTTCCCACAAAGCTTGAGACATGAAGAGTGTGGGAGAGTCGGGAATAAAAACTATGTTCTTGTGTTAATTTGTTCGCCTCCTTACGGCAAAGTGATGTTTTTGTGAAGTGTTGATTAAGTGCTCGAAGAGATCTATCTGTTTTGTAAATAAAAATAAAATAATAAAAAGAAAATAACTTCCACACAACACAATCACTTGTCCTTGTCCCAAACTAGGATACCCTGTGCTATGGTAACCAGGCAAGGATATCATAAACATGAAAATAAACCCAGACTGAGGTCATTTGTACAACTGTACGGCGGCCCCTAGTGGGAATCGAACCAACGACCTCCGGCTTGGTAATCAGACGTGACACCGCTAAAATAGTTTCAGTGGTTCCAATGGCTTTAAAATAGATAAAAACCGATTTTTTTTGTGACCGTTATAATTTATGATCCTAACACATTAGATACAATATTCTTACAAAAGTAGGAAAACGCAAGTGCTGCGGCCATTATATACGAGCTTCAGTAAATTTTCTATGAAACTCAAAAGTCCGCGACACACAGAAGGGACGGTGGGCGAGGGCGCGGAAAAGACGCTTCGTTAATCCAATTCGCTTTCATACAAAATGTACTGAAGGGAGACGGGACAAAGCCCACACAAAAGAGACGATGCGAGGGCGCGATTTCTACATAACGCGTCGCGTCTTTTCCGCACCCTCGTCCCGCGTTCGTTGTGTGTGGAGAGGGGCAAAGGATGCGTCCCCACCCCATCCACATCCCACGTCCCATGTGTTTGGCCAGCGCCTTAGGCTTCCAATGGCAGTAGGCCAGTGGGGTGAGTCGTAAGGCTTCGGCGGCACGCCACGGCGGTCGCGCGATCACACGCCTCGTTACACCGACTTAGGTGGCGTTTGCGGTGCTGTTCTTATTTGCGCCCGCGCAGAAGCTGTAGTTTTGATTCCTTACATACAAATAAGTAATAATAAGTAATTAATAAGTAATAAAGAAGATACAATAACACTAGGATCTCTTTAGCTTTAATTTAGTATAAACGAACTCTCGGTCTTATATATAAAAATTAGATTCCATTAAATAACTCTTCAGCGTCACCCAAACAGCGTTCGGGATACTACAACACATTTTCGCATCCAAAATACCTCAGTGTCTCAAGACAAAATGTGTATAACCAATGTGTGCTACAGTGATGGCTTATGGATGTGAGACCTGGTCGTTGACTATGGGCCCCAAAGGAAGGCTCAAGGTCGCCCAACGAGCAATGGAGAGACCTATGTTAAGAGTTTCACTGCGCGATAGAATCAGGGATGAGGAGGTCCGCAGAAGAACCCGAGCTACTAATATAGCTCGAAGAATTACTCAGTTCAAGTGGCAGTGGGCGGGGCACGTAGCTCGGAGAACTGATGGCCGTTGGGGCGAAAAAGTTTTGACCTGGCAACCGCGGACCAGACGACGCAGCGTGGCCAGCCCCCCACCAGATGGTCTGACGACCTGATTACGGTGGCGGGGAGTCGCTGGATGCGGGCGGCGTAAGACCGGGAAACTTGAGAAACCACGAGGGAGGCCTATGTCCTGCATTAGGCGTCAAATGACTGATGGTGATGATCAAAACACTCTTAATATGGAGTTAATGTCGGTTTATATAAGGAAATCCTCAAATAAACCAGCTTTAACTCCGTCTTAAGAGTGTTTCTAGTGGAATCAACTTATTATAAATGAGACCGTCGTTTATAATAAGTTGATTTTTTCAATATCTGCGTTTTTTGTACCATAGCATAGGGCAGCAGTTTTTTAGGTTATGGGACACTGAGAAACCTGTATTGTTTTATTTAAAGATAAAGATAAAACTCAGGTTTCAAAAATGTATATTTCACTCTCAAGGGAATCAAAATGTATAGCGTACCTACTTACCGTTGACCTACAACTATAAAATTTGGCAAGTAATATCGTCTTATACTAAAAATACAGGGAAAATCTGAAAACAATACATTTTTGTAATTACATAATAAAAAAATAGTCTTTAAAGTTCGGAAAAAGCTCGGAAAAACTGCGAGACTCGATTCCTGAACCATTTATAATATGTAAGTACCTATAAATTTGTACGGATCCCTAAGTGGGTTTACGTCTACGTTTTTATCAAATATTACAGTTCGGGAATTTAGAGCTTGCACAAAATCAATATTTGTTTTATATTATCTATCTTCTGTAATACTCCCCCTTGCCCGCTTTGTTCTTCAGTAGGTAACCTAGTTTCATCAGCTGTTAAATATTTTTTTCGGTAGTGAGTGAACACCTAACACCTGTCCATTACAGAAGCCCTATAACCCCAGTAGGTGATCCAACTGTCACTTTTCCAGCTCTTTTTTACTTTTATCGACCTCTGGGCAGATGCTACGAGTTTTTTTTACGCAAAATCACAGTTTCTGGGCTAATTAGATGGGCAATTGTCCGATTGGATGGATAAGTGACTGTTGAGAAAAATGTGGAGCGTTTTGTGTGTGAGATTTTTAACAGGTGGCTTATGTGCGTGTTGGTATTTATTGGCTTAAATTCATATTTTACATTTTGCTGCTAGTCACCCACGTAGGTAACGGAGCGGAGCGGTAGGACTGGCTTCTCATTCGTGAGATCGTGGGTTGGAATCGCTGCATGTACCAAGGACATTGTTTTCTAAGTTACGTACATTTGTGAAGTTATAGGTTAAGTTAAGAAAACATCGTGAGGAAACCTAAGTGTTTGAGGTTTTCACATACCTCACCGCTTGAAATTGCCAATTCGCGGTGATCACGCGTGGTGATCATGTCCATAATCTCTCTCTGAGAGTAGATCTGTGCCCTACAGTGGGACGTACACAGGCTGAAATATTATTATTTAACCATCCACAAAGTTGGACGATTTCCCATTGGATGATAACGGTAACTGCACGTTATTTTTTATGCAATGCCCGGCCAAGGCTTCCGAAAATGTAGGCAACTAGATGTCACGTCGTTCACAGTTATCGTCCAATGTAAAAGAGACCGTTCGTCGTATTCCCGCGTAATATGTGCTAGTGTCACACCTACTAATAAGTAGCACGTCGGCTCTGAAGCGCGTGCACTCTACGTTACGGTCAATTTCGCGAAAAAACACGGAAACAGATTATTGAAATACGACGCGACCCGACCCAACGCGACGCGTGTTGAGTCAAATCACATCTTACTATTTTCTATGATCAGAATCACATTAGCAACATCCGACGTTATCCGACGCAACGCAACTAATCATAAGTACAAGTTAGGTCGACGCGTCGGGTCGCGTCGGGTGGCGTGTTATTAGTGTGTCGGAACCTTAAGGGTTAGTGAAGCTGCTGTCGACCACATAATCAGAAATCAGAAGTCGAAAATTGATTTCAACGTAAAGAATTTACATTCTGTTTTTTGAATGTGTATGTAGAGTGTTATCCGCTGTCTTCGGGTCGAGTTGTAGTGGAGAATAATAGCGACAAATAAATACAACTTGTTATTCAAATAACACCACTCTTTAAAGCAGTTTCAAATATTAATTAAACAAACATTGATCGCGTCAGGTTGTAAGTGAATAGAAAAATCTTCGGCCGATTGTTAAAATAAACTGAAAATTGTTGCAATTTACAAATACTTCTGCTCGTGTCTTCTACCCTCTAGCTCTAGCTTTAAGGGTGTAAGTTTCAATTCGGCATTTAAAATTTGCCCCTTCCGCGGCCAGCAGGCTTCGCACTTCCCAGAACGGAAGTGACGACGAATTTGTACGACATCGCACTTCCGGGCCCGCGCGATAGGAGGAAGATAATTTGCAGTCGGATTGAGTAGTCTTGGGCTATTGGCTAAGATAGCTTACCTCGTATATATATCTATAAACTGTTTATGCTATTGCTAAGTTGCGCTATACTTTTTGTACAACTGGTTGTGTTATTTAAAAAATTAAATAAAGTGCATTACCGACGAACAAGGCTAAATAATGTTGATCAAGTCTATCTAAGTTTGATATAAGACTCAGATAAAATATAGACGTGGTTAACGCTGTCATTAAGAAGTTATATAAATAGAGAGAGGGATAAAGAAAAAAATATTTATATCTACGATTACTTTTTGGCCTTTGCGTACGACGTACGTAACTTCGAAAATAAACAAAGTCATAAGTACATGCCCGCACTGTGAATCAAACCTGGGTCTTTCGCTTCCGAGTCCATTGTTCTACCCACTGGGCCACCATCGCTACGATTACGATTTACCCTTACTTTTTAATAGTGAAAGGATAAAAATATAGAAAAACAGAAAAAAAGACATTATCTGTCAATATCTAACTCCTTGATATTTTATATAAGTAGGTTCTTAGAATATATTTTCTTATAAAAGTATGTGTGTATATTTCTTTGATCGTTTATGTAGTTTATATGGTTATTATAAAAATATTTTGATTATTAGCATATGTAATATATTTTTTTGGGTAGGTATTTATGTTAGTACAATTTTGTTATCTGTGCAAGTGTATATTGTGTAGTGTATGGAAGAAATCTCTCACAGAGATAAGCTCGCCTTTGTACATGTAATTTATTATCAAATTTTCTGTACTGTTTTTCAAGTGCAATAAAGTATAAAGTAAAGTAAGACAGTTAAACGAAAAGCCATTTTGTTCAAATAAAATAGCTAATAGCTCAGCTCCTATATAACGCGCATCAAAACCTGAATGATTCCAAACGTCTAAATTTAAAATTCCTAACTAATTGCTACAGCAAGCGTTGGGATTCCGACAGGATTTTAATTAGGCTTCTGACTAGGACAGTGGGCATGGTGCGATGTGATGTAAGTACCTACCTATGAAGATTTGCAAAAGTCATCACCGATTGTATTGAAATGAAATCAACGTATCAAAGAGCCACACCAAAGTGGGCATCGTGCTATCAAATCATTTACGTATATATGGAAAATACACCCCTAATGGTCTACCATTTGTACGGCGGCCCTCTGCGAGAATCGAATCCACAACCTGTGTCTTGGTAGTCTCACTTTTTACCGCTAGATGACGCATTTGGCTATGACACGTTCCAGCAAACATCAAAACTCATTGATCTCACTACAGGAATATTGTTATCCCAATCATCCGGCTCCCGGATGTCCAGGGAGGACCTCTATTCTGCACGCCTCACCGAGCGACGCGAGCAGCAAAAACACTTTTCACTTCCTTGCAAAAAGGACACCGAAGGTGAACTATAAGATTATAATTTTTATGTACAGTCGACAAAACATCGTCATTTACATCCATGCACTCTACTCTATCGCATTACGACTTTGGAACTAAGATGTAAAGGTTGACATGCTGTCGACCGTACTGCACAGGCCGCGTAGCGAGTCAAGCGTTTTGTCGCGCTAAAATGTCAGAATTTGACTAAATGCCAGATAACAACGAGATAAAAGGACGGTTTCTGAATTGAGAATTTCGCTAGGTAAATACTTAAGTAACGTTCCGCCATGCTCTTTTCTAAGAAATTCCAAGAGACAGCTATAGTTAACTATTTACTAAGCGAAATTCTCAATTCAGAAACTGGCCCATAATTAAATATCATAGCAGAATCGTGGACAGACTTGACTGTCCATACATTTATCGCTGCCCCAGTGTTTTATTTCCACGTCGGTGGAACCCCTGAGGCCGTGACATGTGAATTTTTAAAAACTGTAGATACATTCACTAACATAGCTATAAGAACCATTGTTACTAACGTGGCCACAGCTGCTTTAAATAAATAAATATTTTATTTATTTATTTAAAGTATATTACTGTAACTTATTAGGTAAACTTACCTTACCTTACCTTACTTACCATGAGGGAGGTCTGTGTCCTGCAGTGGGAGTAAAAATGGCTGATGATGAAACTTACCTAGATAGAGAACGTTGGCGGGCAAGCACGGGCAGAAGAGAAAATCACAATTATGATTTCATAAATCTAAGCAATGTTATACAATTGCGGGCAAGTTATTTGCTTTAATTTCCGATGTTTTGGCAACGTTGCAGTTGCAGTTGCCGTGGCCGCTTCGAAACGTCGAGAATTGAGGTAAATATTAAATTATCGAGATTAGACGCTTTAAATGTTAAGATATTATGTAAGAGCATCGCGAGCCATTAAAAATAATATAGTAACAAGATATTTCAATTTCAAAATTCGCGACCTAAAATTGCATAAATTGTCAATTTCTGACATTTTATCGCCACAAAACGCACGCCACCATGATATTATCAGCTCCGCCATCAGTGTGTTTTTTTAATTACCTTTGTGTCCCACTGCTGGGCAAACACCTCCCCCATAATCTTCCACTCCCTGTCTTGAGCTGTCATCTCTAATCCGTTGTAAGAGTAGGCATTATAGAAAATTAAAAAAAGGAATAAATTTAAATTTTTTCTTACAGGTAATACTGAAGTTCTGCCAATCCGCGGTGGGCACGCGTGGTGATTAAGCCCATACTCTCTCTCTGAGAGAAGGCCTGTGCCCTACAGTGGGACGTATATAGGCTGCTTATGAATACTGAAGATACAGTTTTCAGGCTTTTGTTATTGCAATAACGCACTGAATATCAGTATGCATCGTAGTATAGGATATAATAATGGACGAGATCAATTACGTTTCCTCAGGATATTTTCCTTCTCTGTCAGCGGCTGGTTTATCCTCACCACTTCTCCCTGTCTTAAGTCATCCTCTCCCATCCGGGCAAAAAGGTTGAGAGGTCGTCCCGCCATCGCCGCCTTGGCCAACCCAACATCAGCATTTTTGGTTCTGGAGCAGAGCGTGGTGTTCCGGATTAGGTCAATCCTGCTTGCACACTTTGAATCAGAAATATCTAGTCATATACACCACATGTAGACCTGGCCGAAGAAGAACCCACCGGCTACAAAACCTCGCAGAATAGTTTAATTCAAGCACCACCGAGTTGTTCCGAGCCGCATCATGATGAGCCCAAGTTACCAAAATGACCGCCAACCTCCGATAGGAGATGGCACTTAAAGAAGAAGAAGTCATAAACAGTGTACTTTTCCAGAACCCCCGCCACTCCCGCATCCTGGTCTACCCAATAACCATAATAAAATCAGCCAAAACGACGCAATTTGTTCCCAGACATTAGCAGAAATTAAAATCAAAGCAATCGCCCCGCAGCGATTCAAAAAGCGCATTAGAAACGATAGAGTTATAAATATAACCCCCCATATTACACGCTCGTTCGCTCACAAGCGGAAAATTCGCTTGACACTAATGTCTATTAATACTGTCCTAATGTGTGAACGAGGTTTTATAATAACCGAAGGGGCCTGTGAACAAAATTAACGCCTTCGGTGTTAAGGGCCACCGCAAAAGACACTAGGCACAATTTATCGAGGTTGTTTTTTAAGGAAACGAAGAGTCAGAAAATTCTGATGGTTGGTCTAGAGGTTGGTTGTAGTTAAGTCTACTTATGACCTCACACTTTATACGAAAACAACAAGGACTTAGAGCGCTATCACACTAGCGATTTGCGAACGATTTGAAAGCAATGCGATTGCGCAGCGAGCTCGCCGCAATTACGCGGCGGGCACGCCGCGACGACGCAGTGACAACGCTGCGCCGTCGCCGTGATTGTCACCGTTGACGCGATTTTATACAGTCGTGTTCGGCAGTCCGATCCACCCCACTTGAGTCATATCAAAGATACGTGTGTAAGCGGACGTAGCATCGTTTTGAGGTACAATCGTCAATGATGCAATGGATACAAAGTTAACTAAAATTCAGAATCGTCTCGTTACGTGAGATACATAGTAGTAGTCGATTACTTGATAATGAACCCTTCCAGATTAGTCGTTGCATTATATCTGCGTCTGTTCTACAGTGGGCGTCAAATGGCTGATGATGATGATGATGATAATCCCTATGCTGCGATATTCACGCACGTGTGTTAAAAAACCCAACATACTGTTTCTTAAATTTTGACGAAACCTTATGTACTAGATAGATAGATAGATAGATAGATAAAACCATTTATTTGCAACTACTATTAAGTAATATAACTTACTAGTATGTATATAATATACCATCTTCTAGGTATATCTCAGAAAGCAATTTCAATGCCTAGCACATAACTTGATCAGACAGTCTTTGACTGCGCATATGCGCATACTAGCGATATGGTCAAACGTTTCGCATCAATTACGTGTGTTGGAAACTTCGCGGATGAACTTTACCAGAAAAGTCAGTAGATCAGTAATCTGACCTTAATGTGTGACCACAGGATCTTCTGCAGTAGTTTTTTTTATAAAATCAACCTAATTTAAACCACTTGTCATCAAATCCCAATGATCCTCGGAGACTCGTTGATCCATAAAATACTACTAGAACTGTAGCTGCTAAACCGTTTCCTATCCCAATTGCAGAAGGTATGTTTTTGCTCCTCTCATCCTTTCCAAAGTGATATTTTTCTAATTGAATTAGAGAATTTGCGAAACCCGCTATTAGGTTCGGATCGCAAAGTCGAAAATTGCACGTTATTATGTCTACTTTAGCTAAGTGACGCTAATTTGGCCTAACTAGATGGTACTGACCATTAGGAGACCTTGGCCCGGGTTTGAGGGTGACAGGTTTTTTGTCACATAGATTTAGGGTTGCCACCAGCTAAATTACGGACCCAGGGCAAAAACTTTAAAATCCGGACATTTGGGTGAAAAAAGATTTTTCCCCAGACTCCCTCGAAAAAAAAATTACAATTAAATAAGTAAATAGTAAATAGTTAAATCAAGTTAAACTTAAATCTCATGAATTCTGGTAACAAACATAATTAGGAACTCTTCCTTTTTGGCATCAATGATATTGTAAAATATTATAAATTACTAAAAACAAATTTAAATTATTAAAAACAAATTATAAACTGCGTGGAGCGGGGCGACTAGGGGGATACGTTAACTCATGAGTGCAGCACCAAATTTTTAACTATGAAATTAATGCTGTAATTAATTGCAATTCATTCTCATCTATCAAGTTAATCGGAAGTCCCCTGACATAAAAAGTGACATAAAAGGACACTTTTTAAAACCCGGCCCGGACGCCCGGGACATGGACGCCCTTCAAACTAGGATAAATCCGGGGAAACCCGGACGGATGGCAACCCTACATAGATTCAATATAAAGTTCTGTCGTCGTTCTACCGGCAGCGTGCGCGCATACAGCGACTAATGAATGAATGTTGATGAAGCAAAAGAGGCTTGTCAGGATCGTGGGAAGTGGCAAATCCTGGTCCCTGCCTATCCCTCCGGGATACATGCGTGAGTATATGTATTTGTGTATCTTTGTTATTGCATTACTTTTTTAGGGTTCCGTACTCGAAGGGTGCCAGACGGGACCCTACTTCTAAGACTTCACTGTCCGTCTGTCTGTCTGTCTGTCTGTCCGTCCGTCCGTCTGTCTGTCTGTCTGTCACCAGGCTGTATCTCATGAGCCGTGATAGGTAGGCAGTAAAAATTTTCACAGGTGATTTATTTCGGTTGCCGCTGTAACAACAAATACTAATGCAATAAAATAAACATTTAGGGGGGGCTCCCATACAAACTTTGTATTTCTCGATCTTTGTGTCTATGGTACTAAACCCTTCGTGCACGAGTCCGACTCGCACTTGGCCGGTTTTTTTATTTAGTGGTTACTATTCAGTAGCCTTGCTAGAAACACGCTCGCTCCCGTGCTAAGCAGTGATAGGAATAGACTGAGTTTACATACTTACAATAAGCGACGAGCCATGGATTTGTTAAAATCACTAAATAAAAATTTAAAATATCCTGTACATAGACTGTATCTATATAACCTGTATATTTAAAAACCTTAAATAAACTGTATGGTCATTTTCCAACAAACGCCGAAAACGAAATAGCAATGAAAAACGAAATAGCATTCCGCTCCTTAAAAACATATCAACCCTTAGTCCGTACAAAGGGTCTGCTTGACCCACCGACTACGTTTTTGCCACCCGCGCTGCCGAATAAAAACATAAATTGAATGTGGCGAGCTGGCGGCAAAAAAGTCACGCTGTATATCATGCGCGGGCGCGCCCCGGGCGTGGCCGCGTTCTGGGGTCAATTTATGACTCTATCGCGGATTGTTTCTTTGGCAGTTTGTCGCTACAATGTAAGTAGCTCTAACGGTGTCTGGTCAGGGTGATTCAATGGCGTTGGTTCGATAAATACCGCATAACAAACAACAAAACCTATAAACACAGGTGCGATTCTCATTGGCGGCCGCCGTACTTGATTTTGTACAAAAATGGCCGTAGTCTGGGTGTATTTTCATGTTTGTTGCCGTAACTTGGGACTAGGACAAGTGATCCCCTATTTGATCAGTCACATGCTGATCAAATAGGGGATGTGCTGAAGGGCAAATTAAGAAGTGCCCAGAAGCAGCGAGCGTTCATGCAGCTAATAAATGTCGATGAAGCCAAGATTGTTTGTCTAGTAGTAAATGGGACACTTGTTATGAGATTATGTGTTATGTTTATCTTTCAGTGTAAGATTTGAGCTTGCATGCAGCGTAAAAAATAACTCCACACACCACAATCACTTGTCCTGATCCTTAACTAGGAGTACGGTAATCAGACAAGAATATCACAAACATGGAATGTCTATGAAGCGATACAGGTCAAGACGTTTCTTGTATACTCTTTTCTACAGGGTAAGTTATCCGGGTTAAGAGTGTGATATAAGATTCAAGGAATACACATTTTTTTATGTAACCTATACACTTCCCACTTCAGGGCACAGGCGTTCTCTCAGAGAGACACAGTTTAGGCTTAATTACCACGCGTGCCCACCGCGGGTTGGCAATTTCAAGCGCTGAGAGATACACAATGGTTAGGCGGAATTACGGATTGCAGGGGCTGTAACAGAGCTATGGCCAAGAATGAGTCGATGATCATTGGGAACCAGCAACCTGACGCATCGATAGTATTGTACTTAAATTGGCCCAAAAGCAACGGAGTTTGGCAAGGCACCGAGAGGGTTGGGGCAAAGGTCTAAATGCCTATGCCCAACAACAGGATCTATTCATAGGATGGATGAAAATAAAGAGTTTATAGCGGGGGAATCTCGTACTAGACTGGCACTGATATCACTTAACCCTTAATTTGGATCCGTGAAAAATACTGGACATAGTATTTGAAAAAATCTGGACCTATTACAAAAAATATTACGTGTTTGAAAATTATAACATGACATCTATACATAATCTATTATTTCAAAGTAATAACAACAAGACCGTGCGCTTACTTAATAATCTGTCAATGACCGGCAAGATGCCAAGGAGGGAGGACACGTCGCACGGCTACTGGGTAAGTCTATTTTTTATCAATTTTTTGTTAGACAACCACAACTAATGATTGATCAATGGTATTTATAACAAATGTATGATACTGTTTTTGTAAATGTAATGCCAATTGGGCTATTTGTTTAGGGGCATTTTTTGTGAAAATTGGTATGTCCAGTATTCTTCCCATTTCTCACTACAAAGAGATTTTACGTTCTTTTCCAACGTCCCGTATTCTTCCCATTTCTAAATTTGTAAAGGTTTTACTGTAGTATTCTGAGCATCCATTTCTTCTCAAATCAAGACAAAAATAATGTTTTATTTACCAAACTTCAATATAATACCGCATACTGCGATCGCCAACCCGCCTGCCAAGCGTGGCAATTATGGCAAACCCCCTCATGGTTAAGAAAACCATGAAGGAGGCCTATGTCCTGCAGTGGGCGTCAAATGGCTGATGATGATGATGAATATAATACTGAGGTTGATTTCTCTATTAGTTTAGGATTTGTTGTTTAATATTTTACTTATGTATATTTGTGAAGTTATAGTAGCGATTCTATAAAACTCGCTAACGGTGAAAGAAAACATCGCGAGGGAACCTGAGTGTCTGAGCTATTCACATACCTCAGCGCTTGAAATCGCCAATCTGCGGTGGGCACGCGTGGTGATTAAGTCCATACTCTCTCCCTGAGAGAAGGCCTGTGCCTACAGTGGGACGTATATAGGCTGCTTATGTATATTTTACTTTTAGTAGTTGATTCTAAATACTTTTATCAATTGACTTAAAAGTTTTTGCTCAGGTGCTGGACATTTGCGTCAACAATGCCTGGATACTCTACCGCAGGAAATGCAGTCGGGAAGCTGCAAAATATAGCCTCGAGAAATTCCGAAACAAATTAGCGCAGCTGTGTACGAGATCTCGGAAGACTCAGATAGTTTCTACAACAGGCAATGCCATTCAAATTATTTAAGCTCCTCTCCTGTGAAACCCCGACCTCCTCAATCTGTGCGATATGATGGTGTTGATCACTGGCAAGACTTCCTACCAGCGAATATTGCAAATTGCAATTATAGTTGCAAATATTGCAAGAACAATAAAACAAGTTTATTGTACGAAATGTGAGCAGGAACTTTGCTGTGTACGAAAAAGAAATTGTTTTTTTTTAATTTCATATTCATATCCATGTGGCACCGGACTAAGAATAGCGTCATTCCATTTCCTTCCGTGGATGTCGTAGAAGGCGACTACGGAAATCAAAAGTCTTCCTGAGATTCCAACCGCATACTGCGATCGCCAACCCGCCTGCCAAGCGTGGCGATTATGGCAAAACCCCTCATGGTAATGAAAACCATGTGGGAGGCCTATGTCCTGCAGTGGGCGTCGGGTGGTTGATGATGATGATGATGATGGTTCACATTATTTATTGCTAAATGACATACACAAATAATAAGAAAAAAACAATTTCTGTAGAGTGCTAAATGTATATATTCTTTTGTGTATTGCTATGAAAATGTTCTTTATGAAAATTTACTGAAAATTAGCTTTACTATAAGTACCTAAATGTCATTGTGATCTCAACTGTGCCTAAAATTTTTAATTTTGTATTATGTTAGTGAGTCAGACTCAATAAATAATATAAAACAGGTAATATATAAGGAATATGACTGTGACTACATAATAAAATGACGAATTTTATAATTCTAATAAAGTTGATTTGAGAACCTTGTATTTATTCAGTAATTAATTATAATATTTTGCTTAGGGCTGATTATTCTATACTTAGTTAAACATTCAAATAGGTCATTCGATTAGTAAGGTCATAAAAACTTTTCTTTTTTCAAATATATTTGACAGATACAAAATCACTCCTAAGTAAAATAAAAAAATTTCAATGCACACCTTTTTGGAAATGTCCAGTATACTGCACGTTCTAACAGATCATTACTTTTACGCAAAGTGGAAAATGTCCAGTATACTTGACATATGTTTTTTCAAAAAGTAGTACATGTAGATTTTTTTTTCTATTTTTCCCGTCTATATTTATCACCTAAGATCAATAAAATCAACAGCATTTACAAAAATTGGACAAAAATAGACCTTGCCAAATTAAGGGTTAATAATTATGCTATGGGGTACATTGGGCATATTCGTCCCAATGTGGGGTACATTGGGACGAATATGCTGCAGCGTTACCACGCAACAAGGGAGATCCTCTGCATCAACAATGGAGACATACAGAATCATCATCATCATCATTCAGCTACAAGAAGTCCACTGCTGAACATAGGCCTCCTTCATGGATTTCCAAAAAGACCGGTTGGAAGCGGCTTGCATCCAGCGTCTTCCTGTCACTTGGACGAGGTCATCTGTCCATCTTGTGGCTGGTCGTCCTACGCTGCGTTTGCCGATGTACATACTTCATGAGACATACATATTATACTTCTACAGAACTATTAGTAAACTTATTTGTGACATTAATAATAACAATAATTACTGAACTACCCATCGAGATGGGATTCAAACTTCATTAGCATTTCAATCACGAAGAATTTAATAGCCAACAATTAAAAGCCAGTCCCGTCCATTAGGATCGCCTTTGAGATTGAAAACAATCCGTACTCGCATAAACAGGGTGTGTCCTTGCCCGCCCGCGCCTATTCTACTACTCTGAGATATTACACTAGGATACAAAGGTATTTTGGTAATTTTGCAACCACTTAATTGCTGGTTAGTCGGCAAACGTATGATTAAAAGGGTATTTAGTATGAGAAGCTCAATAGAGCGATAAATCGATGGGCGCGCTTAGGATTTTTTACTAAATATTTTTGTGGCGTCATTGATGTTCTGAAGTTGATTTTGTGCAAGAAACAATTTTATTCTGCATGTCTTAAGAGTGATAACGTATTATATAACTCCAAGTTTTCGCTGATCGTATTATCTACGTTAGAGGGTGGTTCCCCTAACTTTTGTATTTTGGCAACAGTTTGCAAATGGTTTGGCTGATAGTTCGTATTCCTAAATCGTTGTACATAGCTGTCAACTTGTTAACCCTCCTGCGTGATGGTAGGTAACAGTTAAATCAAATCAAATATTTCAAGTCAGTGTAACATAACCGTTTACTCAGTATCAATAATACCACTTTCAAACTGCATTACATTACAGAAACTCACGCCTGATAGAGAATATTAAATTGCAAAAATTGAAAAAAGAAGAAGACAAAAATAAAGTAAAAGTAAAAGAAAGTAAAAATTACCCCTCTAAATGGTTATGCTACTATCCACACACGCTAACGGTCTTCTTTATAAAAACAAAATTTCACTGAAACACTCCTCAGAGGCATTTTAAGTAATCTGTGGTTACGTCTTTCCCTTTACCGTAGATTATTTAAACGGCCTCTGAAGAGAGTGTTAGGGAATCATTTTTTATAAATAATTATTATTTGTTTGGGAAACTTGCAGCTTACATTATAAATGGACAGAGACTTAGAATAACCACACACAAGCTAAGAATAAGTTTCCGCATATCTATACTAATAATAAATCTGTAAGGGTCGGTCATGGAGTAAGTTAGTTTGTTTTCAGAGATATTGTGTTTATAGGCTCAATATATGATACTGAAACTAATTTCACGATTTTTAGAATTTTTTTCTGTATGTGTGTATGTATGTATGTATGTTCCTCCATAACTCTTAAACCAATTATCCGAATTTGATGAAATTTGGTATAAAAACATATAGACATCTGGGACACAGGATAGGCTATTTAAATTCTAGCTCCAGTTATGATAAGACGTGGCCCCCATACAAATGCTGCTTCGTAAAAATCGAAATGTACGCGAACGGAGTCGCGGGCACAGCTAGTAGTAACTAAGTGGCAAACATGTGCAAGTGAATGAAAAATTTAAAGTAAGTTTACACCACAGTGTGTGTGTAACACTACACACCGAGGGCGCTTTGTTGGATAAGACCGTAAGTATTTTATCTCCCGCGTACAAAAAAGGTTACCAACTTATCAATCACGCTCACTTTCAGCCAACAAAACGTTAACTACCACTTACTTAACTTTTCGAACACCGGCCGTTGTTACTTTTTCATGTCCCGCTCATTGTTGTAGGCGATAAAATTGGATTTATTGTGTCCACGCGCCTTAACGTCCTTACAAAACGGTCACGGGTGCAGTATCTGAAGAAAGGCCTTGACAATCCCTTACCCGACCCTTTCTGCCTTATTTGCCATCTTCATCTTAGAATGTATTTCGAAAGGCGCTAGGCTTACTTTTGCTTGAAGAGGATGATTCGAGGAAGGCCTGTGTAAATTGGTTTTCCGGAAGAAATTAACAGGTTAGGTGTTAAACTTTATTGACCACTCGAGATAATAATTTAAACATTCGCTTTCTGATGCCGATGTCTCATTCGAACGTTAAGATGGACATCTCTATCTTTAATTGAGTTGGAGTTGTGGAGATAACTAAGAGAGTTCTTGAAAGAATGTTGAAGGAAATATCTTTGTTTTTCACAAATTTAATGTTTTACATATATAATTATGAGCACTTTGACAAGGTACAAGTTATTTATTTGCTTCAAAATATGGTACATTTCAGATTTTATAACTAAATAGTGTTTCCAACATATTAAACCTATTCTAGAATTATGAATTTCTTTTTACAACTTTTGATTAAAATTAAGCTATACATTGAATAATTTCATTTTCAACATAGGCAAGATAAAAAGTACCCGAAACCGGCGTGCATGCATGCAACTAATGAATGTTGAGGTTGCGAAAGTGATCTGTCAGGATCGTGGCAAGTGGCAGTCCCTGGTCTCTTCCTTCCACTCTGGGATGCAGGCGTGAGTTTATGTATGTATGTATGTAAATACTAACCGTGTTATTTATAAAAATACGAATCCCTTAAAACACTCCATAAATGCTCTATAAATAATCTATGGTAGTCTTTCCCGTGTAAAGTCCCTAACACAGACTAATTTACACGGCGTTTATGGCGTGTTTTAAGGAATCGTGTTTTTATAAATAACACGGTGTAAGTTTTACTGAAAAGTAAAAAACTAAGTACTAAGAAAAAGGAGTATTAAAAGAATAAGAATAAAAAGATTTGGAATATACTTAATTTATATTTATTAATAACACACAGTAACTAATAATCACATTAATAAACTTTACAACCGGACCCAGGTACGATTCCCAATGCGGGCATTTTTTTTGTGAAGTTATAGTAGCAATACCACTCACTAACGGTGAAGAAAAACATCGTGAGGCAATCTGACAATCTGGCAATCTGTCGGAGCTGTTCTCATAACTCAGCGCTTGAAATCGCCAATCCGCGGTGGGCACGCGTGCTTATTAAGCCCTTACTCTCTCCCTGATTGAAGGCGTGTGCCCTACAGTGAGAGCGTGTGCCCTACAGTGAGATGTATATAGGCTGCTTACAAAAAACTTTACTGTCATAAAGTGTACATAGATAATGCCTGGTCTCCAAGAATACCAAGAATAATAGAATACTCTGTATTATGGGTGAAACGCATGCACGTAAATATTTAAGAAAACGCGAGAGTAACTTTTAGGAATCTGTTTTTTTTTGTCTTTGTTCCTTGACATGGTTCTTTTTCAATTTTTAAAATATTAGACATAATAATATAGAAAAAGTATAAAAGAAGTAAAAACATAAAAAAGGTTGGTTGGTCGGTCGGCAACAATGGGTAACCAGACTTCCACTCAAAAGTGACATCGTGTTTATTTTAACAGTCTAATACTGTACTTTGACTTTCAAAAAACACCACTATAAATACTTCACGTTGAAATTGAGTTTAATTTTTTTATTATAAAATTTATAATACACTGCATAAACTAATTTATGATGTTAATATATTACATAAACTACGGAAAACTAACTAACTTATGATAAGCCATTGTGCTACTTTATTAGACAATGTCTTCCGAAAGCTGTGACATTGGTTTCGTGTAATCCGCACTATTTTCCGTGATTGGCGCGTCTTAAAACAAAAAATATAATTCACGTGTTTCAGGACTACACTACACACTACAGAGATTTTTAACCTACTTTTAACTCTACAGTTCTTAACTTTGGACGTATAACACTCAGATATTCTACAGAAACTTATTCCCAGTGAATAAGCGGAACCAAATCGCACGGTCGCGTCGCCAAAACGTTTCCTCGGATTATTAAACCAAATTACCCAAACGATTAGTGTTTTTTTTGCCCAAAAGGAAGCTCTTCGGTTCAATTTATTATTTTCCTAAGCCATAAAATTAGCGACTATCCGACTATATCTAAATGGTTGCGAAGAAATACCGACTACCGGTGCTAGATTAGTCGTTAAGATATTAGGTGAATGGGTGCATTTTTTGCACGACTGTACTGTAGTGGTACCTTCTTTTCTGGCTGGCTTAACCGTTGGTGGATTTAAAAGGAAGTGTATCTATATTAAATATAATAATATAAAATTTTCATTTCATTTAGCTTTTGTACATATTTGAACTTACGCCTGAACAATCAATCAATCAATTACGTTCAAACTCTTTCTCTCTTCCCAGTTTTAGTCCCACATGGTGGTTGGGTTAGCTTTCCTTATTTTTTCTCTCCACTTCGTCTATTCAATTATATTCACAAGACAACTCAAAAATAGCTTTCAAGAGTTATATGGTTCCAGGTTACGTATAAGTCTCTGATGACCATGGGAAAGTCGTCTATCATATTTTAGATTGCAGCCAGTATGAAAGTTCCATGCTCTCATTCCGGATCGCAGTCAATGGTTTTTAAAATTAGTTTCGATAGTTAAGTATTTTTTTTGGGATCCGTACTCAACAATTGTAGCAATACCACTCGGTAACTGTGAAGGGTAGCAACGTAAAGAAACCTGAGTGTCTGAGGTATTATTATTAATATTGAGTTGTTCACATACCTCAGCACTTCAAATTGCCAATCCGCGGTGGGTACGCGTGTTAATTAAGCCCATACTCTCTTTGAGGGAAGCCCCCTGCTCTGCAGTGGGGCGTATGGAGGGTATACAAAAAGGCACTGGGAAAATTACCTCTAGAAGTTGTGTAAGTTTTTTACCAGGGAGCAGGGTCCGTTCGGGACCAGGACAAGTGATTGTGTTGTGTCGAAGTTATTATTCATATTCATTTATTTAGTTTAGGTAACAACATCGTCAAAATAGTAATACAACATCTAATAATACAAGATCTAAGCAGATGCTTAGTTTAGGCACTTCTAACTGTAACTAGATAAAGGAAGAGAAAGAAAAACTCAACTGCATGCTATGGATTTTTATTTATTATTTTTTATATAATTTTTTTTTTTATTTTTATCTTAAGTATCTAGATAAGTTCTGTATTGTTGTCGTAATACAACACAAGACAAACTGGCACCCACGATACGGGGTCTCCTAGTGTGGGTGCCGCTGGAAAATGTACCTAATTTTAAGTTATGAACAATAAACCATTTTTTACTTTACTTTACTTTACTTTAAATAACTTAACAATAGCTTAATAATAAAATTAGTCTCATAACAAATAAATTTAAATAAATCAAAAATTAAAATATTAATAATCATAGATAATAAATAAATGTCTATTCGGTTGTTCGTCCAGATATTCCTCAACAGAATAGTAAGCTTTTACACATAGATATTTTTTTTGTTTACTTAAGAATATGTGATTGCTCGGCGACTCCACGGGAATTTTGTTATAAATACGCGGACTTGACGCGGACCCATGGCCTCTAGTGATTTGCCAGTCTTAGACAGACGATGTGTAACAGTCATCAGTATTATTATTCATCATCGTCATAATCAGCCAGTGTCAGTCCACTGCTGGACATAGGCCTCTCCCAAGACACGCCACTGAGCCCGATCTTCGGCTCTTCCTTTCCAGTCACCGCCTACCGCTTTGCGAATGTCGTCGCTCCACTTGGTCACAGGGCGTCCTACGCTACGTTGACGCTACAGGGCGGCAAACCTACTCCATCTAAAAAACAATATCCCAGGCACTGCAGCAGCCGAGTGGTCCCTTCACACATCTAGTGTGAGTGTCAGTGCCTTTGGACGCTGTATAAATCATCTCATTACGTAGATACAAAGGCCAACGTATTGTTACCTCGCTTAGATGCAATAAGCCTAAGTAGAAACTTCTGGAATTCCAAAGTCACCCCTAAACCGTCCAGCGCAGAAGGGCGGGGTGCCGACATATGGCGCACGCGCCGTCACTTTGACCTCGCCGCCCCATCCCTAGCCCTTCAGCCATTAGAGCACCTGAGGAGGGATCGTTTGTTTATTTGTTGGTAGCTCCAACGAGGTGACCGCCTTGAGGGCTTTCACTTTCGGGGTGGTTCTGTGAAATTGTGTACACTCTAAGCTTGAGTTTTGTGTTGTACCTACATAAACTCTTAAGGAGTTTCCTTGTAAGTATCTGGCAGGGTCTATTAGGGCTGTAAGAAGCAGTACTTGCAAGAGGGTTGCTTGGCGCCCTATGCCACTAACTCTTGTAACCTTTTGTAGTTCAGTCACCCCAAGAATGCTGATAACAATTTATTTCAATAACAGAAATCCAATAAAAATGTGTAGTGAAATGCAAAAATAAAACTAGAAACACGTTTGCATCAGTATACATGTAAAATTGTTAAACAATGTAATTGAGAGTTTTGGGAGCCCACGTCCTCCAAATTTTTAAGAGCGTGTTCGACGTTCTTTCAGTAACCTAGGTATAGTAACAACGTTTTGCGAGTTGGGATGTTTCCATTGATGTAATGTTCCTGGGAATATTTCCAATATAATGTCCTCGTATTGGTAGTAAGAATGTCGCTCTTATTGTACTCGTTACATTCGCATCCGACAATATTGCTAATATTAAAAGCGCACAGTACATTAATTGATATTCCTGTAAGATACCCGAAATCGGCGAACATACAGCGACTAATGAATGTTGATGAAGCGAAAAACGCTTGTCCTGTCAAACCAGCTATTGCCACTATCATGATGCAAACATTGGTTTCTGTCTACCTCTCCGGGATGCTGTCGTCAGTTCATGTGACGAAATACGCATGAGTAAACGTCCACACACTAATCAAACGAAACTCATACGACATTATGAGTGCGTGGACTAACCTAACCTAACCTAAACCTCGGTTTCTGCCTACCTCTCCGAGCTACAGTCGTCAGTTCATGTGATTTGTCCTGGAAAGTAATGACAAAATACGCATGAGGAAACGTCCAAGCACTGATCAAACGAAACTCATACGAATGCTATGGAAACAAATCACAATGTTTCCCCGAAATTACTTTAGCATCGAGATAATAACAATATCCGAAACATAACCGGCGCAAAATTACGTCGGATGGCGACCCCCATTCAATCGGGACTGTCAACCCGAAAGCTAAGAGATCCCGTCATACACGACCCATTCATCGTAATGAATAGACAAAACGGTCCTTGAAAATATCGCCATTTCTGGACCAGCCGGTGTTGGGGTAATTTTCGAAACCTCAAAAAGGCAACATATGGTAGCGGCAGACGCCATACGCTGCCAACTGTCACGCTCTCCATCCTTGTCCGCTTTTCGGATGTCTCGGAAGGGGGAACAGAGATGGATAGATGATTCATTAGTCGGTAGTGCTATCATTTGAATGTGGAGTCGCAAAAAAGCGTACGTTGTATTGTTTGGATCGCGCATGCGCTGACACGTGCACTCTTGATAAACAGAAGTCGCAAGCTTTTTGCGTATTGCGTAGTGGGTATTTATTTATGTTAAGGCCGTTTTTATTTCTGGCGTCTCTTTTGTAAGTACTTTCAGCACTTTCTACGTGAATAATTAATTTGAAAAATCTGATAGGTACCTAGACTTAAAGGGCAAGAAATTCTATCGCTAGTTAGTTAGTTAGTTAGACCTGAGATTTCCGCAGTTAGCCTCATGGTTGGGCCATTGTACGTAGCAAAGCTGCGTGAGCTCACTCCAGCCAGCCTATCTCTTTCCAGAAGACCAGCAGTGCTCTGATGTCACTACAGGCCTCCTGAAGGGATCCCAGCTTCCCAATGATGGCGGTCCGTTGCTCTTCCACGCCTTCACAGTGAATGGTAACGTGGGCGGGTGTTTCCTCTTCTTTGAGGCATCCCCGGCAAAGCGGGCTATCGGTTAGTCCCATGTTGTGAAAATGTCATTCTATCGCTAATCATTTTAGTTGCTTACAAAAATTACAATATTGTTGCGGGCATTGCAGTCTACGACAGAACACATTTTACAAATAAATACAGTCAACCGGCTCATGATTAATGACTAAGTACAATTATGCGAGTCGGAAGCTAAGGTAAAATTTGTGTCAAAGCGAGATCAAATAACCAGCCAGTACTCGTCGTTAAGACACGCGACTTCTTTCTATCCTCGGCCATTCTCATTTAGCCGCTACCAGCAATCGACCTCAGATCGTCAGCTCGACGAGCTGGTGGCCGTCCGCAGCGGCGTTTGCCAGTTCTTAGTCTCTCCTAGAGAACCTTTGTACCCCATCGACTATCGGTTCTTTGGCAGATGTGACCAGCCCACTGGCACTTCAACTTGCTAATCTCATAGGAGATAAACGTCCGTTATCCATAGATCAGTTTGTTCTGACCTGGCACCCGCGGACCGAACTACGCAGCTTGGGAAGGCCCCCTACCACATGTCACGGTGGCGAGGAGTCGCTGGATGCGGCGGCACAAGACCGGAAAACTTGGAAAACCATGAGGGAGGCCTATGTCCTGCAGTGGGCGTCAAATGGCTGATGATGATGATGATAGATCAGTTTGTTAATTTAGTTAGCGAACAGATCGGTTGGTCTAAATAATGATAAAATACCATAACTTCTGCGCAGTATCAAGCCGTGAGCCACTCGTTTTGTTGCTCAAAATTGACAGAATTTGACAATTAATGCACTGGAAAGTCACGACTTTTGGTATTTGAAACATGTAACTGCCGTCGACATGCTACGAGTACTATACTGTGCTCTGTGCAGCTAAAGTATCAGAATTTGACAGTTAATGAACAGGAGAGTCGCGACTTTTGACATTTAAACCGCGTGACTCGCGTCGTCATGCTACCGATGCGGACCTTACATGATTTGAGCGGACGTTTTGTCAAGTTTTCGTTAATGCCACGTGCGGCGGGCGGAAGTAGGGTAGGCTTTGACGCGAATTGGAAGGCTCGCGGAGCTAACTGAACGGCGGATATTGGACCGATGATCGGGGGTTTCTAAAGGAAGCAACAGATGGATAATGTGGGAGGTGCTACTTTTGCTGGTGGCTGCATAATTTGAATTTCACGTGCGGTAGGATGCACAGGAAGCATTTCAGGAAGGTAATGAAAATATGGAATAATCTTATTTTTCAGTTAAAAGCATGATCATTGATGTAATCAGCAAGATGGTTCGTGTATTTATTTGGTTATGAAATTCAGTTAATGAAGATTAAATTCAAAGTTTACTATAGGTTTAGAATACTCATGTTAAAAATTCATCGATCTTGCGACAAAGTACGATTATTTATCAAAAACGCTTTGGTCTCGCATGACTAGAGACTAAAACCGTTATTGAAAAAAAAAATCATGCAGTAAAGGGAAGGATTGCGTTCATATAATTTATGGTTTCTATTGGTTTTTTGGACTTTAATAGAGGCTATCGATGATTGAGTTTTTAAGGTCCTTTGGGCACCGATGAATCTTTTCGATTCATTGAATATAGTCGAAAACGGAGAGTTAAACGTGTTGACCACACGTTTCTAATCCAAAAGCACAATCTATTCCAACTTAAACATGACCTAGATAAGAATGTACAGTCGAATTAGCATGTGCGCACTCTGCTCAGTCACGTAGTACAACTAAAATTCAAAGATCGATCTGCTGTTGACTGTACCTGAACGCAAGGTTTTTCTAAGGTTCCGTAACTCAAAAGGAAAAACGGAACCCTTATAGGATCACTTTGTCGTCCGTCCGTCCGTCCGTCTGGCTGTCAAGACCCTTTATCTCGGGAACGTGTTGAGGTATCGAGTTGATATTAAAACCATAATTATACTCAAGTCCACAGTCTCTTAAAGCTGTAAAAAATAAAACTTCTAAGTTAACGGAAAAAAGATATGGCCGCTTATGCCGCAAAAAAAGTATATTTTTATACTAAAGGGAATCGAAATTTATTGGGGTACTTTTCGTTGACCTAGAACTATGAAATTTGGCAAGCGACATCGTATTATAATATGAATGCAGGGAAGAGTCTTAAAACTATACATTTGTAATTAAATCAGACAAAAATTTGTCTTTGAATTTCGGGAAAAGCTCGGGAAAAACCGCGAGACTCGATTCCTGAACTATTTACAATATGCAAGTGTACCTACAGCTTTGTACGGAACCCTCGTTGCGCGAGTTTTTTTAAACGGTTGTCCTCCTACTACGTAATTTAATTCGAAACATGAGTGAAAAATAACACACACATACATTTGAAAAATCAACGAGTAAATATCCGTGCAGATTCAGTTTTATAATAATACGATCAATATTTGACCATAACACTGTAGCATAACGGCCGGCATGAGGCGCCCAAGGCGGACACATTACACTGCCTCGTTGTTCTGGCGGTATCGCGTCTGATTACCATGCCGGAGGTCGTGGATTCGATTCCCACTGGGGGCAAACGGGGGTACGAACGTACGCCGTTTGTACAAATTGTCTCAGACTAGGTGTATGTCCATGTTTGTGATGTCTTTGCCAGGTTACCACAGCACAGGGTATCCTAGTTTGGGACCAGGCCAAGTGATTGTATTGTATGGAGAAAGAAAATCGAACAGTATCCGAAAGCAACAGCGGCGTGCGTGCGGTGACTAGTGAATGTTGGATGAAGCGAAGAGGTTTTAGCCTGGACTCTACCTACTCCACCGGGATACAAGCGTGAGTTTATGTACCTATATGAATATTTCTCCACAATAAACAATACAACCTGTATTGGCATATTATCATGTTGTCTACCTTTAATGTTATTCATTAAAATACGTTTATTGCACATCACATAAGTAAAAAACGCAATGGAAATGCGAAGGACTTAATGCTATAAGCATTTTCTACCAGTCAACCACAGCTGGTGCAAGAAATGAACTGGTAGGCGTACGAAACGGACGGATAAGACAATTTACTGCAACTAAAATTAGGTAAGCTGACAAATACTCAATAATAAATAAGTAAATATTTACACTATAAACTTATAATACAACATAACAATATTCCGTGTGGCGCCGAATTAAGAATAACGTCACTCCATCTCCTTCCTTGGATGTCGTAGAAGGCGACTAAGAAAATCAATTACCAGGAGACGGGCAGCAGCGTCTTCCTGAGATTCCAACCGCATACTGGCAAAACCCCTCATGGTTATTAAAACTGTGAAGGAGGCCTATATCCTGCAGTGGATGTCAAATGGCTGATGATGATGACATAACATACGTAAATAGATATATAAGAAATATGTACAATATAGACATATAAACTGTATAAATATATAACATATACTGTGACAACATACCTTTATGTGCATGTTTGTGACATTCTAGAACTCTCTAGGCTCAAAGAGCTCGAAGAAGAAAGAAAAAATCCTGCAGTTACAAAATATAATTCTTATACCTACCTGCTTTAAAATAAACAGCGGTCGCAACACTTTTGAAAAACGTCTCAAATGTTATTATTAGGTAGTATCTTGTCGCACGGTGTAAACCAATAAAGTTGCATCAAAGGACCCGAAAATGCTAATCAAGTTAATCTTCATAAATCGAAGCGCGAACTAAGTATAGTCGGCTGAACGATAGTTAACCCTTCACTAACTACTATGTTTGTTGGTTTATTTGGGGCACAATCTAGTTTTTAAAGGGTTGAAAATGAGGATTTTATGTTGGGTTGGTTTGGATATGTGGAGAGGATTGAAGGAAGAAAGATTGACGAAACAAATATATCGAGCCAATGTGGGTGGAAGGGCCGGTAAGGGACGTCCCAGACGGACGTGCTTCGACCAAACACGGGACTTAATAGCAAAGGGCAAGATAAAAAGTACCCGAAATCGGCGTGCGTGCACGCAACAACTAATGAATGTTAAGGAAGCGAAAGTGATCTGTCAGGATCGTGGCAAGTGGCAGTCCCTAGTCTCTGCCTGCCCCTCTGGGATACAGGCGTGAGTTTATGTATGAATGTGAAAATGAGGACATTTGGTTTTAGAGTTGGGATGTTGGAAAGGTCAAGGTTAGAACAAACAAAAAGTTTGAGTACCCAACGGATGTTAGGAACGAGTAACGTAAATACTAGGCACTAGTTCTAAAGTTAACATTGGACGTCAAGGTTTCTGTCTTGTATAGAAATCGTGCCCTCGTCCCGTCTCTTCCGTGTGGGCTTCATCCCCTCCGTTCAGTACATTTTGTATGAAAGTGAATTGGATTAACGGACGCGTCTTTTCCGCGCTCCTGCCCCATAGCCGTTCTGTGTGGCCGCTGGCTAGAAGGACTTTCCAATACAGGTTTAGGGACAAACATAAATAACATAAAGTTAAGTTTTTATCAGTACATTATTACATTATATTATATTCATTATATCCTCCCCTTACACACAGGTATTATAACTTATTTATGTAGTAGTTTATAACAATTATTGAAGTAAGATTTATGTAAGTTTATTATTAAGTTTAAGTATGTAGATACTATTTGTATTTGCACCAACTAACCGTCTCTCTTTCTCCTTCGGCAATCTTTCCGTCACAAGGTTGTCCGGAAGAAATTGCTATGCTAAGAGCAATAAGGCCGCTGATTGTACTTTTTCATTGTAACTTTCATGTTTTATGTCTCGCTTCTTGTGTGCAATAAAGAATATTCTTATCTTATTATTTAGATTGAACAGGAAAGTAAAGCTCGTGTTACCGCTTAATGTAAAATTTCCATTGTTCCCGCCGTTGAATAAGAATAATAGCCACAAGTTACCTAAGTCAAACTTAATACGAGTACTACCTGACCGGGCAAACGATGTTTTGCCGTGTTAATTAGCCTACGACCTATTTTCAGACCAACCAAATATAGCAAACCAAATAAGTGAAAAAATAGAATATAAATAGTCCCAAACTAGGATACCCTGTGCTATGGTAAGCACATTGCCTGGTTTTGTCTCTTCTGAAAGAGATTTATCTCTTTAGTAAATCCTCGTAGAATAGATATGTAGATATATAAACAAGATAAGATAACTTCCACACAACACACTCACTTGTCCTGGTCCCAAGTTAGGATACCCTGTGCTATGGTAACCTGCAAATGACATCACAAAAATGGAAATAGATCCAGACTGAGGCGATTTGTACAAACACACAGCGGCACCCAATGGAAATCGAACCCACGACCTCCGGCATGGTAATCAAACGTGATGCCGCTATTTCAACGAGGGATGCAGCATTACACAGCGGTGTAGCCTACTAAGCAGGTAACAGAGATCATAAATACATGGGAGCAAGAAAACGGACCATCAACCAGATTACGACGGAGATTTAAACGCAAAGCAGCATCATCAAGTCGACTCCATTTAGCTGATCACCTCGAACGATGACTGGATGAAGTCATTAGGCGGCAGATACCCTTGTTTGTTTAGCATTAAATATTATAATGGGGGTCTAAATGTTAAATCGTAGCCAAATAAAGGGTTGCTCTGGATTTTTATTAGCTTAACATATGGGTGTTTTTTTGCCGTACGAATATTTAGTGAGTGTAGGCGGGTGGATGTTTTAGTGGAACCGTTTTTGGGTGTTCGTTCTACCCTGTCATTGTGAAAGCGACAAAATCGTTGAAAAAATTCTCGTAGTTGAAGACAAAAATGACTAACAAAAAGGTTTTGACCGAATTATAGTTAAAAAACTCACAGATTTCGTGCTTCACACGACTATCGAGCACATCGGAGACGAATCGAGTCATAAATGTCATGTGAAAAATGTCGTTCTGACTTTTTGACTTTTTTCAAAAAGGTTAGTCTACAGGGTAAACCCTTAACCCGATCGTGTTTGTTTTAGGCTCAAATTGTAGCTGGCTAAAATATCCAGAGGAACTTTTCTCAAATTTTTGATATCATTCTTCGTTTCCAAAATATCGCGCGCCAAAATCCAAAATACGGATTTTTTTAAATTATTTTTTGAACATAACTTCTATCGTTTTTGACTTTCTAGAATAATTGCCAAGTTGAACAAGAACTAAGGTCGAAAATTCGCCAAAGAACTATAGTTGCCAAATTGAAGAAGAGCTAAGGTCGACAATGCGCCAAAGAACTATAATTGCCAAGTTGAAGAAGAGCTAAGGTCAACATTCGCCAAAGAACTATAGTTGCCAAGTTGAACAAGAACTAAGGTCGATAAATCACCAAAGAACTATAGTTGCCAAGTTGAAGAAGAGCTAAGGTCAACATTCGCCAAAGAACTATAGTTGCCAAGTTGAAGAAGAGCTAAGGTCGACAATTCGCCAAAGAACTATAGTTGCCAAGTTGAAGAAGGGCTAAGGTCGACAATTCGCCAAAGAACTATAGTTACCAAGTTGAAGAAGAGCTAAGGTCGACAATTCGCCAAAGAACTATAGTTGCCAAGTTGAAGAAGGGCTAAGGTCTGCAGACCTCTAGTTCTTTGGCAACTATAGTTCTTTGGCGAATAGTCATATTTCTGACCTTAGCTCTTCTTCAACTTGGCAACTATAGTTCTTTGGTGGATTGTCATATTTCTGATAATTATGATCAATTAGATTTATATTAGCGATTTATATTGGCAGTGGGCTGGACCAATCGGCCGAAGAATCGATAGCCATAAGAACAAAAGGTCGAGTGGAGACCATGCCCTGGCAAACGCAGCGCAAGCTCGCTGGACCGACGATTGCTTATCGGAGCGGTGGTAGCCAAGTAGGTTGAACATTGGACTCGGAAGCGAGAGACCCAGGTTCGATTCCCAGTGCGTGCATGTACCTATGACTTTGTTTTCCAAGTTATGTACATTTGTGAAGTTATAGTAGCAAATACCAGTCGCTACCTCTAAAGGAAAACATCGTGAGGAAACCTGAGTGTCTGAGCTGTTCACATACCTCAGCGCTTGAAATCGCCAATCCACGGTGGGCACACGTGGTGATTAAGCCGATACTCTCTCTCTCTGAGAGAAAGCCTGTGCCCTACAGTGGGACGTATACGGACTGCTTATGATGTAGCTTATCTCAGATAGCACTAGGTATTTCTTTAAAGTGTCTTAAACAATCTTTAATATAGTAAAAAACAGTATTTGTCTCCGAAAAACCCCATCAATCTACAAAATTCGTCCGCGACGCGTGGCGATCCGGCGATGAGGTGCGACACCCAAATCAAAAGTGAGGTAAGCGAGAAATTCGCAAAAATCATCAATTTCCCCGACGCGGTAGCGCGGCATCCCGCGGCGCCACTGCAGTCGGCTACCGTCAAGTTGCCAGGCAAGAAAAAAACTGATTGATTTGTAAAAAAAATTGCGCTTCTTTTCACTTTCGTCGAGCTTTCGAACCGTCCGATTTTGCACGCCCACTCAGCGATGACGTCGAAGCTGAGCGCAAAAAGTGACACATCGGATTTTGATACATTTTTTTCTTGCGGAGTTTCATAGAATGTAAATCGGAAAGTGTTTTTATCATGGTTAGAGTGAGGAGCTTTATTACTACCAATTTTCAGAGAGCTATTTGCCAATACGCAAAACAGAAAGAAAAAACCGCATCGTCTTGCTACCTGGTGAAACAATAATTTGGCGGTAATTTCTAAATGACGCCAACGGCACTAAAACAAACAAATCCAAGTATTTGCACAGTCAAGTGCATAATAACTGTTATCTGTTTCGATCGTCGCCGGAGTTCCCATGTCACGGTGGCAAGGAGACGTGATTAAGTCATCATGACTTTATGTGTGACAGTCATCAGGGGGCTCGTTACGGCAATGATATGATGCTGATTTGATACCTTTTCACTCGTGTGGAGTAGGCAATAAAGTAAATGATATAGCTTGGTATGACAGTATGTGAATTTTATTCTTCGTGCCTTAGTGCTTGATATCGCCAATCTGCGCTCTTTCTCCGAGAGAAGGCACGTCCCCTGCAGTTTGCAAATATTTAGACTGAGTTTTTTTGTGAGGTAAACTACTTTCGACGTTTATATTAATGTAACCCAATAGATTATGTATCCGAATATTGTGTTTTATTTTACGCTATTGCAAGAATCAAAATTTTTCAAATCGAAAATAAGACTTCTTCTAATAAGTAAATAAGGTCAACTATCTATTTTTAGGAAAAAAAATAGTCAATAACATTTTAGAGGCAGAAAGTCAATCAAGGAAACGAAACGTAAGTTTTTTTCAAATTTCACACTGGCTTGCAGGAATAATAAAACTGCGGGTGTTCCACATTTGAACTTGCATCGAATTTAAACAACAATGGCGTCCCATGGTTCGCGCCTTTTTGTCCGAGCCACGACAAAGAGTGACATCTAATGAAATTAGGAAAATGATCTCGCGTCAGTAAAAAATAGATACTTTTGCCTTTGCCCCGTTTTGCTACGGGCTACCGAATTAACGTGTCAATTAATCCCTCGAAATAGTCACACAGAGTCTTAAAGTGGAAATGAAAATGAAAATACTTCTTAGTTTAAAAAAGTGTTACGGCCTTATTTATAAAACATGAACTATAAAACTCTCTTGAATTCTCTTTAAGTAAGAAAGCTATTTCAGCTATTTCACTTTAGTGCACGTTTTGACTTATTTATGATTTATAAAAAGTTCGAGCTAAAAATCTTTTGTTTTTTTAACACATTTAATTCATTCTTAAATGTAGTCTGTGGTTGTGTCACTAAAAAAGAATTGAAGAAGCTTTGGGAGGTATTTTTTGAAACTCGAAGTTGAATTGAAAAAACTCAAAACACGATGGAAAATGTCAAAAATATACCTCCTAAGACGAAGAAAAGTAGGTGAAATTGCCATTATTGTACGCCATAGTCACCTCATCTAGCAACACTGACAGAAACAGCACTGATGTGGTGCACAGTGCACACAACAGATTAAAAACGCTGCTTTATGTAGGTTTAAGGGACATTTAACGAAACTTTACTTGCAGAGAGCTTAAAGCTTAAATAATGTGGAGATTTGACTTTATAAATCTTAGTTTAGTTAAGATCTGTCTTGAGACCGACATAAGCCGCACTAAAGGCGGTTTTTGTGAAATCGTTGTTTTATAAATAATACCATTACAGTGTTATTTACATATAAACAAAACAGATTCCTCTAAAACACTCCTTATATGCAGTAACTGTACAGTATCAAAATTTTTACTTTGTTTTAGAGTTATTGTCTATATAAAAATCTCGAGACACATTGTTTGTTATCGAACTCATCCGAAACGACTACACCGATTTTTATGATTTTTTATGTATATTTGGTAGGTCTGAGAATAGGTCAGACAGTAATAATCAAAAAAATACTTATTGTATGTAAGGAAAGATAGAAATAACAACCGGCCAAGTGCGCGCGAAACCAACCCTGTCTTCCTACACCTCCTCGATATAGCTAAGAGTTTGCGAATGTTTGTTGAAAGAAACTAAAGAAAGAAACCAGGACTTAAACGACAGAGTCACAGACTAAATAGAAGGTGAATACAAGGTTGGACAAACATACAGTAAATAATAAATTTCATAAAGCAAACTATATATATATAATATGTCAAAATATAGAAACATGATCAAAACACTCAAAACATAAATCAACCGAATACAACTAGGATTCCACCAAGGCCACCATGCACCCATCAAATTCGATGCTTCGTGGTTGAGATGGGCAAAACAGGAAAACCATTGAAACAAAACTATTAGCAAAGTCTTGACTGAATTGAATTTCCACCGCAAGGTTGTCACGCCGAGTACTGACTATATCAGTCCCTCTTCTCTCGATATGCAAGGAATGTTGATCTCTATTGCTGTTAATAACTTGGCGGTCTAATGTTATATGGTTATTGTCACTCAGAAGCTAACAAATTGATATCATTCTTGCAAATCAAGTTGTGCATAGTAGTGTATAGTAAAAAAACTAGAAAACCTTTTTTTTTTTGCAAATCAAGAAGAGTGTAAAACTTATAAAGTAACAAGAAAGAATAAATGTATAATGTAGAGCTACGTACTGCTACTATTTAATGATTGCTCAACAGATCCTTCCTAAGCAATAAATGTTTAGTAAGTCTAATAATTATATTCTTTTTGTTGCACTAACCCGTGCTGACTACAATTTTAAAAACCTATTGAGAGGCTAAAAATTCCACCCATGCCGGGACTTGAACCCGCGACCTCTGGCTAACCGTGCTAGCGCTCTCCCAACTGAGCTAATGGGCAAGTGCAGGCATCAGTGACCTCTGGCTAACCGTGCCAGAGCGCTAGTACGGTTAGCCAGAGGTCGCGCGTTCAAGTCCCGGTATTGGTGGAATTTTTAGCCTCTAAATAGGTTTTTAAAAATGTACATAGCTTAGAAAACAAAGTCATAAGTAGGTACATGCCCGCACTGGGAATCGAACCTGGGTCTCTCGCTTCCGAGTCCAATGTTCTACCCACTAGGCTACCACTACGTATGTGTGTGTGCCGTCTATTTATATTTGTGCATGTATGAGAGTGTGTAGGTATTATATATTGAAGAGGAAGACCAGTATAAAATTTTCGCTTTTTTATAGTTTTTATAACATGTTTGAAAGTTTCTTAGGATATATGAAATATATCAATGTATCTATTTATAATAAACACGTAGCGCCATCTGTGAGAGCCGACAAGAACTTGGCAATACGTCTTTTAACTTGTTAGGATAAAATGTAGAGTCAGTAGGTGCAAAGTGACCTCTACGTGCGTTAAATTAGTTCATATTTTGATCGACAGATGGTATGAGAGTAAAAATCATTGAGTCTAATAAAGCTTGCATAGCCTAAATAAATATAATTTACCTACTAGCTGACTCCGAAAACTTTGTTTTGCTCAGACCAACCAAATATACACAAAAAACAATCATAAAAATCGATGAACCCGTCTCGGGGGAGTTTGATAACAAACATTGTGACACAAGATTTTTATTATTAGATTAAATATTTATTGTGGTTTCCAAGTGCCAAAAATTACTGCTTCGATATTAGAATCATAGAGTCTAATAAAGCTTGCAGTGGCCTAAATACTATATTAAGTATTTTTGTGGGACCCAAGTGTAAACAATTACTGCTTCGTGCTACTAACTTAAATGATGTTGCCGAACTAACAGACCTGTTAGCATAAGCAGCCTATATACGTCCCACTGTAGGGCACAGGCCTTCTCTCAGGGAGAGAGTAAGGGCTCAATCACCAAGCGTGCCCACCGCGGATTGGCGATTTCAAGCGCTGAGGTATGTGCATAGCTCAGATACTCAGGTTTCCTCACGATGTTTTCCTTCACCGTTAGCGAGTGGTATTGCTACTATAATTTCACAAATGTACATAACTTAGAAAACAAAGTCATAGGTACATGCCCGCACTGGGAATTGAACCTGGGTCTCCCGCTTCCGAGTCCAATGTTCTGCCCACTAGGCTACCACCTGTTAGGCTGTGAAGGATTTTTGTAGTTATTTAGTTTTTTTTCTGCACGTACATAGACCCCTTTTACGGCTTCTTCGACTCTCCTAGTTTTGCTACGCAATAAAGTATACTAGTCTTAATAATAATAAACCTATCAAAGGGGAATAACTCAGATTTGTCGGAAAAAATCTGCTAATATCTAGTGGTGCCAAGGAGTATTGGTGGCGCCAAAAAAAAAATGGATAAAGTACTTCATTTTAGAAACCCGTATGGTTAGCTTTCGGGCTAAGCGCCATTACTTTTACTCGCTCTAGAAAAAAATGCTAACGGCCTTATTTATAAAAACAAAAAAATGTCAGTACAATCTCTACATCGTAATAACTTTTAGGACCTATAGCCGTATGTAAGGCAAAAAACCTAGGATTAGGCCAATTATTTATGCCAAAAACGCCCATTTACTCCGAGGTCCGTGATCCTAGGTTCTCCACGGCTTGCCTCCGCGACTTGCCTGCCCGTCTCCACGGCTTGCCTCCGCGACTTGCCTGCCCGTCTCCACGGCTTGCCTCCGCGACTTGCCTGCCCGTCTCCACGGCTTGCCTCCGCGACTTGCCTGCCCGTCTCCACGGCCTGCCTCCGCGACTTGCCTGCCCGTCTCCATGGCCTGCCTATTTGCCTCCACAACCTGCTTACCCTTTTGGGCTCTAAGGTTTCTTTTGTATATATTTTTGTTGTTTTTATTAGTATTAAGTTTAGTTTCATTGTAGGTTAGGGGTTCTGATGATTATACTTTTACATTTCTAAATTTTTTTTTTATTTCTTCAGCTTCCGTTACCAAGGGTTGTGCCTTCACACAACCCTCGGTAACGTGACAAATTCTCAATTCAGAAACCGGCCCTTAGCGTCTTTTACTAACGAATAACAAGTGATTCGCTACGTAATTAATGACCAACATAGGAAGGAACCGTTTAACCATTAGGTGACATAAGCCAGCATTATCCATTGGATCCACGTGCAATTAATTAACCCTTGTATCCGCCATGATATTGCCATTGATTGAAGTCATAGATACATGTTACATGTATGCATAGTGCTAGTTGAGATCATTGAAGCGAAATATGCTTGATGCAGTCGTCAGCTGATCGAGCTTTTCATATTTGTTGCAAAGTCGCCCGTAACGTAACTGAGTAGAGCACACGAAACTAAAGGTCTGCGTAATGTCGACTGCACGTTCATCTACATCCATCATACATACCTACATCAACTCCTATATTCTCGAGCTATAGGTGGAGAGAAGGGTTTGCTATTTGCCACAAATCTCTTTCGTTTCATGAATATTCATTACTTGCTGCGTGCACGCACGCCCGTTTCGGCTAGCTATTTTTTAACTTGCCTTTTGCTAAACTATGTTTTGTTTTTTATTGAATTGAAATAATTTATTCACTTAAATACTAGTGGGTGGAACATCCTTAGTTCAGATACAGGTCGACAATAACAAAAAAAAAAAAAAAACATTGCAAATTAATGTACATTTTATTAAAATTTATGTAATGTAGACTATGTGCTAATTAACATACATTGTTGTTATAATAATTATTAAAAAACACGAACTTTCATATTAAAAATTAGTGGGACTCGTGTTTCATGGTTTGTAAGCTGGTATTGCTATTTTTGTTTCTTGTAGTCGTTACTTACGCTACGGTATAAGAACGTGTAGATAATAAATGCTATTAGTAACTATTGTAAAACACATATTATTATGTATTTTGGAAGAAGCCTGGCTACCCATAGCACAGGGAATCCTAGTTTGGGAGCCAGTAACCACTTTTTTAACCTTTTTCTAAACAAAGATTTTTTCATTTTTTTTTTTTCAACATCGGACTCGGAAGCGGGAGACCCAGGTTCGATCCCCAGTGCGGGCATGTACCTATGACTTGGTTTTCTAAGTTATGTACATTTGTGAAGTTATAGTAGCAATACCACTCGCTAACGGTGAAGGAAAACATCGTGAGGAAACCTGAGTATCTGAGCTATTCACATACCTCAGCGCTTGAAATCGCCAATCCGCGGTGGGCACGCGTGGTGATTAAGCCCATACTCTCTCCCTGAGAGAAGGCCTCTGCCCTACAGTGGGACGTATATAGGCTGCTTATGTAATCACTTAAAACACAGTACAATGACAAAATACTCTTGTGAAGTACACAATTTTAAATCAAAAAGGAACATGCAAGGAATGCCTTGTACCTTCTATAACGCTGGTATTATTTTTAGCAACTCGTAAAAAAGATTCTTACTTTTTTAAATCAATCAGCCCACTCTCGGCCACTGCTCTACAAAGGGCTCCCCCAAGACATGACACTTCTTTCAGCCAACTAACAATCTGCCCCAGATCGTTGGTCCAGCAAGCTGGTCCTACCACAGTACTGCGTTTGCCAGTTAATGGTTCCCACGTGAGAACCTTTGTATCCATTGGCTATCGATTCTTCGGCAGACGTAACCAGCCCACTGCCACTTCAACTTGCTAATCTTACAGGCTATGTCGATCAAGGAACAAAAATTCAATAAGTAAATCCGGATTTATGTTGAACTATGTAGTGCTTGCGAAAGCTTTAATTTTAAAAAATATGGCAATCACCATAGTTTTTTTTTGCTGATCCATCAAAGAGACCCGCGTATCACCAGTTCCATCGCACGCTGAGCGACTTTGAGTCGGTGAACTAATCCAATCCATAGTGTTCACGTTTCTTACATTTTTATAGGCAATCAATAAATCCTTGGGCCTTTGTGTACAAAGCAAGGTTGCAATTTTATTATGATGTTACTATACTATAACCGTAATAACTGTTGCAGAGAGTAATTCACGGTAATTATTATTATACTCGTAATTTTGAATCAGATGCGTGACTTTAGCAATAAACCTACCATCGCTTTGAACTGCCTAAAAATGGTTCACAATAAATGAAAATAAGCAAATCCTACGTTTCGTTGACAGACAAAATGTTATACCTGATGTCATCCATATAAATATGTGCAGCTACGATAATCCTTTTCGAAGAGTAAGCACTTATATAATTTTTGTGAAAATTTTGGAAACTAACACTGCAAAGAATTGCAAGGGTAGCTGTTTATTTCAGTAATTCGGAAATCTAACGAGGTGTTATTCTTCTTTTATCGTCTTTATATATCAAATAGCCCAAAATATTGCAATTCCGACTGTATCATCACCTGATGTTACCACAATCACCTGACAGGACAGGTTGACACTTGACTGCAGTCACGCCTGATGGTGAAAGAAGACGGGGTGTAATATGTTACGTGTTTATGTTAAATATCGGTTGACTCTAGTGTTAAAGACACCCAGATTATATGTCTCTGGAAGAATAGTCGACGGCAACGCGTTCTGCATCTTTGCCGTTGTTAATATAAAAGAATTCGCGAAGCGGTTGGTGCGAATTTGCGGAATTTCCACGACAAATGCGTGCATATGAGCCAGCCGTCTGGTTGTCCAATGGAAAAAAGGGGATCTATGAGTTCACGTGGCCCCTGTGCACACTTTCTAAAATACATCTTGTAGTAGACGGAAAGGCAAGCGACCTTGAAATAATCCTGAATGCAATAAGTATAGAAGTAGTACGAGTGTGGTACAGTTGGTTGACAGCACACCGCCCTTTGCATGAGCTAAAATAACCCATATGGTAAGCAACGACAAAGTAGAGTTTGTCTACTCTACTCTTAATCATCTAGATTCAGAGTGCATTTGGGTTACTCAGAGGCACAGGGTATTCTTGTATGGAACCAGGATAAGTAATAAAAGATTATATTAAGATATTTAGATTTCCGCGTGGCGCCGCATTAAGAATAGCGTCACTCCATTTCCTTCCGTGGATGTCGTAGAAGGCGACTAAGGAAATAAATTACTAGGGGACGGGCAGCGGCGTCTTCCTGAGATTTCAACTGCATACTGCGATTTCCAACCCACCTGCCAAGCGTGGCGATTATGGCAAAACCCTTCGTGGTTATGAAAACCACGAAGGAGGCCTATGTGCTGCAGTGAGCGTCAAATGGCTGATGATGATGATGATGATAAGTAATAAAAAACCGGCCAATTGCGTGTCGGGCCACGTGCAATAGAAAGAGGTTTTTTTCTGCTTTACAGAACTAACAGCTTCATCGAAGTCATTTTCAATGGATTTTGTATGAAATTTTTCTTTTGTAAGTTGGTTGCCTATTACTCGTTAACTAGTAAAGCCTACTTAGCCGTGATACTTTTTCATTCAAGTTCATTATATATACTACTCTGAAATTTTTTCACGTTTCTACAATAAACCGTTTAGCCGGGAGAGGGGGGTGGACACCCTACTCGGACAAAAATTTGCACTTTAAAGCTTAATATTTTGCAAACGGAACCCTAAATTGAGAAATGGTCATCCTACATACACAATATTTTTCAACGACCAATCTAACGATACTCCACATGATGGGGTAGACGAGAAAAAAAAATCATCCCCACTTTTCATGTTAGGTACAAAAAAAAACCAATTTCCAACATTTCATTGTTTAACATTGTCGGCGTCATAAATATGTATATACACACCAAATTACAGCTTTCTAGTACCACCGGTCTTTGCACTAGGCCGCGGACGGACAGACAGACAGATAGACGGACATATAAGGGTTCCTTGTCGGACTACGGAACCCTAAAAAACTAGTAATTACAGCAACATTTACATGGGTTCACTCTCCTCCGTTCCTTACGGGAAACTTAGCGCCAAATACACAGCGATTAACTTCCTGCCGACTGTACCAAAGGAGGCAGTTAGACTTCATTGTATAACACGAGTGGGAAACAAACAATTTGATGAATACACGCAAAACAATGCTCAAACAAGGAAGCTAACAAAGTTGCCAAGAATTTGATCCGTGGAAAGGGAACGTGCCTTTTCGTTGGAGTGGCATACCGCACCTACCTAAATAATGAACCAGTATCTTTAACCGAGCTGTGCATCATAAAATGCCGACACGATTTGCTGCCAAAATAACTAAGAAATAATGCATTCGGTAACGTAGAACAGAAGAAATGTTACCGATGTAATTTTAACGCTTGGGTGAAGACGCATCAAAGGTTGGGCTTCATAAAATACTGTATCACGTTTATTCTCGATGCTTTTAATAGTTAATTATTAGAGTTGCAATTGACTGTCTATTATCAAGTAAGCGTAGATTGTAGAGCGTTGGTAGAACGCTCGCCGAACAGTCGAGAGGTCTTGCGTTCGAATCCCAGCATGTAGGTATAATGACTTTGTTTTGTAAGTAAAGTAACTTTGTTACCATGGGAAAAGAGCGTGGGGAAACTCGAGTGTCTGAAGTGTGACCGTATCTAAGCGATTGAAATCGCCAATCCAACGCGGGTATGCGTGGTGATGAAGCCCATTCACACTCTTTGTTATAGAAGCCCTGTGCCTTGGAGTGGGACGTATATAGAGGCTGCTTATTCGTTGTTGACAAGTGTTTTCTTACGTAGAAAAACTTCGTAATGAAGCCATTACGAATTGCATGATAATCCAAAAATTTTCTAGTTTTATCTGGCCACGTATGTACAATTTATAGTTTATTATGACAATTCAATGCACATTGCGTAGTCGAGTCTTCCTACTTGTTAATGCAATGTACTTCGAATTGTCTTATTGAATTGAAAATACTATCCTACTTCCTACTTAATATTATAAATTTAATGTGAAAGTTTCTCAAGATGTTTGGATGTCTGTTACTCAATCACGCAATAACCGCTGAACGGATTTACTCGAAACTTGGCGTACAGATAGACAAAGACCTGAATTGAGACATAGCATACTTGATAATGTATATTTTAAGTTTAAAATAGATGGCGTTGTGCAAGCGGACGTTATGTTTTAAAAATACCTATATGGCCTTTTGCGAGAATCGTATAAACGGATTCTGTGGCGGTACGAAGTTCGCCGGGACAGCCAGTTGAATAATAAAGATACATAAATAGAGATGGGCCTGGTTCCCGTACGAAGAAACTTGAATCATTGAAACATTTGTATATAACATAGGATAAGTTCTACAAATAATATGTCATTCCTGGTGTACATACAATAACCTCCTCAGTCCTGACCTTGAAAATAACAATTGAAAACCATTGTTATTTTCAAGGTCAGGACTGAGGAGGATAAAGAATATTCTATCTATCTATCTATCTATCTATCTATATGGATCACTGGTCTGAAATAAACATCATCATCAGCCATTTGACGCCCATTGCAGGACATACGAGTAGGCCTCCTCCGTGGTTTTCATAACCATGAGGGAGTTTGCCATATATTATTATTATTGTCTTCGTTCAATTAATTCAGTTCAGTTATTAACTTTAATCCACAAATATACTGAGTGTACTGTTCCATACATTTTCGTACCGCAGGTGTTAACTTTAGTATGGCAGAGCTGATATTTTTTTCTGATCTTAAGGTTTTCCTCGTAGCAAAAGTTGTTTGCATAAGAGCTTTTGTTACACCCCTACAGAAATGTATTAAGTGCAATTTATCTAGTAATTGAAAACAAGATCTTTTAATTAGGTATATTATTTTTGTTGCACTAACCTCAGCACGCTGAGGACAATTTAAAAAACCTTTTTAAAGGCTCTGCCACCCGTGCCGTCATTCCGATGTAAAAACCTAACTGCAAAGTGGGTTGCTCGGGGCTGCAAGTCATGTAAATTACTTCGGCCAGATGTCGCTGCCTGTGCGTAATACAGAGAAGTTTGTAAAGAGGCTCGAAATTTCGCTGATGCCTGCACTTGCCCATTAGCTCAGTTGGGAGAGCGCTGGCACGGTTAGCCAGAGGTCGCGGGTTCAAGTCCCGGCATGGGTGGAATTATTAGCCTCTAAATAGGTTTTTAAGATCTTTTAAATAATGTAAAGCGTGAATCTTCACCGTCATGAAAGTAAGTAGGAATCTTGTGTACCAGAGATACTGCTGACACTTTAGAACTATAATTTGCAAATAGTGAACTGGTTGCCGACGAGTTTTTTTTCCCGCTGCCTTTTTCTCCACTACAAACACGGCCCGAAGGCAGCGGCTAACATAGTAACATAGTACATTGACATTCAGCAAACATAATGTAAATTCTTTACGTTGAAATAAATTATTAACATAACACATAACATAACATAAACTCACGCCTGTATCCCAGAGGGGTAGGCAGAGACCAGGGACTGTCACTTGCTACGATCCTTTGTGGCAAGTAGTTGCCCCTCTAGGATACAGGCGTGAGTTTATATTATGTTATGTGTTATTTTTTTTTATAATCTTTATTTGAAAGGGTTTGTACAAAAAGTGACAATGTCACCCTTATAGTTAAGGCCGAAAATCAACACACTAATTTAGATCTTAAGACTACAAGCATAAAATGTTACTAAAAATTAACAAAAAAAAAAAATGCATTTAATTCAGTTAAAATAATTTATGTCGTTATTTTTATGATCCACTTCATTAATCAGTTTCGTGGTGGCATGGAAACGTCCGGTCCGTTTTTCTTTCCCTACTACTTTGTTGACAATTGATTCGTGATTTGTATTATATTACTAGCTTGTTCATAGCGCAGAAACTCCCGGGTTCTCGTACGTTAACAAACTTTTGGCGACAGCTGTCAGTGGTTTTTTTTTTGTATGGACTTCAGACAGCAGACAACTGTTAACAGTTGATTAACGGATTGTTAGTGTACGGGAAACCGTGGGTTAATAAACTTTACAAATCAAACATAAATTACCATTTCATGCAAGATATAGATTGTTTTTCTTTATGTAGCCAATATACGTCCCACTGCAGGGCATAAGCCTTCTCTCAGGTATAGAGTATGGGCTTAATTACCACGCGTGCCCACCACGGATCGGCAGTTTCAAGCGCTGAGGTATGTAAACACCTCAGCCACTCAGGTTTCCTCACGATGTTTTCCTTCACCGTTAGCGATAGTATTGCCACTAATGTACGTAACTAAGAAAATAATAAAATGGACAAAAAAACTCCATATCAGGGCCGGTTTCTGAGTTGAAAATTTCACTAAGTAAATACTTAAGTAATGTTCTGTCATGCTCTTTTCTGAGAAATTGGAAGAGACAGCACTGCAGAACTAATTACTTAGCGAAATTCTCAATTCAGAAACTGGCCATTTGTCTAGTACTTCAAGTGTAGGACTAGAAAACGGCTTGTCAAGTTGTCACGAGTCATGTTGCAAGGTAAAAGTGGTTCCGAGTAAACCCCTTTGGGTATATCGGTATGTGATTACATACGAAGGCAAATCATTATGACTATAGCGAACCGCGTAAATAAACACGTTGTAGATAATCCTGACAGCGTAAAGATCGCCTCTACTCTCGATGTTAGTATTTTGTAACTTGTAGATGTAGAATGGAGAACTTTAAAAAAATATACTCATTGAAAATACCATAAATTATGGTGCAACAGATTTTTCTCTGCAACTAACACCTTAAAACATAACCTCGAAAAGTAATTCTAGTCACGTGATACAAAAACGCGCCATGCAAATCAGGCTCAAACCATGACTAAGATTGTCTGGAAGAGCTCACTTTTAGTGATAAGGCCACCGTCTGTACTGTTAGGCTAAGGAATATCTGTTAATTTCCTTTTTATGTACAATAAAGTGTTAATCTATCTATGACGACACAAGGTGTACGTAATTCCTTCTATCGCCTGCGCCTACGCATTAGAAGGCGTTCTGACCAATAACGCTTACCTAGTCTCAATCATTTTCTCAATAAATATCTCCCAGCACTACCCCATCCGTGTGAAACCGGATTAAGAATAGCGTCACTCCATTTCCTTCCGTTGATGTCGTAGAAGGCGACTAAGGAAATCAATTACCAGGAGACGGGCAGCAGCGTCTTCATGAGATTCCAACCGCATACTGCGATCGCCAACCCGCCTGCCAAGCGTGGCGATTATGGCAAAACCCCTCATGGTTATGAAAACCACGAAGGAGGCCTGTGTCCTGCAGTGGGCGTCAAATGGCTGATGATGATAATGATGACTACCCCATCCAATATCCCCATCACCAAAGGTTAGCTGGAAGAAAATACTTACTAGTATGAAGCTTGTCTATGTACAAACGACATACCGGTATGTACCGATGAGGTAGACGAGTTCTTGAGTGTAGACCGCGGATCGGTAAACGTAGTGTAGGACGTCCTCAGACTCGGTGGAGCGATGATCTCCGCAGGGCGGCTGGCAAGAGCTGGATGAGAGTAGCCGAGGACCGTGCTCAGTGGCGTGCTATATGAGAGGCCTATTTCAGGAAGTGGACAAGCGTAGGCTGGTGATGATGAACAAATGTTTTTTTATTGTGCAATAAAGGATTTTCAATCAATCAATCTAATGCACTTGCAGTGCCTGTGACTTCGTTCGCGTGGTAAACGGATTAGCCTATAGCCCATGTCCATTTTGAAGGTCCATTCTAAATACTGGTGAAAGAATGTCTTAAATCAGATAAGTAGTTACACCAGACACTCTCTCTAAGAGAAGGCATGTGCCGTGCAGTGAGGTTTGTGCTGTTTAAACACGCTGAAACCTAGGTGGTTCGAAAGCCGCGGATGTGTAATCAATAATTAAAAATGCTGTCTAAAATAAAAATTTACATAACATAACAAAACATAAACTCGCGCCTGTATCCCAGAGGGCAGAGACCACGGACTGCCACTTGCTACGATCCTGACAAATCACTTTCGCTTCCTCAACATTCATTAGTCGTTGCATGCACGCACGCCGGTTTCGGGTACTTTTTATCTTGCCCTTTGTTAATACATCCCCTATTTGGTCGAAGTATGTCCGTCTGGGTCGTCCCTTACCGGCCCTTCCATCCACATTCGCTCGATATATTTGTTTTGTCAATCTTTCTTCCTTCATCCTCTCCACATGTCCAAACCAACGCAACATTCCTTTCTCAATTCAATCCTCTTTCAGTCTACAACGTTCTCAAATCACACTATTGCGTATCCTGTCATTCAAAGTAACACCAGACATACTTCTCAAGGACCTCATTTCTAATAAAAATTTACTGAGTTGAGAAATGTTGCTTCAAAAAATCCGCGAGCAATGAATACAGCCTCTTCGTCTATCAGAACAGCTGGTACTAATGGTTATAAAAGATTCAAGTTTGTGTCGGAAATATTTTTTGAAAGTGCGTTATTAAAATATAAACAACCTAACATATTCGACAGCTACTGTTAACCCCCGGTTCCTCGTACACTAACAAGCTGCTAATCTACTGTTAACAGCTGTCAGTGGTTTTTTTGTACGCACTTTGGGCAATTGACAGCTATTAACAGTAAATTAACAGCGTGTTAGTGTACGAGAAACTGGGGGTAGGGCACGTTCGTTTTGCTATGGCTTTCAGACCACCCTAAATTCATGGTGTACATATAAGCAATGTAATTGGAAACCAAATAGAGGCCCAGAGTAGGGCAAGCTTATATAAGTGGCAAGTCACCGTGACTCCACTTCGTAGCTCGAGGGCTTACCATTATTTCAAAAAGATCCGCGAGTGCCTACTGGGGGATCCAACTGTCCATGATCTTGGCATATCACAAGTATTACGATAAGTAAACGAACGTGAAATGTCTGGGACACGATAGGCAATTCAAAGCCGCAGTGTGCTCGTTGGGCAAAAAGCGTTAATTAATCGAAAACAAATTTACAAGAAATCAAATGATAGTGAGTGGTAGCCTAGTGGGTAGAACATTGGACTCGGAAGCGGGAGACCCAGGTTCGATTCCCAGTGCGGGCATGTACCTATGACTTTGTTTTCTAAGTTATGTACATTTGTGAAGTTATAGTAGCAATACCACTCGCTAGCGGTGAGGAAACCCGAGCGTCTGAGCTATTCACATACCTCAGCGCTTGAAATCACCAATCCGCGGTGGGCACGCGTGTTGATTAAGCCCATACTCTCTCTCTGAGAGAAGGCCTGTGCCCTACAGTGGGACGTATATAGGCTGCTTATGATGAATCAGGCAGGACTGCTGAGGTTTAAAATTCAACGAACTTATTTAAAGGTGTTCCTACTTACTAACATTAGAAGATAAGTCATACTAACAAAATATGGATTTTTAATTATCTGAAACAGATGATTTTTTTATTTATTATTATTACATTTTTTTTAGCAGTCGGGTTTTTGTTTTTATTGTAACTATGAAGCTTTTCGTTTTATTTTTCACTTACAAATTACAGTATGAAAGTTGACTTGCACTATGCACCCAGTAATACTTAATTGCAATAACAATTTATACAAAATTGTGAACACTAGCGTGTATACTAGGCCGGACCTGTCACGCCAATTATATTGACATCAGCCTTTTCATAAGTTTACGTAAGTTTTCCTCTTCGTAGAAGTTGATCGAATTGATAAGTATAACCCAGCCTTGGGGAAGATAAATTGTAAATACACCCTGTGTAAGTATCTCCAATCATAATCCACGCGCAATTGAAATGGAATAGAATAATATCGAAGTGAAATCGAAACTTGAATATCGGGAGGCAAGAATTCCTCACGACATTTTCCTTAACTATTAGCGAGTCGTGCTAATTTTATCTATAATTTAATAACTTGAAAAATACAAAGAACACCTCAGACACTCTGGTTTCCTCACGATGTTTTCCTTAGCGATTGATTCGCTACCAGTGCTTAGGAATCTATGAAAAATAATTGTATCACATTGTACAACGGTTAAATTGGGTCAGGGTGAAAGAATTCGAGCAAAAAGGTATTTTTAAAGTAAACTTAAGTTAGTCATAACAATTAATAATATCACCGTAAATCTATCAAAGACATTTTTCAGGCAGAATGAGTCAGCCCGGATGAGTGATTATTTGTAGTGACTCAAAGTGTACTTTATTGATAAAACATACTTCAGAATCGCTTTAGATTGATAAAGCACAACCGTTATTAATCAATATGTCACAATTCAACTTTTCTAAGTGCCTATATAATAAAGCAAAATTAGCTTAAAATCTTAGTAAGTAAATAAGTAGGAAGGCGGTGGTAGCATAGTGGGTAGAACATTGGACTCGGAAGCGAGAGACCCAGGTTCAATTCCCAGTGCGGGCATGTACCTATGACTTTGTTTTCTAAGCTACGTACATTTGTGAAGTTATAGTAGCAATAGCACTCGCTAACTGTGAAGGAAACCATCGTGAGGGAACCTGAGTGTCAGAGATATTCACATACCTCAGGGCTTGGAATCGCCAATCCGCGGTTGGCGCGCGTGGTGATTAAGCCCATACTCTCTCCCTGAGAGACGGCCTGTGCCCTACAGTGGGACATATAGAGGCTGCTTATGTAAGTAGGATATCGGGAACTAATACAGTACTCACGAAAAGTGCCGTCATTCCCACCACAAAGATATTCAGTTGGTTGATACCTCTGTACTACTCAACTAAAGCATCGCTGCATCCATCGCATCTTTGCGTTGCCTAGTGCAGGTACGCGTGACGTCACTGCGCATACCGCACGTTATTTCGTGATACGAGTTTCAGCACTGACTGTACGTTAGGTGATACCGCGAGCGCGCGGCGTCTAGCGCAGAACTCGACGCAGAATGCTCCGCGCAGCCATCACCCTCGCCGCGCTGGCGATAGTGCGCGCGCAGGTCAGTTCCTTATTTCAATTTTTGTTTTTCTTCCTCTTTTTCGTGTGAAAACTGTGAGTGCCAGACTCGGGTTTGGGCTGAAAAAAACGTGGCAAATGAAAAGTTTTTTTTTCGTTGTTTTTCTAATGTACCGTTTTCTTTTTTTTTTTGCGAAAAAGTGTTTGTGTGCTAGGAATGCTGTAGCTTGCCAGGAGCTGTGATTAATATTGTTTTGCGTGATAATTAATATTGTTAGTAAAAAAATATGTAGTAAAAAAATTTAATCATAAAAAGTAGACAAGCGAAAGTAAAAAAATATTTGCGATACATACCATAAATAAGAAGACAATTATAATGGTCACTCATAAATCATTAATTAACTGTGTGCACGTTACTAATGAATAATAAATAAATTAGAAATAATTTAAAAGATCTTCAAATGGACTGGTCTTCAAAATGTCATGGCTATGTGTCATGTCAGACATATCTCTTAATCGATACTTCAATATGCAAAATCCTGACAAGTGCGACTTTTGGTTCACACTTGATGAGGTTATTAAATCACGGAAAGAATTTATGCAAATCGTACTGCTATAGTTTATAGCTCAGTTGTTTCCAGATTTCCAAAATTTGCCAATTCTCAAAATGTACAACTGTCGTCGGGATAGACTTTTTTTCTCAAGGACTAATAAATAACTGACACCATGACATAGACAATGATGCACGCTAAACGCTAAACAATTGACTTATTGATGTTGCTTGACAACTTGTCAAGTTAATCATAGCAATTAGAAGAAGTCTCTTCAAATGAATATTCTTATCCATTTGTAGTTAAATAGGTAACGGTGCTACTCATCCTGAGAGCGTTTCCACATTATCCGATCCGATGTCGGTGTTCGACGCCGGTGCGATATCGGGGTAAGTAAAATGTATGAAATATGTCGGCTCCGATATCCGATATCGGGCCGGACAATGGGAAACACAAGCACATATTTCATGTGCATACCGAAATCGGATGGGATAATGTGGAAACGTTACGAACCAATTTTACTTGGGGACAACTTTCAAATCGGAAAGAGTTCCAAATTCGAAATCTTGGTACCTGCCTTGTTCAGGAGTCAGGGGACCAAGTAATTGTACACAAATTTATTTTCTTTGAGTTCAAATAAACAATTATATATTTTTTTTATTTAAGGAAATTATGCTTAAGTAAAACTTGAATCTCAAGACAGTGCTGCAGACCGCCTTGCGAAAGACCATATGCAAACTGCCAGCCTTTGCTCGTCGGAGAGGCACCCTAATAAGATGAAAAAGAAAACGCACACGGAGTGTAAAACGTGTGATTGTATGTGTGTGTGTGCGTGCGTGCGTGCGTGCGTGCGTGCGTGCGTGCGTGCGTGCATGCGTGCGTGCGTGCGTGCGTGCGTGCGTGCGTGCGTGCGTGCGTGCGTGCGTGTGTGTGTGATGATGATGTAATAACCCCTTTAAGTTACACCCGACTTTTCTACAACACGCTGTAGAACTGATATTTTTACAAAGCCATTTAGAAAGTAAATGGCAGACATTTCTTCCCCATTTCGAAGTTTTCCTCATGATAAAAATGTTGTCGTATTAATTCGTCCTAAAACCTTGGTTCACAACTGGTATGCTCAGTATTTTCTCAGCTGATACATTTATATTTTCCAAACAACTTATCAGACAAACTCTAAAGACTGAAGATAATCTCGGTAAAATTGAAATAAATTTTCGTTCAATACTAGCTCCTATTTAAATGGCACTAAGGATTATGCCCACAAATAGATAAGATCTAACGTGTGGAATGTTATGGTTCTTTGTGCAACTGTTTGATAAACAATAAAGATCTAATTACTTAACTATTGGATACTCATCCTTATGTTCAACAGCTGTTTGTTTGAACTATGTTTTATTCTGTTTTTAGTACTTTTTGTTATAACGGCAATCGTCTACATCGTCTGTGAAAATTTCAACTATGTAGCTATCGCGCTTTATGAGATACAAACTGGTGACAGACAGACAGACAGACGGATAGTTGAGTGTTAGTAATAGGGTCCCTTACCCTTTGGGTACGGAACCCTAAAAACTCCACTGTGACCATCTTTTCTCAAATCATCCTTATTATACAACAGACAAAACTCATGAAGGGATTCATTATGGGATTCAAACCCGGGACGGTCCTCGTTCATTGTGTTTATGTTTGTTAAGCAATGTGTTTATGTATATATGTAAATATGTGTATATATATAATCTGAATCTTGGAAACAGCTCCAAACGATTTTCATGAAATTTTGTATCGGGGGCGATAAATCCATCTAGCTTAGGTTTAATTTTTAAGAAACATTGTCATTAGAATACGAAAGTAAATTTCGCCACCATATACAAGGTTGTGATAACATAGTTAGGAAATCGGGCGGTCGAGTGACAGAAGACCCCGGTTCGAGTCCGGACCAGATGTCTCCGGTCCGATTATTTCTATCCCTTTTTTTGATCGTATCCAAATATAATTTCCGACAAACACGATCAACCAAAATAAAGCATCGAGGTACTTAGTTGTAAAGTTGCTAAAAGAAAATTTTAAGTTGATAGTTCTCAATTGAAGTAACTCTAAATAAACTGCAGTGAGAACAGTTAAAGTGCATTTAGCATATGAAAGTGCTAAATGCACTTTCTGACCATAACAATGTTATTGTCTATCCCAAGGTAAAGTTTGGCTAGTTACAAGATGACAAGATGCATGTGTTTCGCCAAGGTGTCATCAGTTATTTGTAGACAAAGTACTTACTACTCGTTCGTATGCCAACATACATAACATAAGCAGCCTATATACGTCCCACTGTAGGGCACAGGCTTTCTCTCAGGGAGAGAGTATCGGCTTAGTCACCACGCGTGCCCACCGCGGATTGGCGATTTCAAGCGCTGAGGTATGTAAGTAGGTCAGATACTGAGGTTTCCTCACGATGTTTTCCTTCACAGTTAGCGAGTAGTATTGCTACTTTAACTTCACAAATGTACACAACTTAGAAAACAAAGTCATAGGTACATGCCCGCACTGGGAATCTAACCTGGGTGTCTTGCTTCCGAGTCCAATGTTCTACCCACTAGGCTACCACCGCTCGTATGCCAAACAAATTCAAAATTCTTTAGGTGTATACGCAGTTCAGTTTAAATTTCCAAAAGAGTTGCCGGAGTAGGATGAAATTATTAGAAATGTTTAAAAAACATAACATAAACTCACGCCTGTATCCCGGATGGGTAGGCAGAGACCAGGGTTTGGCTTCATCAATATTCACACATTAATAAACACAGGAAGGACGTGGGGCGAGAGTGCGGAAAAGACGCGATCGCGTTGTATAGAGTTCGGGCTCGTGCACCATGTCTTCTGTCGTCGGCTTATTGCAAGAACTCATTAACCGACATATTTACTATTGGGAGAAAAGTTCGTTGTTAATTAATGGTTGTGTTTCCTCCTCCTTATTCCCTATAACATCGTTAAAATAATGCCTGATACTAAAACACCACTATTGTATCATTGTTCAATTCATCTCTATGTCCATACCTTTAAAATAAAGCGGTTTGTGAGTTTTTGCACCTCTTGCAATAAGCCGACGCTGTGTAGCTTTCGTCCCGCCCCTTCAGTGCATTTTGTACGAACGTGAATTGGAAAGACGACGCGTCTTTACCGTGCCCACAACTCAAGACGACCTTTCTGTGTGTCTTGCGCTCTAGTCATTGCATGCGCATACCGGTTTCGGGTACGTCAAAAATAATTAAGGTCAGGTAAATTGCGATATCTTCTCCAAATGAACTGTTACTTAAAAGTGTTAATTTTCTAATTAAACCTAAAAAAATATAAGTTTTTTTTATGGAATTTAGACGCCACAGCACGCTTTTAAGGGGACCCAGTGGGCTAGCGCAATTGTAAAGTAAAGTAAAAGTAAAAATATATTTATTTAAATTTACACAGTTATGAAAGAGAACTTTAAGATGCATGGATATAAAAGAAATTTACTTAAAATCTAGAATTCAACGACAGCCCTCAAACTCGGCTGAGCCTGTAAGAGTCCCCCTTTTTCAGTTTTAAAATATTAATTACTTTATTTAATGCATAATTGTTTTCTTTTTAAGTTATATAATTTTATATTTAACGTGTCCCTACCTGCCTTAACTCCTGCTCTAAATGTCAACCTAAGAGCTGGGGAGTGCTGAAAACCAGCGTTGGTTACTACCTTGTGGTAGCCGACACGTTAGCAGAGCTCTCTTCAATTACCAAAATGGTTAGAGGCAGTCTAAAAAAATGAAAATCGGCTATCATTGGTTTTTTAAGTTGTTTGTGTTTTGGTATTAAACGATTTCTTTTCTATTCTAACTAGGGCCACCAATCCGTTTGCATACTTGATGCACTGCTCATTATTGTTCTCTAATCATGGGCGAGGAACGCCATGTTCTGGGTGCATTGATAACAATATTTACCAAGCTAGACTATTTAAGGGGCTCCAGGGAGTGACACTAGCGCCACCGTGGAAAAAAAAATCGTATCTTGTATTGCAGATCATATTTTGCAAAAAGTGTCTGCACAATCTCTGAATTATGTTAAAAGTGATTTTTTAGGACCCACGACAAAGAACCTAGGATCACAAAACCGGAACTAGATAGCAATTCTGCTAAAAACAGCCATTTTTGGCGTAGGTAAATGCTATCTAGTCCTAGGTTTTTCGCCTCAGGTTCACGGCCATGGGTCCTAAAAATTACGAGTAACATGTTCTGTGATTAACATGATTGAAAGATTGTACATACAGACACTTTTTGCAATCATCATCATCATCATTCAGCCACAAGAAGTCCACTGCTGGACATAGGCCTCCTCCATGGATTTCCAAAAAGACCGGTTGGAAGCGGCCTGCATCCAGCGTCTTCCTGCCACTTGGATGAGGTCATCTTGTGGCTGGTCGTCCTACGCTGCGCTTGCCGATATGTGGTCTCCATTTGAGAATTTTTTGGCCCCATCGGCCATCAGTTCTGCGTGTTATGTGCCCCGCCCACTGCCACTTCAACTTACTAATCCGCTGGGCTATGTCTACGACTATCGTTCGTCTACGGATCTCATCATTTCTGATTCGATTTCGTAGAGAAAATAATCTCGAAATTAATAAATCTCGCATAGCCCTTTCCATAGCTCGTTGCGTGACCTTGAGCCTTCTTATGAGGCCCATAATGAGAGACCACGTTTCAGTGCCATAACTCATCACTGGTAATACACACTGGTTGTATAATTTTGTATATTAGACGAAAATACTTTTCTAAGTTTCCCGAATGCTGCCCAGCCGAGTTGGATTCGACGATTGACCTCTTTCACGAAGTTGGACCGGCCTGGTTGACTATTTGTCATAAGTAGACGTCATCATCAACCCATTATGTCCCCACCGAGGGGCACGGGTCTCTTCCCTGAGGAAGGTATAGGCCATACTCCACCACGGGGGCCAAGTCCGGATTGGTGGAGGCTTGTAGACTAGTGGCTCGTCTACTGTCAGAAGTTGTCAAGCCGCCCTAAGGCCTCTGACTTGGCTTAACGACTGCCATCTATCGACGGCAGCCGGCACCAACAGCTTAACGTGCCTTGCGAAGCACGGAGTGTAAGTAGACGTATTCGTTTACAACTTCGACTTTTTGCAAAATCGATCTTTAAAAAAGATTATTTTTTTCCTCAGCGGCGATAGTGGCGCTCTCTGGAGCCCCTTAAACAGTCTGGCTTGGCAAATATTTTTATCAATGCACATAGAACACGGCATTCCTCGCTCATGACTCGAGTACAATAATGAGCAGCGCATCAAGTATGCAGACGGTCCAAATAGCATATTGTTATGTTCATACATTGTCTCTTAACAGCTGAAAACTTCACGTAATAACATCACAACATAACTAAGTAAAGGTGGACACAGATGGATGCTTTTAGTCGATAAACCATATTCATCCATAGAGCGGTGATAGCGCATCGCTAAAACGCTGATCTGTCAAATTCAAAAGGGTCACGAGTTTGAATCCCGAGTGCGCTCGATGTCCCAATGACTTCATTTTTGGGTTTTTGAATGTACTTTAAATTAACTCTGTGTTAAAGTACGTTTAAAGTTACCATAATCAAACTATTACTTATAAAATAAATGGTTTGCACAAAATTTTACTGTTATGAACTTTGATCAAGTACCATAGTGCTTCTTTATACTTTTTGTCCCGTTGACATTGGGATTCATTCTGAGTATTGTGAATCATACCTAGGTTGATCCCGGCTACTTCGTAGTTAATACTCAGAAGTAAAAATTTTTGTTATTTCCTTATTTCAGTAGTATATTTTTAATTTTGAAAAGTTCCGGCATAATTTGGCACATGACATTGCGATTTACTTAGTAGGTACCTAGTTATTGAGGGTATTATTCTCTTTGAAAGAAGAATATGCCCCAAAGTGCGATAGAATTATTATACAGGGTTATTTTTAAAATGCTTAATTATCATGTTATTGTTTATGTGAATTGATGATTAATGATGTTATTACCGTCAGGCGTGACTGGGTTCAAGTGTCACCCTGTGGTAATATAAAAAAACCTGGCCAAGTAAGCGAGTAAGACTCGTTACTCGTGCACAAAGGGGTTCGTAGCATCATCTATACAACATTAGACAAAGATCGAATTTGAGAACAGCGCCATCTATAGAAACCAACAAGAAGCGTTTAACATTGACCTTTAACGACATGACATCGGCGCTGTGAAGGTTACATAGATGGCCGGTAGATGGCGAGCGCTATCTTTAAACAACGTTTGTTGTATGGGAGCCCCACTTAAATATTGATTGTATTCTGTTTTTAGTATGTGTTGTTATAGCGGCAACAGAAATACATCATCTGTGAAAATTTCAACTGGCTATCACGGTTCATGAGATACAGCCTGGTGACAGACAGACAGATAGACAAACATACAGACAGACGGACAGACAGACAGACGGACAGTGAAGTCTTAGTAATAGGGTCCCGTTTGGCACCCTTCGGGTACGGAATTCTAAAAACTACCTTAGCAAGTAGACAATAATGCAAGTTCTGCCGAGTTACGGTTACAATAATAGATCTTGAATTTGATATACTGAGCCATTAGATAAGTAGAAAAGTCTACACGTACCTTAGCAAATATGACACCATTCTAGAGCATAATAGCGGCCGAACAAACATCGAAGCAAGGTTGTGGGGCAGTGTCACACGATTGCAACTGTGACGTCATAATGCACTTTTTATGACAGCCATCGATGCTGATTGTAAAGCCGAGGATAACTGCTGATGATTTGTCAGTATGTCATAGGTCGATTGGTAAAGGTTTTGGTCATTTAAGCTGCCTAGTTATGAGTTTTGATGTTTCCTTATAAGTTAATTCATATTCGTTCAACAAAATAATTTTTTTACTAGCCAAATAAAACAAATTGACTCAAAATATATTTTTACATCGAAGCTTTCCAAAATGTGAAGCCGATCGGTGAAAGACTTCGTTATTTTTAATGGCCTAGTACCTAAATAGGAAACGGAAAAATCCGCAATTGTGGAATTTATGGCTCTATCGATCACCAAAATAAATATCGAAGCAAGGTTGAAGGGCAGAGTAACACGACTGTAGCGTGACGTCAAAATGCACTTTTTTAGACAACCATCACCATCAGTCGAGGATAACTGCTGATGATATGTCAGTGTGTCATATATCGATTGGACTTTGCCATTTTAAGTGGCCTAGTGGGTTTACGTTATGCCGGACTGTGGCAGATCACGAAACAAAAACCCGTAGCCCAAGACATCAGGGAACGCAAATGGCGTTGGCTGGGACATACCCTCCGAAGACCCGCTCACCGAGACTGGCTCTCAACCGGAAACCTGGAAACCGTTCTCTCTGAGACGTAAGAGAAGGGAGTAACTTGTCCAGACCTAGCCTCGGAAATGGAAAGACCTGTTGTCAGCCCCAGACTCCACGGAGGAGTAAAGGAATTAAAGAAGAAGAAGTGGGTTTAGCTGTTTCCTTTGAATTCAATGCAAAATGTATTGCAAAAATAATTTTAGTAATAAAACCAATATTAATTTGTAATTTTTACACTAAAACTAATAAATGCTCACCAAAATGGATAAATTTCGACCAAAGTAAATGCTTTCCAAAACCTATAAGTCCTTCCCATAATATATGTTTAATTGATATATTCTAAAAACTAATAAATTACATTAGAATAGAATAGAATGGAATGGAATGGAATGGAATGGAATGGAATGGAATGGAATGGAATAGGAAGAAACGTAATGGAATGGGATGGAATTAAATGGAACGGTATGGAATGGAATGGAATAAAACGGAATGAAATGACATGAAATTAAATGGAGTGGAATAGAATAGAAAATCTTTTACAACATTGTAACGAATGTACAAGCAAGATTGAGTTGTGGTTCTGACGTCAGAATGCACCTTTTGCGACAGTTGTAAACTACAGTTGAGAATAACTGCTGATGATGTATCAAGATCGATTGGTTACTGTTACAATGTCCATTTCATCATCGTCTTGATTATATTTGGTTTGTTTATTTTGCACACCGTCGGTAAAATCGGACAGGTGTTTGTTAGCAGGAGGTGCCGTATATTTTACCTTTCACAAGTTTATACTTGGGCCCTTCGCATCCATTATACTTTATTAAAGGAGAAGACGAACCACGAATCCAGCTACTATCTAGAGGCTGTAAATACTAAAAATAGGGCCAAGGAAAAGAAAACTCATCCATCAAACACCCTTACTATTAGGCTTGCCTAACATCGATAGGATACTGGCTAGACCAACACAGATAAAAGGCGGCAAACAAGATAAAATCCAACGGAAAACAGTATTTAGCTACCGAATTCCTTTACACAAGGCTGCAGATGTGATGGCAAAAAGTAAGCTATACGACTGGGCTTATGAGATGTAAAAATATGGGTTATGAGGTGGATAAAATTTTGAATCCCGGCATCTATCTATCACTTTGTTTTCTAAGCAACGTACCTTTGTCAACTTATAGCAATACCCCTCGCTAACCGTGACGGAAAACAACGTGAGGAAACCTGAGGTACGTGAGGTCTTCATATACCTCGGCGCTTGAAATTGCCAAGCCGCGGTGGGCACGCGTGGTAATTGAGCACATACTCTCTCCCTGAGAGAAGGCATGTGCCCTGCAGTGGGGTATATACCGTATATAGGCTACATAAAAAATACTCACTCTCGGTTTCTCGTACACTAACTATTTTATACTCTACCTGATTACCGTAATTCATTCGCGTGAAAATTTTGATATGTAATCTGTGGCAGAGAAAACGTAATTTTTCCCGGTAGGTATAAAAAGTAGCTTATATGCCATCCAGACTTTAATCTATCTTTGTACTAAATTCCGGAAATAATTCCCACTACTTATGTCACTTACGTGTGGCGCCGGATTAAGTATAGCATCACTCCGTTTCCTTCCGTGGATTTCGTAGAAGGCGACTAAGGAAATAAATTACCAGGAGACGGGCAGCAGCGTCTTTCTGAGATTCCAGCCGCTTAGTGCGATCGCCAGCCCGCCTGCCAAGCGTGGCGATTATGGCAAAACCCTTCATGGTTATGAAAAACACGGAGGAGGCCTGTGTCCTACAGTGGGCGTCAAACGGCTGATGATGATTTATGTTACTTACAGGAGACCCCAAGCCTTAAGCGCAGAATTTTTGTTCTATTTTCTTTCATCGAAAGATGAAAAAAAATTAGTAGAATAGCATCAGTGGACTATTTCTACTGTTGTCACAGAGATTCCAGAGATTGGCTCGCCTTTGAACCTGTTATTTTTTTTGTAATGTCCTGTTATATTTTCGTGTGCAATAAAGTATAATACAAACACAAATACAAAATACATACATACATAAACTCACGCCTGTACCCCAGAGTCGTTGCATGCACGCACGCCGGTTTCAGGTACGTTTTATCTTAATAAATACAAAATATCATTTTCGTTATTTCATTTCTTTATTTCGTTAACCACTACATCTAAGTCTATGTAATTTGACGGTTTCTACTTGTAAGTATGAAAACACTTATAGCGGGGGTTGCCGCTTTTAATACTAATACAACTAAGATATAAAAAAAATTCAGTAAAATTGTCCTCAGCACGGGTTAGTGGAACAAAAGAATATAATCATTTAGGTACAGCGATACCATTCCGATGTAAGAACCCAAAGCTGTAAATTGCTTCGGCCAGATGTCGCTGCCTGTACGTAATACAGAGAAGTTTGTAAGGAGGTTTGAAATTTCGCCGATGCCTGCACTTGCTCATTAGCTCAGTTGGGAGAGCGCTGGCACGGTTAGCCAGAGGTCGCGGGTTCAAGTCCCGGCATGGGTGGAATTTTTAGCCTCTAAATAGGTTTTTTAAAAATTGTCCTCAGCACGGGTTAGTGCGACAAAAGAATAAAAACACCTAAGATACACAGAGAAGATAAGATAGGATAAAATGAGATAAGAATATTATTTATTGTATACCGGAAAAAATTTACAGTATTTTCATTTGAACTTTGCCATCTGTGCGTGCATATACGAATCTGTATCTTCAAACTTTTACCAGCGCAGTTTACATGCTGACACAAGACTTATACTAAATTCCATTAGACAAGGTTAATTAAAAATCCAGTCTCACAAAAATATCGCAAATACTTCACATGCGCTAGTTACAAAATAACCACCAGGCTCGAAGACCTCTGAACTGTTCTAGGTTATTATAATTAGAGGAGTCAAAATAGTCTAGCCAAGGTCGCCAGTAAAAAGACCTGTGTTTGCGAAATTATATTTTTATTATGACGTCACAAAGGAAACATAAAATGTTTTCACGAGATCTGAATCGCCTAGACTAAACTGGCATACCGAGTTACCACTTATACATAAAATGTTTGTGTTATGTTTTAGCGTAAACTATTTACCTAACCTATCTTGAATTCCAGTGAGTGTGATTTTCTATCGTCATAAGGCCATTTCCTGTAATTTTACAAATAATTTAATAGAAGAATGTATTTTGCACACAAAAAAAAATAATATTATGAAAAAAGAACGGAGAGGTAGAACGCCCGCCTCATATTCGGGAGATTGTGGGTTCGAATGCAGGGGCATGTACCAAAGACTTAAGTTACGTACCTACCTTTGTTAAGTTATAGTAGTAATACTATTCGCTAACTGTGAAGGAAAACACCGCGAGGAGGTCTGAGAGTTGAAATTACCAATCCGCGGTGGGCGCGCGTGGTAATTAAGCGAATACTCTCTCTTTGAGAGAAGGCTTGTGGCTTGCAGTAGGACTTATAAAGGCTACATAAAAAAACGAACTGTTCACGGTCTCTGTCAAAAATCTACTGTATATACGGTTCTTGATAATGAATACAACTCAGTTCCTATTTTTATCGTAGTACGGGCGACATATACAGTACAGTACAATCACATCGACCTTTACATCTGCACTCCCCATTTAATTACTTTATGGGCGACTTTCTAACTTTTGTAATGTTTTCTATTTTTACTTTTAATAACGTTACAAATCATAACAGTCTTGACGCTGGAAAGCGGGCTAAGTAAAACAATTCAGGCGATTTCAAAGGAAATGCGACTAACCTCCTTTGATTGATACTTTACTTAGATCTCCTTGTACAACCTATCATCAATGGCCGGGTTTCAGAAGACATATTTTAAAAAGAAAACTTACTTTTTTATTGCCCGCGTATTCGATACAAGTTCTATTGTGCCTATACTGCTATCAAAAAGAGTTTTTCAAAGAGGGAGAAACCTTCTTTTTCCACGTAATCTGAGCATGTATCATAAAGAGATTAAAGGATAAAATATATTGTGAACGGCTGGCTGGAAAACTAAACGCAAAAAAACATATCAACTTACCACTACATTTTTTTACCTCCTTGCTGACCTGTCTCCTTTATTTCCAGCCACCGCCCCCATCGGCCTTTGTGGAGGTGATATCTTCAGGCGAAACCGAGGAGATTGAGAAGCGGTACACGCCCGAGCTTCTAGGCTCACTACGTGCCGTCAAAGATGAAGTCCTGCTGCTGTACACTGAGCACTCCGCGCGGACCGGCGCCGAGCTGAAACTCTTCCTGCAGGAGATGCGGGGATTTGGCAATGAGACGATGGATGGGCTGGACATTAGAGCTGTGAGTAAATTTATTGTGACGCTCCTGCTTAGCTGGTTTCACGTTACAAATACAAATAGATTTATTATTGCCTGATGAAAAATACCTCTCATCCTCATTATCTACAAATAGCCTAGACCTACGAATTAAATAAAACATAGAAGTGTTCCTATAAAATTCACTCTCAAAAACGGCCCCTGTCCTCTCGATTAGTCTACCAATGAAATGATCGCAAGATGTGCTGTAGAGTAAATCACTCTGTGATGGTTCATTCTGTGCGCCATGCGTGGCGACGTCAACGTTGATTGGCCGATAGTAAGTTACAGCGTAACTTATAAAAAACATGAAACCATTGACTTCATGATGTATAACCCGTCGAAATATCTAGGTACCTCGCAAGATGGCGGTCTGACGGTGGCAGGTGCATAGATATTTTGGTGGGTGATACTGAACGCGCTCCGATTGGTAACACAATTGACTAGCCCTGCTCGCCTTCCCACAAATGAACGCAGGGTAATTTTTTTGCGTAGTTACAAATAGTTTTTAACTATCACTGGCCTAGACAATAACATATTAATTTGCTGACATAGTCAGGCCGGTTCCTGTGAAATCCTTTGTCGTGCGTGTACTATGTCCCTATAAAAATATTACCAACTGGTTTTTAATGTGGCTTCGACAGAACAGCACTAATAAATAGTATAAGTCGATAATTGCCTGCACTAGGAAACCATTTTTAGGGTTCCGTAGTCCGACAAGGAACCCTTATAGTTTCGCCATGTCCGTCTGTCTGTCTGTCTGTCGGTCTATCTGTCTGTCTGTGTGTATACATATTTATTACGCCAACAAAGTTAAACAATAAATGTTTGAAATTGTTTTTTTTTACTGTACCTCCCCTAACATAAAAAGTGAGGATGGTTTTTTTTCTCGTCTACCCTATCATCGTTGGATTAGTTGTTGAAAAATATGGTGGGTGTAGGAAGACCATTTTTCGATTAAGGGTTCCGTTTGCGAAATATTAAGGTTTAAAGCGCTAATTTTTGTCCGAGTAGGATGCCCCCCCCTTCTCCTGGCTAAACGGTTGATTGTAGAAATGTGAAAAAATTCAGAGTAGTAGCACATATAATGAACTTAAAATGAAAAGTATCACGGCTAAGCAGGCTTTACTAGTTAACGAGTAATAGGCAACCAACTCATAAAAGTAAAATTTTGTACAAAATGCATTGAAAATGACTTCGATGAAGTTGTTAGCTGTTTTCTGTAAAGCAGAAAAAAACCCTCTTTCTACGGAACCCTACATCGCGCGTGGCCCAACACGCTCTTGGCCGGTTTTTACTTTAAATGATTGAATTACGAAACTAGCAGTCTGAAAATATTGTGTCATAACGGTTATCGTCAAATTCAAAACCGACACCCATATAAATGTTCTGTTCTGCTTTCTTTTATTTCTAGGAGAATGCAAGCTTAACTAGTAAAAATTTAAAAGTAATTCTTGCACTAAGCTCCTAAGAGGTCGCCTTATGAATCCAACAGGAGGAAGCCATTTCTTTCAGCTCCATAGCTATGCGTCTCTTCATCAACTACTAGAGCTCTGAAGAGCACGTTATGGACCCAACAGCTGGCTTATTCAGCTGCATAGCTGTCTATATGGCTCTTCTGCAACCATTAAAGCCCTAAAGGTTGCCTTATGAACGTGAAAGGAGGAAGCTCACTCTCTAGCTCTTTCTGGAAATGATTCTTCAGAATAAATATTTTTTTAAATAAATAACTTCCGCACACAACACAAACACATGTCCTGGTCCCAAACTAGGATAGCCTATGCTATGGTAACCAGGCAAAGACATCACACACATGGAAATACACCTAGATTGAGACCCAGTGGGAATCCAACCCATGACCTTCAGCATGGTAATCAGACGTGATACCGCTAGACCAACGAGTCTAAAATCTAAAATAAAATACTTTAGTTATTTTATAGAAAACTCAGTTTTCTCATCCAGACTATCAGAAAATGTATCTATAGCAAACACAAGAACAAAAGCTGATTCCATATAATGATATTGTTGCCCCACATCGTGCAACCGAATACTGTAAACCGTATCAAACACAGAAAGCTCAGCGCATTCAATCTAGACGGGTGTTAATCTAGGTTATTGCGTGCCCAGCGCTCCTAAAGCTACGTCCGCACTACGTCTGTTTTCCACAAATACATCTTTTGTGTATTTGTGGAAAACAGACGTAGTGTGGACTTATGTTTTACAAAATACCTCTATCAGTGGGGGTTAGAGTGAGCTGCATTTTTGTAACACGAATAAGCTGATCCTTTTTCACAAGTAATTGTACCTCAAATTTGATTATTTAGTCGTATATTGCAACATTGTGTAAATAGGTATTTCATCCGATATCACCCCCCTTAAGGTAAATTAAATAATAGCTTGACCTGAATCATCATAAGGATTTCCATGTTGTGATTATTGCTTTTGTAATAATAAGTTTTAGGGTTCCGTACACAAAGGGTAAGGGGCCCTATTACTAAGACTCCACTGTCCGCCCCTCTGTCACCAGGCTCTATCTCGATCATAAGCCGTGATAACTAGACAATTTAAATTTTCACAGATGATGTATTTCTGTTGCCGCTAGAACAACAAATACTAAACAGAATAGAATAAATATTTAAGGGGGCTCCCATTTGGCCGGTTTTTTGTTTTAACTTTTATATGTTGGTTTGAGTAAATACAGTTGCATTGAACAAGCAGTGCAGTTCTGGGACATCTGCAAACGCCTTAATAAGTCTATGAACATTTTGATTCTAAAGTACATAAACACAGTATCTAGGTTCTGCAAGCATTTCTATCATATTTTTGTTTAGTATTACGTTGAAATACATAAAAGGTCTCAAATCAATATGATGTGTCAGCTTGTCAGGCGTTACGCACTGTTCGCAATTCACCACAGTCAAAAAAACTTTTTGAAGCTCACAGAAAATTCAGTTTTCCCAAAATTCGGTTTTTTCCTCCTCATAGCAACTTGAGCCCTGTCTGTCTTGAGCATCCCTGCCTGTCTTTACGGATTTACATTTCAGGCTCTGTCCGCATTTCATTACAGAAAAAAAACTTTCGCAGTTTTTCAAAGCTCACAGAAAACTTACTTAATTTTCCTCAAATCGTTTTTTTCTCCTCAAAAAAAAACTTTAATCAAATCAAATTACTTTATTTGCATATTGATACATGCAGATGCAACTTGCAACTTTAGCAATGCAATGTCTGTTTACGGCTTAACATTGCAGGCATATACCTACAGACGTTAGGTATGAACATACCGTACATATTACATGCACTAATAGATTAGTATTGAAAACGCTTAGCGATTTTAGATATGTAAATGGCTGTGTGGATGCGCTCATCTTTGCTTGCAGTGTTGCAATTTTGTGATAGAATCTAGAGCAAAAGTGAGTAGGGCGTTTCCTATTCAGATAAAGAGCAATTAATTTGTGGACTGGCTCAGGCTAAAGCCGCTTTGATACAATCGAGATACCATCAATTTCAATCAGAGTCGGAATGCACGGAGTGGAGTCACACTGAAAAGAGTTATGGACGCATGGTGCATGAACGTTCACGTACGTTTTTTTTTCACGAATGCTGCTAGGAAGTTTGCGTACGTATATTACATACGCTCACGCCTGTATCTCGAAGGGGTAGACAGGACCAGGGTTTGCCTTTTGCCACGATTCTAACAAATCTCTTTCGCTTCATCAACATCCATTAGTCGTTGCATGCACGCACGCTGGTTTTGGGTGGTTTTTATCTTAGCCTTTGCTAATCCATTCTTTGTTTGGAGAGTTTCATTCCGAACTAAATAAAGATGCTTTTTATGTTTTTATTGTTTGTGTGAAAAAATTACATGCTTATACTGCTTATACAGTTTTAAAATAACGTAAAACCTGAAACCGTTTCTTCAGTTCTTAATTTTTCTCCTGCAAATAAAACGCGTCAAGCTCAAATCTGTTTTTTTTATAAAGCCTGTATACGTTCCACTACAGGGCACAGGCCTTGTCTCAGAGAGTCTAAGCTTAATTACCACGCGTGCCCACCGCAGATTGGCAATTTCAAGGACTGAGGTATGTGACCACCTCAGATCCTCTGGTTTCCACACGATGTTTTCCTTCAGCCTTAGCGAGTGGTACTACAGCTTCACAAATAGACTTAACTTAGAAAACAAAGTCATTAATACAGGCCGGGTTTTGAATTAATCACGATTACGCCTATTAAATGATATCAGGAAGACAGGAGACGGCACATAAGGAAGAGTGTTTGTAATATATAAAACTTATTTAATTCGCAATCAACATGTTTCAGAGAAAAGATTGTTTACAACAATGTCCACTTATACAAGTCAATAAGTGCCCATATACTGCTGCGCAGTTGAGCAAATCTGTCAACCTATTTGTTATTTTCTTTCTTTAATAAAATCTTTAAATACAATACAATATAAAATTGTATGTAACATTGGCGTTGTCTCTAAAAAAGTGCTGACGATGACGAGCATTCTCGAATTCGAGAGGCCTATGTTATGGCTAACTAGAGTGCTAAGTCCATAAGAAGGCGGTGTAAGCGGAATTTGTATAATGTAGTGGGGTCTTGTATTGTAGGTTCACACAGTTAGTCAACCTTTTTGGATTTTGTATCGACTTTCTATAGATCGGTTATTTCTATATATTTTTGTAATAAAAAAATTAAAATCAAAATTGTTTATTCAAAGTAGCACATAAACTGCGACTTAATGAACGTTACAAGTAAAACTAGGTGTCTATTTCAAAATCTAGATCATTTTGGAGAAAAAATGGACAATAAAACTCCAAAATTAGTCTTTTCAAGTCCTTAATTTACAGAATTTATATAAATATTCTAAAACCTCGAACTCATGCATTGAACTGGCTTTAATTCCAGACATCATTGTTTTCTAAATAATCTTTAATGTTATAGTAGCTTTTTTTGCACAAAGTGCGCTTTACACATTTTTTATTTTTTGAACCGCGTTTCTAGCAAGCTTATTATATCCTCAGGGATCTTATTGTAGAAACGTATACAATGCCCCCTAAAATATGTATTAACCTTTGCCAGCCTAAATTTAGGGAACGAAAGTTTATGTCTATTTCTAGTATTTACATTGTTGGCTACCGACAGTTAAAAAAATTACCGACTTCTCAATAATCGATAAAAAATTGGACAACTTGTGTTTTTGTTAGTGGTGGTAGCGGAGCGGAAGAACACCGGCTTCTCATTCGGGAGGTCGTGGGTTCGAATCCTGGCATGTACCAATGACTCTTTTTTCTAAGTTGCCTACATTTGTGAAGTTATAGTAGCAATACCACTCGAAGGAAAACATCGTGAGGAAACCTAAGTGTCTGAGGTGTTCACACACCTCAGCGCTTGAAATTGCCAATCCGCGGTGGGCATGCGTGGTAAGTAAGCCGATATTCTCTCTCTGAGAGAAGGCTTGTGCCCTGCAGTGGGACATTATACAGGCTACAAAGAAAAAAGTGTTTTTCGAAAGCAAATGTAGACTAACTAGAAAAAAACACCCAAATCGCTTAATTGCTTCGAGTGAAGCGTTCCCCCGATTTCTCCAGGATCCCATCATAATTCAGTACCACCTGGGAACAACAGTCTCCTTTCAAACAAAAAAGAGTTTTCCAAATCGGTCCAGGCGTCTTCGTGTAATCGGGCAACATACCTACGTAAAAAAAAATTGCAATTCCGACGAATTGAGAACCTCATCCTTTTTTGAAGTCGGCTAAAAATATATAGGTACAGTTGCTGACAAATGTCTGTTAGGGTTTGTAATTTCAAACAATTTTTGTTCTACGGCTTTTGAAAAGCTTTTGTTAAAATTTCCGTTTAAAGAATAAAGTTATGCTCTTTTATGTTTCTTCTGCTTTTAAGTTAATTAATATGGCAAAACAACGTTTGTAGAGTCAGCTAGTATTTTTTATATAAATACGGCATTTAGAAAAATAAAACACCGAGAAAAAAGAGAACAAAGGAAGTTAAAAACATATTTTTTTTAAAGATTTTACCCTCTGAGGTTTGACAGTATTGTGACAAACCCTGCTCTCTGCCTACTCCTCCGGGTCACAGGCGTTAGTTTATGTGTGTATGTGTATATATATTGCCCTAATAATAATAAATAATAATTTGTATTCCAGCCAAAGCTACAAATAACATAAGACTAGAATTAAATAAAAAGAAAAAATAAAATTGATCAATTAAATTACACTATAGAAATTAGTTTTAATTGGAGAATTAAAATTAAATTACGGCATACGGCAATTTAAATTGTCTGTGCTTACTATTTAAACTGTATCTGAAGAGTATTATAACGAATCGTGTTATTATAAATAGAACGTTAATTTGGTGTATTTTTTTTTGGAATTTTATTCTCCAAAATTAGATTTCGGAATGGAGACCTAGCTTAACTTATCATTAAGTTAATTTCGCAGTATCAGTGCTACTTTGATTTTGATACTTAAGCGACGTGGTCAATGGCAAACCATTGACATGCGACAGTTTTTCCCGGAATAAAAAAGGGTCCGGCTAATTCTATCCCTGATTCATGAGCGCGTATTACATCGAAACATTACAACACAGCTTCCACAGGATGTTTATTGATTTGCCGCCGATTATTATGAATTAATTTTATATTGTGAAAACTGATCGTCAAAATAACGCGAGGTAAAAACTATAGGGCAGCCGTAAAGCACTAAGCCCATCGATATTTAAGGAACAAACATACATAAACCAACGCCTGTATCCCAGAGGGGTAGGCAGAGCCAGGGACTGTCACTGGCCACGATCTAAACAGGTCACTTTCGCTTCCTCAACATTTATTAGTCGTCGCATGGACGCACGCCGGTTTTGGGTACTTGTTTTCGGGACCCGTTTGAGGAAAACAATGATAAACGAGTATAATACTTTACTTTCTCGTAATAATAATAATAACTTCCACACAACACAGTCCCTTGTCCTGGTCCCAAACTCGGACACCCTGTTCTATGGTAACTAGGCCAGGACATCACAAACATGGAAATACACTCATGCCAAGGCCTTGTAAACCAGAGAGCCAGCCTCAGGCCGGCCTGACTTAAGTTAAAGTCTTTATAACAATCGTCAAATGTTAAAAACCTATTTCGAGGCCAAAAATTCCACCCATGCCGGGACTTGAACCCGCGACCTTCGGCCCATCGTGCCAGCACTCTCCCAACTGAGCTAATGGGCAAGTGCAAGCATCGATGAAATTTCGAGCCTCTTTACAAACTTCTCTGTATTACGTACAGGCAGCGACATCTGGCCGAAGTGATTTACATCACTGGCAGCCCCGAGTAACCCACTTTGCAGTTAGGTTTTTACATCGGAATGATATCGCTGTACCTACATGATTATATTATTTTTGTTGCACTAACCCGTGCTGAGGACAATAGTGCAACAAAAAGAATATAATCGTCAAATTTCCAATATTTCGTGTTTCAAACTGAGAATTACTCTCTTACGCACTGGTTTTGTACACTTTCATCGTTTTTGAACCACGCTGTACCGTCTGCGGAACAGCCCTGTCAATCTTGAAGCATTAGCGATGGGGATTGCAATTGGCATGTGCGTACGGTGTGGCTTGAGTCCACGCCAGCAGCCTAGAGTGACCACAAGTCTGGGAAAGTTCCGTGCGGAAGTAGGAAACTGTTCAAAACGTATCCCGTATCGGAAAACTTAAGTTACTTGAGCGTTAATCGATCCATTGAAAATAGAAAAAATATCATGTGGGAGGTCCAATAATTATTTATTTATTTATCACCTTGTCCAACATCGAAACGAATTCGTTGCACAATTAAATTTAATGTGCGAAATAACAAAAAATTAAATTTTATTTTCTTGTAGTCTACATTTTTACTGGGCTTGTTATTAGTTGCCGTTTCATCTACAGCGATCAGGGGTCTATCACGTTTTATAGTTTAAAAAAAAAGAAAGTATCGAGGCCCGTAATTGCCTGCCCCTCTGGGATACAAGCGTGAGTTCGTGAGTATATGTAATATAATATTTGATAAAAACGGGCCCCTGGGATTCTACGAATTACAATTAGAATAAAATATTTATGGATTTAGCGAGCATTCTTATTTACTTTACACTTTCTTTCACATAAAAGCCATACTTAAAGAAAAACACAAATTTACAAAATAAAAAGGTATACATGGCGAGCTTATTTCATAATAATAAAAACACAGTACATGTAATGTGTTAGGTGGATCTAAGGTTCATATTGTTTTTAGAAATGCTGTGCCGAATAAAATAAAATATTAAACGTTCTTACATCGACGGCATATAGTTAAAATCTTTATGTTTGTTTTTGGATACTTCCCGCGAATTCCCGCCTTATGGCATCTCTACACGACGCATCTATTGTGAACTACGGCTGAGTGCACGCGACCTTAACTTGCATCGATAGCGTTCAAGGTCTATTGTTTATATTGTTAGCTTATCTATAATTACTATTTACCATAGGTAATATTTAATATTTCCGTAACAAGGAAAGGGCTTTTCCAGTAGTCATCGTGATAAATAATTTTTAACTAATTTACATACGTATATAGGTATGTGTTGTATTACATTATGTCAATAATTTTTTTAGCATTTTCTTATGCTGATAAAAAAACACTCCTGACGTACTTTTGCATTATATTGGATTATAGTAGTGAAGGATTTTTATTTTTTTTTTAATTATTCCCTAGTCGCTGCATAGATGGCGCTGAACTTGGTAAGTTTCTGCCAGGAACGGAACGTCACATTATTTTTTGATTATTTCACTTGGATGTAATCCAATTTAGACCATAAAACGAGACTTACATATATAATTATTACATCACAAATAAATATCGTTCCGAATTCAACAATACACGTTACAGCAATATCCATTGACGTCCATTTTGAAACGCCTATCATAGAGGCGATTACGTGAGTAGAGTAATCTGGAGCTCTATTTTTGAATCACTCGTATGAAATTATATCGTCGAATGCGACTTAAGTCACACTCGTCTTCTAAGTCGCATGATGTCGTTTTTCCGTATTTTTGAATCGTTCGCCTGAAGTGTTGCCAGTACAATTTGAAGTATTGTATTTTATCCATTTCACGCAGAAATTAAAAAAACCGGAAACTACCGTAACAGAAACGGAACGTAAAACACTGTTTTATTGGCTGTTTAAATAAAAAATCTTTGTCTTTTGTTACAAACAAAAACTATATACTGTCAACTCTTTTTGATTGTTGACACTCAGAATGACAAACAGTACCAACACACAGTTATCGTTTTTTGACAATTAATCTACCGATCGCCATGCGAGACGAGTGGTAAGGACCATTCGTTGCAGTCGAGTGATTAAAAAATACGGAATTTCAGATGTCGAACGAAAATCAGTAGAAATCGAGCGCTCGACGCGATACGAGTGATTCAAAAATAGAGCTCCTGAAGTGCGTTCCGATTCGCCCATGCTCGCTCACGGTCGCAAATCGGAACGCACGCCTAGTAGCATGTCAGTTTAGCGCCGCCGTCTACGGAGTTCTTGGTAACTACTTTTTTTTTTCAAAAAGAAAACCTCCCATTGAAATGAAACGTCCATGATCGGCATTCTTGGGGTGACTGAACTGTGTAGATTAAATTATGTGTTTTTTTTCTACTATGTATGTGTTGTCTTTGTTTGTTGTTTTTATATCAGCAATATGGGTCTTGAAACCTGAAATAAATGCACGTTTTTTAATGTACTTATACACGTCCCACTGCAGGGCACGGGCCGTCTCTCAGAGAGAGTGTATAAGCTTAATTACCACGCGTGCCTACCGCGAATTGGAGTTGTATTGCTACTATAATTTCACAAGTGTACGTAACTTGGAAAACAAGGTCATTGGTACATGGTACAATGTGATTCGAACCCACGACCTCCCGAATGAGAAGCCGGCATTCTACCGCTACGCTGCCACCGCTCCTCGCTCCCATAAGATTGGGTCCCATAAAATATTTATCAATAATTCCGTATATATATATACGTGACAAATGACGGATACATAATGATTAATAAATCATCCTCATCATCATCAGCCACACGATGCCCACTGCAGGACACAGGCCTCCTTCATGGTTTTCGTAACCATGAGGGGTTTTGCCATAATCGCCACGCTTGGCACTCGGGTTGGCGATCGGAGTATGCGGTTGGAATCTCAGGAAGACGCTGCTGCCCGTCTCTTGGTAATTGATTTCCTTAGTCGCATTCTACGACATCCACGGAAGGAAATGGAGTGACGCTATTCTTAATCAGACGCCACACGGAACATGATATGTCATGCATGACAAATTAAAATGTCCGAGAAATAATTTCCACTCAACACAATCACATGTCCTGGTCCCAAACTATGATACCCTGTGCTATGGTTACCGGGCAAGGACACCACAAGCGTGGAAATACACCCAAGCTCAGGCCATTTGCTCAGGCCATTTGCAAATGTACGGCGGCCCGGCTACAAATGTACGGGAAACACGTAACCACATATTATTTAAACTGCGTCCGAGGACTGTTTAAGATGATCCGGTTTTTTTTAACGACACCAATATAGTGTTTTTTTTGTAAAGGACATTTATTTAAATTAAATTAAATGCATGCGCTATTATTAATCCGGCTCCACTCCATTACCTTCCGTGGATGTCGTAGAAGGCGACTAAGGAAATAAATTACCAAGAGACCGGCAGCAGCGTCTTCCTGAGATTCCAACCGCATACTGCGATCGCCAACCCACCTGCCAAGCGTGGCGATTATGGCAAAACCCCTCATGGTTATGAAAATCACGAAGGAGGCCTATGTCCTGCAGTGGACGTCAAATGGCTGATGATGAAATGCTGAAATAAAAAAGTTTGTGTTTCTTCTACAATTGTGTGTTTGTAGCTATACATCATAAAATACCTTCTGCTTTAACTAATTTGCATCCATAGTTACACTTAGGTCATGTCGTACGCAGAGTAACCATATCAATCAATAAAACGTATAATTTATGAAACGATTTGTATAAACATGGAAATTAATTATGTAGGCGCTTAGTTATTTGTTATTCTCGGTTTTGTAGTTACTTGTGACTGATCTGAAGATGCCGACACGAAAACTTCCGTATTTCATGTCAAATGTATTCCCATATTTCATAGCAATAATAAGCCTTGTGTATAAAAACACGTTTCAAAACACTTTTCAAATGCAGCTCAACTCTGTTTTTAGGGTTCCGTACCTCAAAAGGAAAAACGGAACCCTTGTAGGATAACTTGGTTATCCGTCCGTCCGTCCGTCTGTCGGTCAAGACCCTTTATCTCGGGCACGCATGGAGGTATCGAGTTGAAATTTAAACCATATTATAACTACTTAAGTCTACAGTCTTTTGAAGCTGTGAAAAAATCAAACTTGTAAAAAAACACTTTCCTATGAACTAGCACTATGAAATTTCACAAGTAATATAGTTGTATACTACACATACAGGGCAAAAATCTGAAAACCATACATTTATAATTAAATTTAAATTATAAATTGGAAGTATTTGAAGTTCGGGGAAACGCTCGGAAAAAACTGCCAGACTCGACCCTGAACTAGTTAATTATAATATGTACCTACCTACAAATTTGTACGATGCCCTCGGCGGGCAGGTCCGACTTGCACTTGTGCGGTTTTTTCACTTACGACAGACTATTTAAGTTGCATTTGAGGAGTGCTATAAAGAATCATGTTTTTATAAATGACACCGAAGATGAACTTGTTGATCAGCGCCTAATATGACATACGTATAGTGTAACATAAACTCACGCCTGTATCCCGGAGAGGCAAGCAAAGACCAGGGTTTACCACCACCCTCACAGGCTTCTTTCGCTTCATTAACGTTCGTGAGTCGAACCATACATGCACGCCGGTTTCGGGTACGTTTTATCTTGCCCTTCCCTAACACATTCCCATTTGGTACAAGTACCTGGGACGCCCCTTACTAGCCCTTCCACTCACATTTGCTTGATATATTTCTTTCCTCAACCTTTCTACCTTCATTCTCTCCACGTGTCCAAACCAACATGTCTCCATTTGTTTCGTACTGTAATACGAGTTTTAAATTCTATTTTTATTTGTTTTCTTACAAACAACACATTCTGGAATGGTTCGCGTATTTTAAATAATAAAAGTTTTTTGTTCTGGTGACGATCCGTGATCCAATCTAAATACTCGCACTGGTGCCTTCCGGGTGATCGTCGCGCCTCTATCGGTGACGTGGCACACTCTTCACATTGATAAAAATTCAAACGTGAGAGGAATGGCGCTCCATGTGGTTTTTCGTGATTTATACGTAATCATTCAAAGTCGAAGACGTTAAATGTGCCGACGAGTTTCATTCAGCCCTATGGACGTTGAAGAATAATTTGTGGTGCCTGGAAAACGCCCAACAAGGACTGACGCAGAGCAGCGAGCCCGAGCGCGCTAGAGTTAAGGTGCGGAGACCGGTGAGTTGCCAGGCCGATACAAATTCTCTTTAACACCATTTGACCATGTTCGTAATGACGCAGAGAATAGGTAGGTTTTGGGAAGGGCTTTATTCTTTTAACCTTTTGTATATAATTCAAACGAAGGACCGGTAAGGGACGTCCCAAGCGCACCTACGGGAAAACTCCTTTTCGACCAAATAGGGGATATATTAGCGAAGAGCAAGATAAAAAACCCCCGAAACCGGCGCTACTAATGAATATTGTTGAAGCGAAATAGGTCTGTCAGGGTCGTGGCAGGAGGCAGACCCTGGTATCTGCCTACCCCTCCGTGATACAGACGTTAGTTTATGTAATGATATACCTACAACTGTTCAAAGGGTCAATACAATATTAAAATCGTCCTTCCGTGTCGATAGTTGAAGGGCAGGAACTCAATACCAGATTCACAGTAACTAAAGCTACTGATTTATTCTTAACGCTTGGGTGAAGACGCATAAAAGGATGCGCTTCATTAAATACCGCATCACCTTTATCTTCGATGCTTAGTAGGTAGTTCATTATTGGAGTTTGCAATTTACCGTTCATTATCTACCGGGCGGCATTTTAGTCATCTGAAAAACTTTGAGGGATCTTTCTACTCGTCAATACAAACAACTTTTACTATGGGACCAAACAAATCAGAGCAAAAAATAAATCAGCTGTTTCATACGTTTGGTGCAGTACTGCTTCTATCTTATATAAAAAGCCCCTTTCAAGTTTGGCAGTCGACTAAAATGCCACCCGGTGTAGTCAAAGTCAAAGTAAAAAAAAAAAAAAAAATATTCAAAGTAACAGACTAGAGAAACTATGACTTATTGAACATTACAAGCAAAACTAGGTGTCCGTTTCAAAATCTAGATCATTTGGAGAAAAAACTCATTCATTCATTCTCATTCGCGAGTCAAAAGGTACCTGAACTATGAACTGCTAAGAACTACTTCTTTGAAGGAAATTAATAAAATCACTCTGTAACCGTTCTCTGATCGAATGACAATGCAGTGAGAGATTTACGGTCTGAGTTATAAAAACACTATTTTTCGAAAAGACTCCTCAGAGGCTTTCGTTATGATTACGTTTTTCCCTTTGCCACAGACTATTTGAACTGTCTCTGAGGATTGTATTAAGGAGTCCTGTTTTTATAATTAATTTCAATTCAAATATTTTTATTCATTATAAAAACCGAATATTTACTTAATGAACGTCAAAGTTGTTAGTTTCATAATTAATAGATTATGTTGAGAAGAAGCTAACAAAGAAACTCCACGTTTATTACTTTCAAAACACGTTTTAACTTAATTAACAGAGTTTCGAACTTAAAATATTAGTCATGAACGTGTTGAACACTAGTCACAATCGTCCTGTAATTAATATTAGTCTACTATTTAATGCCAAACATCTTTGTCTATTAAATAATCCTTGATCTTATAGTAGGCCTTTTTGCACAGAGTGTGCTTAGCAATCGTACAACGTACATTTTTAAACCGCGTTGGAGGTAACTCTAATATATCTTAAGGAATTTTGTTTTAGAACTTTATAAAGGGTGTATTAACTTTTGCAGGTCTAAATCGTGGAAATGACAATTTGTTTTTATTTCTAGTATTAACATTATGATGTCCACCAACATTTTCGAAGTCTTTGATATTTTTTCTAACGCAATACATAATATTTTCAGAAATGTGACCTGACATGCAACTGTTAAGATGTTGGTTTCTTTAAAGAAATCTATTAGCGAATCATATACCTAAGACCGTTAAGTCATAGCCTGGTCATAGTAAGACGTTTCATTGGTTGCATAGTAATAAATTAGATGCATTTACGCATTAACTAGATGCATTATACATTGTGATTGGCTCAAAGAGGTGTGGCAGTGTCATAACAAATTAAATGGCATACCTGACTTAATTGGAACAAGATTGAAAGACTGCCCCGTTGGTCTAGCGGTATCACGTCTGATTACCATGCCGGAGGTGAGTTCGATTCCTACTGGGTGCCGCCGTACATTTGTACAAATGGCCCCAGTCTGGTATTTTCATGTTTCTGATGTCCTTACCTGGTTACAAAGAATCTTACTTGAAATAAAATTACGAAGAACTTTTACTCGAAATAAAACCTTCTATTGTAAAAATTTTATTTAATAACCTCTACTATGAATAATTTAATTACCCAAAAAAAAAAACAATAATTAGACTGAGTTGGTTACAAATAAATAAAAATATATTTTATTTGGGCACCATTTTTTTTTCTATACATTAGTATCCAAGAGTAAATTTAGTAAATTAAAATACACTGGAAAGGAAGAGCCGAAGATCGGGCTCAGTGGCGTATCTTGGGAGAGGCCTATGTCCAGCAGTGGACTTACACCGACTGTTAATGATGATGATGAAAGTACACTATGTATACTTGTAATTCTGTTTAGTTCGTAGACGAGAAACCATTCTATCTACACAGCCCAAGAAGCTCACTGTTGGGCATAGGCTTCGGTGACGGTGAAGAGGCCTGTGGTACACCTTTGCAAAATTCAATATTTAAATATTTTTTTCATTATAAAATGAAAATGTTTACTGAATGAACAGCAAGTTGGACCTTGAACTCTGTCGCCCCATCTGTGACCAAGCGTAAAGGTATGTGAAACGTCTGATATTGACAGATATATTTTTCAGCGCCAATGTCGCGCAATATCATCCCAATGCCGCGCGAAATGAACCTTGACAGTGACAGCAAAGATGGTCGGGGCCACGAAAATGGCGACTGCTTCGCATGTGTATAGGCGCATGGGATAAAAAGGGGATGGAACTTCGTCAAAAAGTGAATACGTTATTAAAATTGCGGGAAGGAAATAGTGCATATCTAGCCAAATAAACCACGGCCAACAATGTACGGCCTACATCCGTGTACATGGGACACGAATTATTGCCCGTAAGTTACCTATAAGTAGTAACGGCGTAATTCAAAGGAAAAGGTGCACCGGCAGAAGAAAATCATATTTCCGTAATATGCGAGGATAGACTGGTGCCTGGGGCTGGCGTCGAATATCTATTTAATATATTTTTTATACTTGTTTATTACGTAATAAAGGTGATAATTACTTAATTAAAGGAAAAATGCACAGGTAGAAAAATAAAATCATCACTACATAACATCCAAGAATGGACTGAAGTGGCTACTGTTTAAAATCTATTTAATCAATGAAATTCGTTTTGGATGTGGTTTAATTACCCATACCGGAGATACAGTTTTCAGGTTTTGCGTTATTTTTAACACGTTAAATAATTATATGACAAACCCCTTTATTAGTGTTTTGTTTCTTGTGTGCAATAAAGAATATTCTTATTTTTTCTTATGACAAGCCGTCGATTTCCTGGCCCCACATTCACATGAGATCACCCGAGTCCGCGCGCTTATGTGTCGATATTTACGACAAGCTATAGATGACGTCACACGCCCGCTGCCCGATCTTGGTGCTTCCTCTGTCTATGTTTATGGCCGTGACGAATGCGGATAGGGTTTCCAGGCCCAATAATAAAAAAAACCAGACTAGATGCCGTAGAAAGCCGGATATTTTGTCCTAAAAGCCGGAGCAAACCACGGCTTTGTAGTTCAATAGTGCAGCGATCAATTTGAATTTTTCACGGTTTCATTTCATTTCATAACATTTTTGGAGATTAACTGGGCTTTTACCGTTATGCATTGTTTACTTCCTTATTATATCACTAGTTTTTTGGTTGAGAGTACACAAAATAATTTCCCGCGATACTACTGAGCTACAAAGCCATGTTTGTTCCGGCTTTTAGGACAAAATATCTGGCTTTCTACGGCATCGAGTCCGGTTTTCTTAGTTTTAGTCCTGGAAACCCTACCGGGAAGCTTGGAAAACCATGTGGAAGGCCTGCAGTGGGCGTCAAATGGCTGATGATGATGATTATGAACACTACTGAATTAAGTACAGCTTTGAAAAGCTAAGTCTGCTCGTTTCATAAGAATAAAAAAGAATTCAACAATGAGTAATGAGGTGCCGACCGCTATGGATATATTCCATGTGACAAAAATCCTAAGGGTACCTAAACATAACATAACATAATATAAACTCACGCCTGTATCCCTGAGGGGTAGGCAGAGACCAGGGACTGCCACTTGCTACGATCCTGACAGATCACTTTCGCTTCCTCAACATTCATTAGTCGTTGCATGCACGCACGCCGGTTTCGGGTACTTTTTATCTTGCCCTTTGTTAATACATCCCCTATTTGGTCGAAGTATGTCCGTCTGGGTCGTCCCTTACCGGCCCTTCCATCCACATCCACTCGATATATTTGTTTTGTCAATCTTTCTTCCTTCATCCTCTCCACATGTCCAAACCAACGCAACATTCCTTTCTCAATTCTTGTCACTACATCCTCTTTCAGTCCTTTTTTTTTTCTTTTTTGTTCTTTTTTTTTTGCACTAACCCGTGCTGAGGACAATTTTAAAAAACCTATTTAGAGGCAAAAAATTCCACACATGCCGAGACTTGAACCCGCGACCTCTGGCTAACCGTGCCAGCGCTCTCCCAACTGAGCTAATGGGTAAGTGCAGGCATCAGCGAAATTTTGAGCCTCTTTACAAACTTCTCTGTATTACGTACAGGCAGTGAGGTCGCGGGTTCAAGTCCCGGCATGGGTGGAATTTTTAGCCTCTAAATAGGTTTTTAAAAAAGGTACCTTATAATTTGAAGACCCATCAAACACCTCTGCAAGTGTACCGTCCAGCACGAGGAATTGATAACACTGGAGTCTTAGAGGCTCTTAAAATAGCTGGATTACTTCGTAAATGTTTAGCCGTAATGACCGTGAAAGCCAAACATATCCAGCTACATCCGAACGCCTGACAACCCTAAATGCGGATGTTCATTATGGGTTTGTAGAGCGCTGGAATTTTTATCCTCGTATATACCTACATCAATCAAATCAATTCAAAATGTTTTATAAAAAAAAACTGAATTAAAAAATAACCAACAACCCGGCATCAACCTGGGTACGAATCTAAGTTGTATTTAATTTTGGTGCCGCATGCTTAGTAGTTAATGCTCAGCAGTCAGGTTGTTGGTTATTTTTATTTCAGTTTACTTAAATATGTCCTGTTAAAGCGCTCATCGCGTCACGCGTCACGATACCCACATTTTGTTCTCTTGATTTAGTAGAGAGGAGGGCTTGTATTCACAACACAGGTTTTTTGCCTACTGTGAATACCATTCTACACCAATATGAGATACTTAATAATAACTATGTACCGATTAATGTAACATGTAAGTATCTTGTTAAATTGGATCAATAAATTTTATCGTATCTTATCTTTTAAATTTTTTTATTTTTTATTTTTAGTGATTTTTCTTTTTAGTGTCTTTAGTGTCTTCTACTGGCCAGTGTATAGTGCCTTCCCCGTTGATTCACATCCACTTTTTTTTAATCCAAGAATTTTTTTTTGGATCCCTGCCTTTGATTTGACGGACAACTTACCAATACAAATACACACACAATTTTTTTTTTCAAATATACCTTAATTGTTAGGTTTTCTTTATGATTGAGTTTTGCTTTGTAGTTAATTATTCCGCATGCGTGTGCTGAAAGGCAAGTCCTGTAAGTCCTGTAACTCTGACAATTGTGCTGAGCACACACACTTTGCTAGAAATCATTATATGAGGTGTAACAAAAATATATACTTAACAATAATTTCATCCAATTTTATGTGATAAGGATCTCATTAAGCTCTCTAAGTTCTTCGGGATGCTAATGTAGACGCTAACACTGTCACCGACGGTGAAATACCTCGGGGTGACGTTGGACAGCAAGCTAAACTGGAGCGTTCACCTACAGAACACCATAAAAACCGGATTTTGTACGAATTTTTGCTTTTACAAGTTGGTCGCCTATTACTCGTTAACTTGTAAAGCCTATTAAGCCGTAGTAGTTTTCCTTTAAAGTTCATTATTAAGTGATACTGCCCTGATTTCGATTCGAAATTTAGGCAGGTAAAAAAACTACACTGCGCGTGGCGCAACACGTACTTGGTCGGTTTTTATTAATTCTAGCTGTGATTCTAGTAAGAGTTGTATTTAGCATAACAAAACAAACAGATTAATTAAACAAAAAAAATCAATATTCTTAACTCATACGAATTGTCCTCAAGTAAAATCCAGCCCTGGGCCCACTCAATAAATAATAAACTGACAAAAAACTCATAGAACAAAAGTTATGAAACACTATCCGAAATAGTTTCAGTTTCAGGAATTGAGCATTTTAGAATTACCCTTTTTAAAAATACTAGCTGATCGGCAAACGTTGTTTTGCCACAGTAATTTAGCCTACGCCCTATTCTCAGACCTACCAGATATACACAAAAATTCATAAAAATCGGCGAAGCTGTTTCGGGAGAGTTCGATAACAAGCACTGTGACCCCAGATTTTAATATATTAGATTTGATGGCTGGGCTAACATCTCAAGGTAACAAACGTGAGGGTGTTTTCAGCCATCAATCCGAATCACTATTTGGCGGGTAATCAAACGGTAACAGACAACAGTCGTACAGATTTTCAGCGACCGTTACAAAACCCTGAGATTTACTGACCGTGCCGTCCCCACACCTATAAACTATTTGCGGCAGCAAAAAGACAGCTTTGTTTAACAGCCACTTAGGCACCTGCACGTGAACTCTGCCAGGTTTATGAGTTAGCGGATTATTACAGTCGCGGCCAATAGTGCGCCGAGAGCTGGCACAAGGCTTTAATGCATAAAGATGGGGTTAGAGTGTTCGTGGCAATGAATTCCAATGAGTGTTTGGCCGCAACTACTAAAGAAGAGGACTGTTAGCTTTAGGAGTACCTACCTACCAGCCTGGGTAGTACGGAGAAGCTAGTCAATATGTCAAAAGTCGCAAAAGTCCAGTACATTAACTGTCAAATTCTGACATTTTTCGCGCCACAAGACGCGTGACTCGCTGCCATTCATAAAATCACGATTCGTGGTTTACAATGACAATTAGTTGTATATTGCGGAGTAGATTAACCCATACGTTATAAAATAGGAAGACAGCTACGCAATGTACATCGAACTGTAATAATAAAATATGAATTGTAGTTTCATGAAATGCAGTTAGGTTAGAAATTATTAGTTCATGCCCATGCATAAATGGGCCACTTTTGTGTATCGACGACGTTCTTTGCAAACTCACTATGTACATAAGTCGAAACTTATATAGGTAGGTAGTAAGTGAGAGAAACTTATAATTCGCATTTTGCCTCGATGACCCTGCTACTATTGTCAACTATTGGTCCGTATACATAAATATGCATAAACTTTTACTGCAACACGGAAAAAAATCGAAATCATTAGCACTACACTCGATAAACTTAATTCCTGATTTACTTACTTGTAAGTGAAAGTAAGCGAATCCGGAATGCAATCAATCAATCAATAGATTTATTTCGAAACAAGCCTTAGTAATAATAATAATAGTAATTTTAATATTACAGAGATTTCTTAAAGTAGTTTTAGTTAGCACAGTATTAGTTAGCACGTTATTATTTTATTTCATACTATTGTTTTACATGAACTGAGATCCTGTGCCTCAGCATAGGGCTGTCAGTCCTATTTGCAATGACATTAAGGAGGCACTCGTGTTGCGCACTATGGCATAAAAATCTTGAGTACGCGCCTCGGCGAATATTGGTGATGCGCTGCAGTATCGCGGCTGCGTCATCAGTATCCGGAAAGCATTATTGTACTGGACTCGCAGGGCATTGAACGACTTCTTTGTATAACTGACCCATAGGCTGCACGTGTAAAACGACTGGCAGAAGGCCCTAAATAGAGTCTTCTTTACAGGTATGCTACACCGTACTGTAGCTGTGCTAAATTCTAAAAAGACAAAATGTATAAAGTTTTCCTTACCTAACGTACGAGTAGTTGAGAACAACATAGTAATTGGACATGAAAAATTAGAATTTGTAGATGATACTGTATTTCTGGGCATCACAATCGATGCAAAACTACAATGGGGTCCACATATTGTAAAATTAGCACACAGACTTAGCTCTGCAGCATATGCAGTGAAAAGAATTAGGGAACTCACTGACGTTGCAACTGCTAGGCTTGTTTATTTTAGTTACTTCCATAGTATTATGTCCTACGGTATACTACTATGGGGCCGGGCAGCAGACATTGAGACTATCTTCATCTTGCAGAAGAGAGCCATCCGATTTATTTACAAGTTAGGTAGTAGGGATTCGCTAAGAGATTTCTTCAAAGAAACCAACATCTTAACAGTTGCATGTCAATACATTTATGAAAATATTATGTACGTTAGAAAAAATATCAAAGACTTCGAAAATGTTGGTGGCCACCATAATGTTAATACTAGAAATAAACATAAATTGTCATTTCCACTATTTAGACTTGCAAAAGTTAACACATCCTTTATGGGGCACTGTATAAGGTTCTACAACAAAATTCCTCAAGATATATTAGAGTTACCTCCAACGCGATTTAAAAAATGTGTTAAGCACATTCTGTGCAAAAAGGCTTACTATAACATCAAGGATTATTTAGAAGACAAAGATGTTTGGCATTAAACAGTAGATTAATATTATTTAAAGGACGATTGTGACTAGTGTTCAACACATTCATGACTAATATTTTAAGTTGAAAACTCTGTTAATTAAGTTAAAACGTGTTTTGAAAAGAATAAATGTGGAGTTTCTTTGTTAGTTTCTTCTCCACATAATCCATTAATTGTGAAACTAGCAACTTTGACGTTCATTAAGTAAACATTCTGTTTTTACAATGAATAAAAATATTTGAATTGAATTGAATTGAATTGTACAAACGGGCTAGCATGTTACACCTTACTGATGCCCTGCGCTCCCTCTCCATATCCATGTCGTCCGTCAGGTCCTCGGTGACCCAGTGGCCCAAGTGCTAAGCAAGATACCCTAGTTACTGCATTACCACCTAACAGCATTGGCGGCACCTCGCTGTATTAAGTTTGTATGGAACAGCGGAATTTATTGTCGCGATTTTGATGATTTCCCCATAGTAAAAGTTGTTCGTGTTAACGAGTAAAACCCTCCATTTTCGGATGTAACGAGGATTTTGTTCACCCTGTACATCAGATAAAAAAATCTGAATGACAGTGACCTAATTACAAGAACCTAATGAACACCGAAAAGTAATATTCGCGTGTAATATAAAGAAGTCTGCCATCCCACCGTGTGTCCAGTAAACTAAAACCCATATTTTGTTGCCAGATTATCACGCCAAACCTTCACGAATTGGCATAAATTTGGATCTGGTAAACCTAAAGATCAATAGATGAAAGAAACGGCAGATCTACGTCTATTTTCATTATATTTTTGTGCCAAATGCAACGTTTGAAAGCAAGATGCCGAATTTTGTCTAAAAGATAAGACAGGTATTTATTCTGTGGTCCTGGCTTGATTCCCATAATTTTAATCATCTTGCGACCGTCAGGTTTAGTTGAAAGTGACGTCATGGATATGTACTGTCTGGTATTACACTAGTACAGCCATTAAACAGAGTTTGTTTGGTGCAATAAACAATATTATTTTTAGTCTTCACTCGAGGACGAGGCTGGCCGAATGCTTCATGAAGTGGCATCATGCCTTCAGGACTAATATGAGCTCATGGATCCACTTGAATTTTCATCGACTACGAATTCACTAGTGAAGAATCGCCTGTCGGCTGCGATTCTTACGGCCTGTGCCCAATACTGGGCATAGATTTCTTCCCTGTCACAACAACTCTTTCGATCCCATGCCAATTTCGTCCATTGCTTTCCCACGGCTTTAGTAAAGTCTGGTTGCTGGTGTGAATACCAATCATTTAACCAACCTCGACCACCACACTGGCTTATTACGCACTTTACTTTGTGAAATTGTGACTCATCTCTTGTTTTTTCAATTTCAGCCCCAACGTTGCAGAGATGACCTTGAACAGCGCATCGGCAAGATACGCTACGACGTAAGCAAAGCCGCCACCTTCAGCGCCGAGAACCACCACAAGTTCTTTCTCGGGCACATGATCGTCTTCCGGATGCACCTCAACAAGGTAAGTGATGTTTGTTGAAATAACATCAGGTATAATTTTACGGTCGGCGAACTAAAGAACAATTAAGTAAAATTGTCATTTATTTATTGTTTTATGAAGCGGTGGTAGCCTAATGGGTAGAACATTGGACTCGGAAGCGGGAGGCCCAGGTTCGATTCCCAGTGCGGGCGTATACCTATGACTTTGTTTTCTAAGTTATGTACATTTGTGAAGTTACAGTAGCAATACCACTCGCTAACGGTGAAGGAAAACATCGTGAGGAAACCTTAGTATCTGAGCTATTCATATAGCTCAGCGCTTGAAATCGCCAATCCACGTTGGGCACGCATGGTGATTAAGCCCATACTCTCTCCCTGAGAGAAGGCCTGTGCCCTACAGTGGGACGTATATAGGCTGCTTATGTATTGTTTTATGCTTTTATGTTTTATATTTATTTTATATTGTTTTTAATTTATAAGTAATTAAAATAGCAGTTTCCTTAATTTTTGTAAAAAACATGTATGTTCAATTCATAAAAATGTTGCAGAGTGATTTTATGATAGGTTTTTTTCACTGCCTCAAAAAATTATATTTTAGTGCTTCAGTCCGCCAACAATAGAATTTATATGGTGTTAACAGATATGGTATTATCAGCTATGGTATTTTTAACGTCTTCAATCATCGTAGATGGTAAGGAGATCATTACTGTGTATGTTTTTCTTAATTTTACAATTATTTGAAAATAGTAGATACCTCTCACATCATGATTTTAACAAAATCTACATTATATAGCTTCCCTAACAACTTTTAGTTCATCATCATCATCATCAGCCATTTTACGCCCACTGCAGGATATAGGCCTCCCTCGTGGTTTTCGCAAACCATGAAGGGTTTGCCATAATCGCCACGCTTGGCAGGCGGGTTGGCGATCGCAGATCGGTTGGAATCTCAGGAAGACGCTGCTGCCCATCTCCTAGTAATTTATTTCCTTAGTCGCCTTCTACGACATCCACGGAACGAAATGGAGTGACGCTATTCTTAATCCGGCACCACATGGATATAGTAGGACGATTTACTACTTTTAGTTACCATGAGGAAAATTATGAAATCGCGAAAAAAATATCAGCTACTGCATATTATACATATTTGGGGATTGGGACCAACATTTTAAATCCGTAGGGGGAAGCTTTGGTACTAAACAAATCAAAAACAGAAGTTAACTTGTGCTGTGGGTTTTGTATTAAAATAAAATAAAAAAAATAAAAAAATATTTTTAATGTTGCATTGTTGAAAGAGAACAAATTAAAATAGAGATTTTATCCCTTAACCCAACATCTTTTTTTGTACCCTATATAAGTCCCAATGCAGGCCACAACCCAACATCTATAATATAATGGTCCTGGTGAATTAATATTGGCATACATGTGGTGATTTTCAGAGTGAGGAGTTCATCAGTAAAAGCGATAGGACCGTCAGGACTTGCGGCATCGCTTGCGAAGTAAGTAGCAATATCAAACGTATTTAGAGGCTAAAAATTCCCCCCAGGCCGGGACTTGGACCCATGACCTCTGGCTAACCGTGCCAGCGCTCTCCCAACTGAGCTAATGGGCAAGTGAAGGCATCAGTGAAATTTTGAGCCTCTTCATACATCAGATATCCGGCCGAAGCGACTTACATCACTTGCAGCCCCAAGCAGTCGGTTTCAAATCACTTCGGCCGACCTTAGATTGGCCTAGAAATTAGCGTTAGATAGATTTAGATTTTTCATTGATTATTTTCATCACTTTTTTCACGTAGTCACGCATTTTTTCGTTGCCGTTCAAAATTGCTTGCGTTGATTGTTCGTCCGTCACTTATGTAGGTTCTGACAGAATACCAGCGTCACGGGTTGTCAACCGGGAACCTGTGACATATGCTGAGTCAAGAACCTTTTCTTGTACCATGGCACTCAGCGTCTCCACCATATCACTTCATCACTACTGTGTGATTGTTTAGAATAAGATTATTTATTATTACTTTTTACTTTAAGCTTTTTTACTGATTTCGCGTTTTATTATTTGTAAGATTTTATGTGTGTTGTGGTATCTGAATAAACGTTTTTTCAATTTCAATTTCAATATCGCCATAACACTTGAGGTGACGGCGAAAACGAATAATTAATTGTACCAAACGGCCAAACTTAGACCTGTTTCACGTAAGCTTTGACTCTACTTGTAAGAGTAGAGGAGAGCGTGTGCTACTGTGTTAATCTCACTCTATCCCAGAGCAGTCGTGTGTATGATGGCAATGAAAGAATAAATGCATATGATTGATGTACATGTGTTTTTGACGTTTTGAGTTGTATGTCAGAGAACGTACGTTGATACTGAGAAGCTAAAGATTACTGCTAAAGTAACATAAGATACGAGGCCGTGAGCTTGATGCACGGTCAGCAACATGGTGATCTAGAATAGTGTACGGTGCTGTCATGTCCTCTGTTACGCTACTGGTTTATTAAAACTTTTCAACCTTCCCCAGACGATCCCGAAGGTAACCCGCTGGCGCCGTCAAGCGCTGAAAGAGCTCCACCGCGTACAAGACGACATTCAGCACTCCCGACGCTCGTTTAAGGATCTGGTGACTCATGCGCGGCGCAGATTGAACAGTTTGAAGAAACAAGCGCGGACCAGGGCGCAAGATGCTGTGTACAGTTTCCAGGTCTGCTCTGATAGAGGATAGAATGGTCGTGGTCTTCTAGTAGTTTTGTAGATAGTAATAGGTTGAACTCTACTGTTGATAATGGACAAAAATTGTTTTGTAGTTATTCAAAAAGCACAAAAAACCACTTTTTTATCTTGTTGAGTTGCAATATTAGATTCAAGCCACATCGTTGTTTGTTAAGCCTGTGCATAACAAATGTGCTGACATCAGCAATCTTTGAGTTTTTTATATCTACACTAGCTGACTTTGCAAACGTTATTTTGCAATATTAATTAGCCTACGACCCATTCTCATACCTACCAAATATGTACAAAAAAAGTCATAAAAATTGGTGAAGCCGTTTCGGAGGAGTTCGACGACAAACATTGTGACACGAGCTTTTTATATATTAGATAATATTAGTCGAGGCACTAACTCGGCCTATCCCGATCATTCTTTTGTCGACTCTCGGAATTCTTGTAAACCACAGGGATTTTATGAAATATTTTTACTTTTCGTGAATCCGTTATGATAAGGTTGAAACATTCAGAATCACCAAGATAAAGAAGTTTTCAAATGTGGAGCCACTAAAAGTGCACCCTTTTTTTAAGCAGAGAAAAGTAGGAATTTCTCAAGTCACTCTGTACATCGTGTGTTTAATTCGAATGTTAATTCGCAGGATAATTATATTAAAACATTGCTACCTTTCTTTATCAGTCGACACGAATATAGGTATGTTTGTTCATTTTGGGGAAAACTAAAATAATCGCGAAATAAACATCAGCTATTCTATACCAAAATTAGGACATGACACCAAAATGTATGGAACGTCTGATATTTTTTACTATTTGTAATAAGCCTCTTTAGTAAAAGTGGCTCAGGCTTATCTAATGGCCCTATCACATTGGTGATTTGCGAGCAATTTGAAAGCGAGGCGATTGTGCGATCTGTGATTTGGACACTCAGTAGCAAAATGCATTGAACTGACGAGGAAACACTACTGCTGGCTTTGTCGATCGAAAATCGACAACTCAATAACGAATCTAGGAGAATCCTTTATCAAGTACCTAATCTTCGAACTAAAACTTTCGTAAGAGTCCGACCAGGTTTCGCCCTGATTCGCAGACCCATAGAGCTTAATCAAATCATGGTGAGTAGAGCAGACGGAGCTCGCGTCGTCCGTTGCACGTCTCTTCGCTTTTCGAATCAGAGTAAGTAAGTTTATCCGGTATTAAGTTAATAATGTACTTAACCGACTGAGAGAGAGGGAATACTATGTATCCCGTATGACGGGCCGATTTTGAATTTTAGTTATTAATAGCTCTGTATTGTATCAACGACATTTGAACCTTTAACGTCCGCTTACGCTCGTACTTTGATATGACTGAAGGAAATGGGGTGCGACGGACTGTCGAATGCGATTGTAGAAAATGGCATCGCGGCGTCGTCGCGGCGTCGTCGCGGCGCGTGCGCCGCGCAAACGCGGCAAGCTTGCTGCGCAATCGCCTCGCTTTCAAATTGCTCAGAAATCAGCAGTGTGATAGTGATCTAACATGTGACAAAATTGGCGAATTTGTACTGGATGGATCAGTACAGCCAGTCCATAAAATTATTATTGAATTAAATGAAAACAATGTTCATAATATGTCTATGACTAAAATGGGGGCGATTATATATATGGATTATTATAAATTTTGTAAACTCAGCTAGGTATAATTAGTTATATTTTGATCAAAAAAGGCTTATGTAGAGTGGAAGTGACGTGGAGTGGAGGTTGCGTTATTTCGCCGATTTTGGTCTGAATTTTAAACAAAAACGGGCTGTTTTGACGTTGATGTTTGCAAAAACCTTAGCTACTAACTTATTTTATGTTGCAAAAAAAGTTTTAAAAGTCTACTCATGACGAAAATAAAAAAATATATGTACTCGTATCCATTTGATCAAAAGCTAGTAAAACGTTATAATTTTCTATTTTTAGTAGAAAAGCCCGTCGTTTTGTCTGATCACAGAAAAAGCATAATCTGTGTAAAGAAATATTTTAAAAAGAAGATAGGTAAGGTACCTTAGTATTTGAATATTTGGTTTGTTAATTGGCAAGTCATTACCCATGACAGACTGTTTTTATTAATAGTGATTCTATTATGAATGATTGGATGCATGTATCGAAATTATTTGTGAATTTATTTATTGTTTTTTGAAGTCGAAAACGTTTTTATGAATAACGAACGACAGTATTCGAAAGGTTACCTGTAATTCGCTTTTTTAAAAAAAAAAAATTATGTTCATCGCTACACTGTGATAGTACTAATGAAGCTTAAATCATTAATTTTAGTATGCCGTTATTAATTTAATTATAAATAAACAATTATCTTAGTAATTAATTCTCGTAATAGTACAATTCTGTTTTTCTTTAACAATCAATTATTGTTGTTAATATTATTGCATAGTTATATCACATTAAATAATTGTAATTTATTTTTGTAATAAAAATTTGTAACAATTATTACATATTTTTTTTATATTTGAGATAAATTTGCTGTTACCTTTACAGTCATTTTATTGTACCTAAACAACATGCTGCCCATGCGTTACCCTTCCAATAGTAAAAAAGAAACAAAAAATCTGTAAGCTTGACTTGTATAACTATTATGAATTTGAATTAATTAACTACCTACTACAATTAATTCAAATTTGCAATTATTGATATGGATTGTTATCAGAAAATGAACCAATTACCGAGGGTCTGCGATAGACCTTAGGTTATCTGTTATGTTATTTATCCATTGTACGGTTAGAAAGGCAAAGATGGTGTTGAATACTACTGTCCAACTTATTTTAAAATACTGTTCAATTTACTTTACCCAGTTTTCATAACAACCAACAAAAGTTTAGCCAATCATGAATATAAAAAAATAATTCGTAATTTTTCTAAAATATTACATGATTGCTTCTGGTTGCGGAGTTCTCACGTAGTTTGAAAAAAAAAAAAAGAAAATTGTCTTTTCACGGTTCGAAAATATCAATTGCTTATTCAGAGAATAAAATAAGAGAATGTGGGTAAAACGGAGTAGGACGCAGTAAATTGAATAAAAGCCCCTAATTTCTATTGAAAACACGTTGCCCAAGCGAGAATAATCACGTTATTGTTTTTTGTCTAGCTGGGGATTATAATTAATACTTATATACTACGACGTTAACACGATATTAAAGGAATGTTTAGAACTTTACAAAATTCTCCTTCGGTTGATATCTGTACCATAAGTATTTTCAGTGAAATTTAAATTTAAATTAAACAAACATTTTAAACATTTACATACAGGCACATACATTGCTTCTGGCCCCACACTAGGATACCCTATGTCGTGGGAACCAGAAACAACGACATCACAAACATGTACATATCCAAGAACTGGGGGTTTTGTATTTTCCCCAGCCGGGATTCGAACCCAGGACCTCTCGCATGGTATGCAGATGCACTAATTCACTACTTTTCAAAAAAGTTTTACATACATACATAAACCCACACCTGTATCCCAGAGGGGTAGGCAGAGACCAGGGACTGCCACTTGCCACGATCCTGACAGATCACTTTCGCTTCCTCAACATTCCTTAGTCGTTGCATGCACGCCCGCCGGTTTCGGGTACCTTTTATTTTAAATAGTTTTAAATGAAGTTTACTATGCTAGCTGTACTTATAGAAGCCCTTGAGCTTAACCTGTTATTGGCATCGAATACCAATTCACAAATCAGTATGCAAGTGGCAACAACACCGATAACTGCCATTTTATTTAATAACACGCTGGTAATTAAATTAATTTAATGGTAAATAATTCATCGCAGAGCGTAACTACGGAATAAAATGTGTATTATGAAGTGTAGGTACTTAGATCTGCGGTTTTTTGTGTTGACTCTACTGCTACGAGATTCTTTATGTGAGGTATATTGTTAAGTCATTGGTATGTAAAAGGCTTTAGTGCACACGATCTGTTCACGTCAGATTAAATATTTATAGACCCTTAAACCCTTATTCTGAACCGTGAAACGGTGAACATTTTATGATAGATATGGGTTTTTTTTTACACCCCGTATAGTGTGGGTACGTTTTTTTCCTAGACAAACGCAGCCGCGCCGACGGAAAAACTACTTGAAACGTACAAAAGTAACTTCAACACAGCGATAGCAGTAGAAAAAACAGAAAAGAATTCTACTAAGGATGTAACTGATGAATTTCTCGTAAACGTGGTAAAGAAGATGACGGTTTATAGACTACAAATGATTGTTCACCGAAATTATAGTCTTGGACACGAATCTAATGAAAAGGTAAGTAAGGTTACATTAAGACCAAGCAAAGGAAGACCACTCGCTAACGGCGAAGGAAATCATCGTGAGGAAACCTGAGTGTCTGAGCCATTCACATACCTCAGCGCTTGAAATCGCCACTCCGCGGTGGACACGCGTGGTGATTAAGCCAATACTCTCTGTACACATACCCATACAGGTCGCGTTTGCAAAGTGTCTATACAATCTCTCAGTCATATTAACAGTGATTCGGCATCACGAACCTGGGACTAGATACCATTTATACCAAAAAATAGAAAAAAATAGATCATAATAATAATCATAAAATAGAAATAATCCTATACAATACGATAGCAATTTTGGTATATTTTTTTATCATCCAAAACTCAGTACAGCTCAAATTGTATCTAGACTGATTTTATAGTCATTTATAATCATTTATAGCAAATAAATTTTAAAAAATCATAAAAATAATGACCAACGGCCCGAGATAGGACATTGAAAAGTACCCTAGTACTTTATTGCATACGTGACATTTAACAGGACATTAAATGACATTACATTAAAATCTGGCCAAGTGCGTGTCGAGCCACGCCTACTTTTACGGAACCCTACATTGCGGGCTCCATAGAAGTAGGGGTTTTTTACCTGCTTTACAGATTGAATGTATTGAAGCAAATTAACATAACATAACATAAACTCACGCCTGTATCCCAGAGGGGTAGACAGAGACCAGGGACTGCCACTTGCTACGATCCTGACAGATCACTTTCGCTTCCTCAACATTCATTAGTCGTTGCATGCACGCACGCCGGTTTCGGGTAGTTTTTATCTTGCCCTTTGTTAATACCCTAAAAAAGAACCCTAAAAAACCACAATTTTTGGACAGAGATGAAGATTCGTACCTTGTACGTGAGTTTGTTGTTATAATTTTATCCTTTATTTGAATTTCCAGTGGATCCACTGCGTGAACACGAAACAAGAACAGATCAAACATATTGATAATCTGTACTTGGAGGCAGAGACCGAATGTGTTAACAACGCACAAGGAGAAGTAACACTTAAAAAACAAGCTCTAAGACAGATCATAAAGGAGGTACATACGTGAGGCGTTTGGCACAGAACGGACGTGAGACGGGGGCGCGGAAAATACGCGGCTTCATTTCAATTCACTCATATCAAATGTACTAAGCGATGGGACAGTTCACACAGATAAGACAGGGCGAGAACGCGAATTCTATACAACGCGCCTCGTCTTTTTCGCGCCCTTGTCTTACGTCCTTCCTATGTGCTCCACTCCGTAGAATAAAACTGCAGGAAGGATCTAGTCATTGACATATACACACATAAGTTATAGGAGCATAACGCCAACAAACTGCACCGCAGGCGAAATTTGTAAAAAAAAATGTAACGGTCTTTATTAAAAAATAATAAAAAATAAAAAAACACCACCAACATACCTACGCACCCCCCGCCCTCACACACACACATACATCACATCAGCCATTTGACGCCCACTGCAGGACATAGGCCTCCTTCGGGGTTTTCATAACCATGAGGGGTCTTGCCATAATCGCCACGCTTGGCAGGCGGATTGGCGATCGCAGTATGCGGTTGGAATCTTAGGAAATTGCTGCTGTCCGTCTCCTTAGGCGCCTTCTACGACATCCACAGAAAGAAATGGATATACATACACTCACATAATTTTGTTTACTTTTAGTTTCTCGTTCCTATTTGAGACTGTCACTGGCTCGCAAATAATACACATTATTTATTTATCAAATATTTTGAGCTGGGAGGCCTGGAAACCTGAAACACAGATCACTGATCTAGTTTAGGCTCCAGTCATTCCAACATTTCTACTACCATATCTATATCTATTATTTGTATCTATATAAGCGTTCGCATCTAATCTAAACTGCACTTGATTTGTGCATTGAGAAAATAAACATATTTGTCTCGTATTTATTTATCTACGTCCATTATAGATTTTACAGTTTAATTACAACGAGTAAAACATATATATATAAATTATATAACTATATATATAACTATGTTTTATATACAAAAGCTTAAACTAGACCACTCTCTAGTATATATATATATATATATACCTACAGAGCAGTCTAGTTTAAGCTTTTGTTTTATTTGCATAATATGGTTCCAGATTCATAGCTGGAAAAGAGGATATAAATATTTGCAGAAACTGTGCCAAGAAAATTACGTGGAAACCAAAGAAAATATTGGAGATTGCCTTGTTAAATATGTAAGCATATTATGGAGTATACCTTAATGGCGAGGTTGGAACATCCTACCAAAGTACATTGAAAACATGGTGTTACATCTCTGGGATCCAATATCGTTATAACCATCAACCCATGTTCGTTCATTGATGAATACTGGAATCTGCTTTTTCCATGTACATCGATGAGTCTTCGTCGAGATCCTTCGTTGAGACATCGTAGCCTATGTAAGCCCCACTTCAGGGCACAGGCCTTCTCTCAGAGAGAGAGTCTGGGCGTAATTATCACACATGCCCACCGCGGATTGGCAATTTTAAGCGCTTAGTTTCACCGTGAGCGATTGGTATTGGTACTACAACTTTAAGATCATCTATCTACTGATAATATAAGATCTCTATTTAATGATCTTATAATAAGAATATTATGTATTGATGAAAAGAATAACCCCTTTACGACCTACCGGGCTTCCTGCAGCACTCTGTAGAATGATACCGAATGAATTTTCCAGATGCAAGAGGACAACTACAACGGAACTATAGAAAGACTTCTGGAACTGTTCCAGATATCGCAAAAAGAAATCAAGACTCAGGCAGAGGTATCTCTCGTCAAGCTTGACGATTGTCTTCGGATCATATTTTCAAATTACATGCGCGGTCTCAGAAATGTTAGAGAGCATTTGAATAAGTGCTATGAAGGGAAGACTAATGTTCTTGATAACAAATCAAAAAGTAATGTTGGATGTATAAATCTGTTGAAATTTAATTGTAAAGGTACGTAATTGGTAAACGTAGGTGTATATGGAAACAGGTACGTATATTAATCTGTCGAATAATAAAAAACATTGTTGTTTGTGTGATTTTTATTAATTCATTGTTTTAATTAATAATACTTCGAGTAGGTATAAAAATATAATACCTTGTCTATTTACATGCATATATCTGACTGTTATTAGACCTACTCCTAAATTTATTTAAAGTACAGGTAGTTTCTTTTTATTTCTATATTTAACTTAAAGTGAAATAAATAAAATAAAAATTTAAAACATAAAATACTCAAAGCGGGTGTTATAAATACCGACCCAAGAGTAAATAGTTTGTACAATTTACAACGCATGGCAATACTTGGTATTATTACTTTTAATGAGTGGCTAAGATTTTGAGATTCAAAAACAGATCATATGCTCTATACACTATAATGTTTACAATCCTTTTATAAAAGTTAGCACTGCAATTAACTGCATTAAGTTTTGGGCTACCACTTTAAGTAATACTTCGTTTTTATTGGATCAAAATTAGGTACTTCTTTTCCTTTCATCCCTTTACTGTCTGAGTCTGGGGCTGATAATTTTATCTCTGTTCATGGCTAGGGAGGGTAACTCCCTTCTCTGTCGTCTCAGAGTGAACGGAACTCTCCCACGTCTTGGACGGTCTTTCAGGCGCGTCATGAGCCTCTGGCGGGTTTCTAGTCAAGAGCCACCCTCGGGATGTGATGATCGGGTCTTCGCAGGGTATATCTCAGCCAACGCCATTTTCCCCAACAACGCCGTTCCTCGATGTATTGTTTTTGTATTGGTTTTTGTTTCGTAATCTGCCACAGTTCGGCATTTGAGATGGTGTTGGGCCAGTGTTTACTTGATGCTTCTCAGACAGTTACAGACAGACTTTTTTTTATTGTTTCAATATTATACCTGTCACTTTTTTATGCAACAGTAGCATATCTTTTTAGGTTTTCATGATTACTTACTTTAAAAAATCTTTAAAATAATTATAATTCGACGTTGTCAATGTATCAAAACACTTCATCATGAAATCGAATGAAATATCAATAATTTCATCCATTATAATGTAATGTCGTCAAATAAAAGCAGTCTTAAATCGTAGGACTTTCCAAATTATCTCATCATAAGTTGTTGATACATCATCAACATGCAAATGTACATTTTTGTCATACCTATTATTTACATAAAATATTTTCATCTGCTTCTCCTAGTTGTCTGCAAACAAAATAATGAAATAATTATATTAGAGACGAACAAAATGTTTTTAGATTATTTTACTATTAGGGTCCTACCTCGCTGGGTTGCAATAGAGACGTCACGGGGAACGTTGTCATGGCTACCTCTGGTAACGGAAGGTAACCAGATAGAGTAGCCAGTGGGTACTTTCGTCAGAAATATACGTAGAAGAGATTGCCGGTAGGCCAATGCACTCATTGGCTCACCTCACTAGGTGCAGCTTGTGTTTATGGCTCAGACACTTTCTTCACGAAGGTTTCCTTACCAGTTAGCAAGTGGTACTGTTATTACACATTTATGCCGGAATATTCAAATTCATGAATAAGTATATGCCAGAATAAAACGCAGAACCTCTAGAATGCTGACCCATAGTGGCCATAGTTACCTCATGTCAACTGGCTAAGTCCTGCAGAGGGTCGAGGAGGCGGCTCTGGCGTGTCAGAAGTTGGTGGTTTGAATGTGCTACCCTGTGGACAAAAAAGTAGGTCCATTAAAGCGATATCAGACGCTTTACTCGGACGAACGTTCGACTGAACCTTCATTTTGGCTTTCATTCCTTGCAAACAGTTGGGAAAACATGGTTAATTAAAGAAAACGTTTGAACAACTATTTGCCTTTCGCTCACACAATGTTGCCACCCATATTGTTCGAATGAGAGGCAAAATGTTGTTTAAGTTGGCACGCGAAAAGGGACAATTTAAGCCAAATACATGTTCATAAATTTTAGGAAATTAGAGGATCAGTAATGAACCTGTTCAACATTATTGGATCTGAAGTCTGTCATAATTTACTGGATATCTTTGCTTGAGTGAACCAATTCATTCTAAATATGCACGGCGTTTTATGTTAGCAATATGGTCCTCAGGTTCAAAGTCTGAGTTCATCGAGTCTGCCGATGTGTACTAGTTTAAAATTCCTCAAATAGTCGGTCAGTTCTTGCAGTTCTCAATAAAAAGCAGTCGAATTTATACCTGGAATCCCATAGCAGCTTCCATCGGTGTGGGGGAGTCTCCCCCACCACCTAAAGTTGCGTAGTCACCGAAATGCTCGGTCGCACGACTTCCTTGGATCGTCGCGTAGGTGTTGTCAGCCTGCAAAAGTTATAGAAGACGATGGTGAACTTCAGAACTGAGATTTCAAAACATTTACTTTGGCTTGTGACAAACTCGTAATGAATTAAGTAGCATTGGAAAATAATCTTGGTGTTGCTGTTTCCAAGGCTCAATGCCAGCCAGCATTTTTTCTGAACGTCTCTTTGTTTTAATATCTGGCCTAATTTCCAAACAATGTTTACAATTATATATTTAAATAAAGCTTACTTTTCAGTCAAAGAGAGTTAAGGGTATTGTGTAGCACTTCCAAAATACTGTCATATTTCTATGTCAAATCTTTCCCTTTTTTCACTCACTCCCAATCTCATTAGCTCTCCTTATAATGACTTTCTAATCCTACCAGTGGTGGCTCGGCAATCTGCTCAGCCTGATCTCCAAACACGTTCATGGTAAGCTCCTGTTCTTCATAAGGCCGCAGCTTGGTCTCTAGCCAGAGAGGATTCTCGGTAGTGCTGAGCTCTTCTAATATACGGCGTCGCGCCAGACTGTCACCTTTACTGGACTGCATCGATGGTGGGGCTATGACCCTGAGAAGATTAATGAAAAAAAAAACTATAATAAAAAAAATATGTTTCTTTTCTTGGACTAAGTTAGTTTGTGGTTTCTATGGAACGATTACTTTATCTAGAGTCATGACAGGATATTGATAAGAAACTAAATCTAACTCAAACCCTAGCAGGATACACTTTGAAAAATGTGAGTAGAATGTTGCTAAGGCACATAATTTATTTAGAAACAGTTTTTGGTGTACTTACCAATGCTTCAAGCAAGCACAAACTACGATGAATGTGACTATTCCGGTGAACAACACAATCAAAAGAGCTATCAATGCCGCAAGTGCTGGATCGAAACTTTCTGGTGCTGAAAAAGAATAATAATATCCTGGTTAGCTGCTGCATATTTTAAGGGAATATTGGAAAATTGTGGCAAAGAATATTCGACTTCACACGGATATAGTAAATGATACAGCAGCACGATACTAACTCTTAGTTAAAACCACGCTACTAATCATATTAGAGTGACACCAGCTTGCAAGTTAACCTACCTCATCTACCTGTCTTTTTACAGCCCTACTACTGGCTACTTGACGACTAATCAATGAGCTACTCATGCCATTTAAGGTTTTAGATTTTCTGATATGACTCGTGGCAAGTTGGAATAGCCAGAGCGTTCTTGAAGTCAAACGATTTTTTTTTGTGACCACTTCAAGTTGACAATAATACCTGGTCAAACCTATTCCTTGTAGGTTCGGCCGTATCAACAGCTTTTTAGCCAAAGGTGATCTTTCAAGGTGACCTTTGAAAGGTTGAATCTCACCTTTAGAAACAGCACTAGCTGCAATCAAGGTCTCGACCCCGTACTCCTGGTAGACATCCTTGAGCTCGTCGTACTTGGAGTCGATTGTCTCAAGCACCTTCTCCACTGGCAGGACTTGGTAGGTACTCGGGTCTACTGCGTGGAGGTGGATTTCACACCTGCGGGTAGAGATATACTGATGTTCATATCGCCAGGATTAAACCACCAAATTATAAAGCACGCCTAGGTTCGAAAGAAATTAAAAAAAATTGTACTGCTGGTGGTACCTATTTCCGCCACAGATGTCGCTACACATGGCTTACTTTACTTTTTCATACTAAACGACATCATATGGAGTTCAGTTACGCCATCTAGTAGCCATCTTAGCAACGATGCTTTTTATGTCATCTGAAAAAACCTCATTGGCCTACTCTTAAAATTATCTACGATTTTCAACGGTGGAAGTAACAATAAAATGTGATGCAATGGTAGGATTAAAAGACTACTTTTATTATTTTGTAACTTTTATTTCATACGGTAATCTGTGCTCATACGCTTATTTTTTCCTGAGCGTCTGAGGTAAACACCTCAGGCACGCGTATTAATTAAGCCCATACTATGTCTCTGAGAGAAGGCCTGTGCCCTATAGTGGGACGTATATAGGCTACATAACTAACTCTTCTTTAGTTTTACAGACGACCATTTTCCCTCTAGAGGGCTTACCCCGAAATTTTGAAAAAACTTAGAAAAAACGTTTCATTCAACAATAAAACTTACAAGAATCCCGATATAATGATTGAAAGATATATACATTTCTGAAATACGTTCTATTACAGAACACACTGCAGATCTTTTCTCAAAGATGATGATTATGACGATGTCCTCGACAACGATTCCGTCGATAGCGACGCCACGACAAGGACCCATCTTAGACTCGAGCGTGCGCTCGAACGTGTGATTCAAAACCGAGTTGGCTCTTAAACACACGGTCACAGCTACCGCAATACAGTTGACCGCTAGAGTTATATATGTAATTGTAAGAGGGCTTTGGACAAGTTTTCCGAAACTGGCGTTTGAACGCCAAACGTTCCTGAAGACGCGCTTGTTCAAAGGCGGTGGTGCCTGAGGTAATAGCTTTCTGTCATTCAAGTTTTTGTTGTCCGAGTTCCTCCCAGTTATTGACGGCTATATTGCGCGTGGCGCCGGATTAAGAATAGCGTCACTCCCTTTCCTTCCGTGGATGTCGTAGAAGGCGACTAAGGAAATCAATTACCAGGAGACGGGCAGCAGCGTCTTCCCGAGATTCCAATCACATACTGCGATCGCCAACCCGCCTGCCAAGCGTGGCGATAATGGCAAAACCCCTCATGGTCATGAAAACCACGAAGGAGGCCTATGTCCTGCAGTGGGCATCAAATGGCTGATGATCATGATATTGCTCGAGACTAGGTGGCACTTTAGGATATCTTTAAATCGGAGGTATAGACCACCTACTTCGCGTTTTCCGCAGCTAGGCTGGAAATAGAAAACAGCTTTCGGCAATCTTGAAGAGTCCATCCGCACCACGTGTCCGCACCATCTAAGTTACTTTTGCTAAATGTGGTATCAAGGTTTGCTTTGATACGTAATAGCATCCTTAATCACAACGCAAGCCCCGCATCGGTTAGTACTTAGCTCCTTCAATCCACATTCACTGATCTCACCAGTCCTGGTACAGCGTGTCCGAGTGGACGTAATGCGCGGCGCGTATTGGCACGAGAAGCGCGCGCGCCGCCGAGCCGAGACGTGACGTCACGCCGCCGGCCGCGACGCCGCTCGGCCTCTCCTCGCAGCTGCGTGACACCACCATGCGTATGAGCGAGGTGCGGTCGATTATCCACACCTGGGGAGGAATGGTCGGTGTTGGTTTAAAATGTGTATAGTAATAATCCTCATCAATAAATCAATCAGCCCGTATTCGGCCACTGTTGGACTAAGGCCGCACCCAAGGCACGCCACTTCTTTCTGCCCTCGGCCATGCTCATCCAGCCGTTGCCAGCAAACTGCCGCAGATTGTCGGTTCAGTGATGATGGCGGGCGTAAACATCCATAATCATCCGAAAATTTGGATTCTACTCATTAATACGAAAAACTTCTGTGCCTTTTTGTGCCGCCGGCAGTACTTTTAATATGAAACACCTGAATTTTGTCTGCTATTTCGAAGCTAAAACTAGTGGAAGTTGTTCATATTGACAAGTCCCCATTTTAGGATGAATATAAATGTTTTGTCCTACTCTCTACCTGTATCTAATTAGAATACCAAGCTGAAGTGGCATTGGGTTGCCTTAAACCGATAGCGTAGAATGTCTTCCTACACTATCGTAGAATTAGCTGCTCAACAACCAAGAAAATATGCAAAATGTTGGAGTATCAAAGTGACAAAGGTGAAACAAAGAAAGAAAAAATTGATCTCATTCACAGGGACCCAAGTTAACAATAAGAGTATGAAGAAGAAAACAAATACCTACTATATCTTGGTAATTTCTTTATGATTACGCTCTATCATGCTATCTACACGTAACTTACGTATACTTGAGCCTTCGCCTGTCGGTGAGGCGGCGCAATCTCCTGGGCAATGATGTCCAGCACAAACCGGTCTTGGTTGTACTCAGCCATGTCATTAGCAGTCATTAGGACACCTGAAACAAATCATAATAATGGGGGTTGGTAAAGTAATAATGCTACCAAGTATGTCTTTAAATTTAAACTAAATGACGTCCAAATTTATTGGTTACATATGGTTTACTCAGAAGCTGTAATGCAAACGATTTTTTTAAAGAAGACATATTTAGATTTTCTCAAGTAACAAGACTACAGTAAACAGGTTTGTGTGCTGCTTTAGCCCAAATTCTAAAAATATATAAGCACCAGTTGGATCAGCACGGTGTCATGATCAGCTTTATATGATCAGTAACGTTATCTTGGTTTTAATATACAGAAAGCCAACAGCCATATACAGTCTGTACCTAACAAATTTCCTCAGCAATATGTCGGAAGCGAAAATAAAATGAAAAGAAAGTGAAAGTGAAAATATTTTATTTACCACACAAAAATAATAAATAATAATTATTCTTTCATTCACAAATGTTTGTGGTAAAAAGGAATGGGCTCAGCTTTATTGCCGAGACTGGATGCGTAGTCTCGGCGCTGGTTAAATGATGAATATAGTGTCGTTTTGATCCCTCACCTTCCTGTGTGATGTTGAATGGAGAAGGCACGATGCTGCCACTTGATTTAGAGGCCCCAAACTTGTACAGATTGGACGCAGCCACCATATAGGTCAAGGTGCCGTTATCTTCGAGATCTTCGTCTATTGCCACCACTGAGAGGATGGGCTCATTGATGCGGGCTGAGTATTTGATTCCTGCAAAGAAAAATAAAAGTACAAATAAATAAATAAACACATCATCATCATCATCAACATATTACCCTAAAATTTATTGTGGAGACAGAACATATTTCATACAAAGCTGAAACATTTAAGATTTCTCAGTCCTTCAGTTTAGTTGATAGAGTTATGTGGTTTTGGTACATATTGGTACATAACGGGCACCAGGTTATCTCTACGTTTCTTCGGGCTGCAATAGCTATAATAGACCATTTTTTATCTTCTGCGACTTCTGCGGCTTATCGTTTAATATCATTATATACGGGCATCTTTGCCTTCAAGTTTGTTTATAGATTTACAGTTTTATGTTTAAAAAAACACTATTTCGAAAAACACTCTTAAAGTGCAGTTTAAGTTTCTTTATCACAGATTATCGAGGAGTGGTTTTACAGGAATCGTGGTTTTATAATTATCACCGTAACAATCTTATTTGTAAAAATAGCTTCAGTCTGGATGTAATTCCATGTTTGTGATGTCTTTGCCTGGTTACCAGAGCACAGGGTATCCTATTTTGGGACTAGAACAAGTGATTGTATTGTGGGTAAGTTTAAGTATATTTTTACGTACCAGCATAATATACTTTGTTGTCGAACCGCGGCGCATTGTCATTCTCGTCAAGGACCTTGACCTTGATCGTGGCGATGCTCATTTGCTTCACCTCCTCCCCCGTCTCATTGTCCTGCTTCTCGATGGAGTTCCAGATGGCTGCAGCCCGCTCCAGAATCGGGTTGTTACTGGCGTACACCGTAAGGCTGTAGTCAGATTGCTTCTCCCTGAATAGAAGGAAAGAGACTTATGAACGATTCGTGCTATGTGCGAGTTCATCGGGAGATTGCGATAGGAGGGTGGAGTGTACCAGCAGTTTTACCCCCGGTTTCTCGTACACTAACAAACTGTTAATCTACTTTTTTTTTAATCGTTTATTTAAGATAAAAAATAGAAAATACACACAACATATACCTCCAATCCGCCGAAACCGACAAGGTTTATCCGTGGATTGGGTTCTTTTGTAGTACTGTTAACAGCTGTCAGTAGTTTTTTTTGTATGCACTTTGGTCAATTGACAGCTGTTAACCGTAGATTAACAGCGTGTTAGTGTACGAGAAACTGGGGGTTAGTCATTCATCATAATCATCGATCAGCCCGTATTTATCCACTGCTGGATATACTTTCCTCAATGCACGCCACTTGTTTCTGTTTTTGGTTATTCTTAACCAGCCACCGCCGTTTTAGTTATTAATTCAATGGCTCTACAAATACTAAAGTACTCGCTTTTTTATAATGTGAAGGGGTTTTACGCCTTCGAAAGATCATGTCAACTCGTGTCAAGTGATCTCTTGAGAAACGCTGTCTAAATACTGGATGGGAAAAGTCAGGTAACTTGTTAGAATGTGTCGAATTTCAGGAAGAGTAAACCAGAAGAACTACGGAGAGTACCTACCTAACTCTTTACAAGTTTCGCAAAAACAACTTACCTATCGAAACTGACGTTGGCTCGGAGCAACCCTTGAGTCCGATCCAGTATGAAAGCACCATCCTGGTTGCCCTCTAAAATGTGGTAATAGACTTTCCCGTGGTCACCAGAGTCAGAATCGATGGCTTTTACGGAACCTGGGAATACAAATAAGTCTAAAGAAACTATTTCAGTAATTTGTGACAATTTAGACATACCATATTTTTATTTGTTTGGTCTGATGTGTATTTGTTTTTGTTGTTGTTAATATTGTGTTACTTATCTGTTTATTTGGTTTCTGTCATGTGACTAGTTGTTATAATAAATGTCTTTTCTCGGTCTTTTTTTTTCCTAATTTCAAATTGTCTTTTGAATAACGTGTTCCACTAGTATGTATTGTGGAACTATTTATGGCGTATGATAAAAGTTTTTATGCTCGCTCTGTCCATTTCAATTTGAACGTTGTTGGGAACTAATCTGATTATGACTTCTGTCAATACCAAACCCCCGCTTATAATTAGTACAGATTAGAAGACTTCAACATTAACACTGGAACAGAGGTTTCTTGGAGCAGCAGAGTAGGTTGGACTATGGTCCATAGAAATTAAAGAAAGAGAGTATAAATTGCCCCATCAAAATACAAGAGAAACTGGTGACAGTCTATAGAGAAGGCTATAACACCTAAAAGTCTCGAAGTCTTGCTTACCAACAATGATCCCCATAGGCATATTCTCCAGGATGCTGAACTCGTACTGACTTTTGGGAAACTGCGGCGTGTTGTCGTTTGAGTCCTTCAGAACCACATTCAGGAAATGTAGCGTCTCGAAATGCGAAGGGGTGCCATTGTCTGCGGCTACTAGTAATAACTGGAAAAAAAGTAATAGTTTTCTTACGTTTCATGTTTTAGAAGAGTTTAAAGAAGTCAGTCGTTTTTATCATCTACACCAATATTACAAAAACGTAAATTTTGTATATGTTTGGATATTTATGAGATGTAATCTTCAAAACTACTCGACTGATAAAAAAAAAACACTATTTGAAAGCGCCTTCAAGAAAGGCATAAGTTTTAATGTTATTGCTGAATTGCATAGCCCGGGCAAAGCTGCGGGCGTAGTTCGTTAATTCCAACTTTGATTTTGGCCAAAATACGCGGACACCTATCCATCTACCTTGTCCTAATCCATCTCGGCCCATTCATCCAATAGTTCGCACAATAGCTCTGTTAAATATTCTGCACCTACAAATCGTGTTTATGGCCGCTTGCAAGTCCCTGGTTAAGTAAATAAATACATTGTGAGTCAAAGTCAAATAATGGAAAAGTTAGAGTCAAGTCCAAAAAGTATTATGAATTACCTATAAATAATCGTTGCAGATAGGACATGAAAATAAAATGTACAGTGTAGAACATGGTAACTCCTTACATTGGCCCTGATATCTCTGAAAGATGTTTCATGTTACCTCAATGTTACACGTAAACCGGTCGCCATAGCATAATGTAATACCTGATACTGAGGCCTATGCTCACGATCCAGGAAGGTCTTCGTCCTCAGTTCTCCTGTATCTCTGTTCAATATGAACTCTGCCGTCTCGCCAATATTCTGGTTGTCCACCTTCAGGTAGTAAGAGACGCGGCCATTCTCCCCCAAATCCTCGTCAGTTGCCTTTATTGTGGCTATCAAGAAGTCTGCTTGGGCTGCATTCTGAAAGAAATGGCTTTGTATTAATATGATGACTGTCATGCCGCGTAATTTGTAATGTTTTGATCATTGTGCCGTCAAATTAATATTTTCTCTCTCTCAGAAACATTTGAAAATTATTTTAAGCGGAAGACACGTTTTCGGTTCGCTGTTCATATTGGTCCAATTTCTTAGTGCTCCGTAAGAGACTGAACGAATTCTTCATTCTAATAATTTAGTCTTTAAAATTTTGATAGAAACTAACCTCGGGAATCTCAATAACGTGCTGCGTGGCTGGTGGCTCCACGAAAACTGGGCTTTTCTTGTTCACACTCAACACGTTGATGTCGACCTTAGCTGTGTCAAAGTGTACTCCGCGGCCTGCCTCGTCAGTGGCCGTGACAGTCAGATGATAGGTCGTATTCCCGGTCACGTTTAGCGCCGGGTAAATGATCCCAGTCGACTCGTCTACTGTGAACACTCCTGGAACGAGAATTTGATTTTTATTTTTAAAGAACAAAGCGTAAATTTGTCAAGACCCCGGACCCACCCTTGTAGCATTATAGACTAGGCGTCATTTAAAAGAGGTACTTATATTAACGAACGAATAGAAGTTACGATTATTTCATTTTTGCGTCAAAGCGCACGCGTCGATGGTGCGAGGGGAATTCACAAAAAAAAATCAGCGTATTTTAATGTTAAATTACTTCTTTCTTCAGCAAGCCACAAATATGCCGTAATATAAAAAAATAACTTTCAGACCTTTCTCATAGTATAGGTCTCAAGTTGCTATAAGAATGGGTAGGTACGTTTTGATTCATCATTCTTTCAAAGAATAGTGGAAATAGATAAGGTTTTGGCAAGAAAAGAAGATATCAATGGAGTGAAAGAACATCACCAACTTCTAAGCTACAAATAATTTTTTTCATTATCAAATAAAAAATTGTATGTTTTGTGGACAAGTCCAACTCTATCATTTAAGTGTAATATTTTGTAATAGCTAAAAATCTGCGATGAGTTAATCTCTAACACATATTATTTTAGGCCAAGCAAAATATTTTTCTATGTGTATCCTCCATCTATATAATAATAAATGTACTTTTCTATACAATCCATGAATAATTAAAAAAAAATTCAATTTCATTACACGTGGATTTCTCACCAGGTTCACTCTGGTCCAGTATCTTGTATTGTACTTGACCGTTCAGTCCCTCGTCTTCGTCTTCAGCCAACACCTGCAAGATGGCGGCCGGCGGGTTCACGTGGAGGTTCTCAGCTATCGTGCTCTTATAGACCTTCTGCGTGAATATTGGCGCGTTGTCGTTCTCGTCGAGAACTTTTATGTGAACCTGCGAACAATGATGGATTGGTAATGAGGGCTTAGTGACCTGGTATAATTGGATGGATGATAGACAGAAAATGAGAAAAAAAAAAAATTAGGTATAAAAATATGTTAATCAGCTAATAATTATTTTTGTCAGCGTAATAAATTAATGAGCAGCAACACGTGGTCACTAAATAAATTAAAGTCAGCAAATGAATTAATTTTCATCAGCGTAATAATATAAGTATTTAGTCAGCATCATCGACCTGCATAATGATTACTTAGTCAGCACAGTATCATCATCATCATCATCAGCCCCTTAACGTCCACTGCAGGACACAGGCCTCCTTCATGGTTTTCACAGCACAGCACAGTATGCTTGAGCTTAATTGCCACTTCTGTCGTTTTCTTTCTTAGCACAATATAACATAAGCAGCGTACACACAATTTGTCAAAATCAAAATAAAGTAAAATTAGTCTTACCAAAACGTAATAAAACTAAAGTCGAGATTTGCTAACGAATAAATTTAGGAGCTGATCGATTTGAAATTTTCAGCTGCCCCTCAATTTACCATACTCCTAGTTGCTGCTATAACGATTTTGATTGACTTCTTTATAATACCCATTTAATAGTACTTTATGATACTGTTACGTAATAAGTGTTCTTATAACACGAGTGTGTTTTAAAAAAAACGAGCCGTAGGCGAGTTTTCTTATAGTATCACACGAGTGTTATAAGACCAAGTTATGTACAGTGTCATACACTACTTTATCTACTCTTATTTATATTTATAATATTTATAATATTGCAAATAAAACGCTGAATATCAACAAATTTATTTTTACTTGTAATAAACTCGTGGTAACATTTATCATCAGCCATTTGACGCCCACTGCAGGACATAGGCCTCCTTCGTGCTCTTCATAACCATGAGGAGTTTTGCCATAATCGCCACGCTTGGCAGGCGGGTTGGCGATCGCAGTATGCGGTTGGAATCTCAGGATGACGCTGCTGCCCGTCTCCTGGTAATTGATTTCCTTAGTCGCCTTCTACGACATCCACGGAAAGAAATGGAGTGACGCTATTCTTAATCCGGCGCCACACGGAAATTTTAACATTTATTATAGTTGCTTCTAGATTTCGCCGGTAACAGGTTCATAGTCATGTTTGACGCAGCTTCCAGAATGTCTGGTGGTGTACAATTACCACTATCCTCGCTTTCAGACATGTTTTTACACAAAAACTAATTTATTTCACAAACAGAACCAAACTTTGTTTAAATATTGAAAAGTTTTTTTTAATGTAAAATGTTGGCGCCAAGGCGCAAACATCGATTGCGCATGCGTGTTGCGTCGCCGCGGACTCGTTCATTGAAACCTTTTTTTTAAAGTAGAGGTTCAACCTTCTTGGTCCAGCTGGAGGTTGTATAAGTGTATCGTTATGATTAAAAAGTTATAGTATGATGCATGTGTTCATACAAGACACCTGTATCGTAATAAAACTTTTTATTTTTTATTTTTGGCCTATGCGTAATGTTTGTCATAAGAGTTTTGTTTTCAGTTTTAAAATCTTTGTATTATAGTATCAGAGTAGATAAAAGAGATAATAAACACTCACGGGTACACTAGAAGACCGCCGCTTCTGTGCGGGAGCATTGTCCATCGCCACCGCTCGTATCCAAATGTCTGCGGTCATCTCTCTGTCTATCACAGCACCGGGTGCCACGGTGACGAGACCGGTTAATGGGTCCACGGTGAATACTGACGACTGATCACCGGTGAGGCTATAGCGGACTTCTCCGAACTCACCTGTGAATAATTAGGACATAATGTAAGGGACATCCAGCGAAAACACGGAGGTTGGAACAGAGCAGTAACGGAGTGACAGTCGAGAACCGTCCGTCAGTTAATAGGTAGATCAACAGCCGTAAAGTCTAGTGGCAGAGGACTTGTGGATGCAGATGAATAGAAACCGCGAAAGATGGCATGATGGGGAAAAGGCTTATACCTTTTCCCTTAAACTTATAGAATGATGATCATTATCATGATTTTTCGGGTACAAATAATCTTCTACGAACAGAAGTGATGATTTTAAATCAATTTACTTTATTATAGTGATGGCTACATAGAAACTTAACTAATGTTGCTAAAATAGTTTGTCAAAATTGGTAAACTATAGTCACTAAGCTCTTTCAAACACCTACGCTCCCTGCTGTTCAATGTGCTGAGATTATATCAGGAACATGATAGATTTTTAGTAGAAAAGACAAGGGTTACCCAAATCAGCATCCACAGCCTGCAGGCTGATCACCGGCGTACCCTCGCCGCTGTTCTCCATCACCGTTGCTTCGTACTTCTGCGCGGTAAAGACCGGCTCCTCATCATTAGCATTGGTCACCATCACCGTCACGAGGGCCGATGAGGAGCGCTGCGGTACGCCAGAGTCGTAGGCGACGAGGGTGAAATTGATACGCTGGAGCTTTTCGTAGTCGATGCGTTGGGAGGTCTTCACTACGCCTAAAAAACGAAACAGTATATCCAACCCCGGTAGCTTGAGCTCTTACCTCGTTTACGAGATCTTAGCAAAGACTCGCGCTTTTCCACCCTTACCCGCTACGTTAGTGTGGAATGAAGTGGCTGTTTATTTCTCTCTATAATAAGATACCCAGCTGGTGCTGGTCAACGTTTACCATGAGCTTTACCATGAGCTATAATTTTAAATATAACACTATGACCACCTCAACTCGTACCTTGGTTGTCTTAAGAAACCACTTTGTTAAATCTAGAATACAGGCAGCACCATCCTTTTGTGTACTTTAGTAAAGCTCTTCCGCGACCACCAACTCGTCTGTGCAGCGTGATAATTACTTGCTTAACTAACTGACCCGCTAACCCTGGTCTACTGACCTGTACCTTTGTGTTTGGAGCGTTCTTAGTGCACGGAGTCACAGGGAGGCCTATAACTAGCAGAAGACAAGCACTGGCTGAGAAGCTACAGGGTCTCCTCATCCCTCTTTTAGGAAACAGAGGTTCTAAATCTTATCATTTATTATTTTTACTAAATTAAAGCATTTAGCTTTGAAATGCTTTGTGTTATTGTATCATCTTTATGAATAAAATTACTTATTATTACAATGATCATTTTGATCAAGTTTAGCGGTATCCGACTATCAGCCAAATAGGGGTTTAAAAATCTCAAATGAATAACGTCGTCGAATAGGATATCGACGTAGTATCCACGTTACATCAGAATGGTATCAGCTGTGATTTTCTTGATGACGAATTGAAGCAGATCGCCAGTAATGATTAAATAAGAATAGATTAGTTTGTATGCCCTGCTTATCAATTACAGATTTTCGTACTAGTGACAAAGCTGCATTACATACCAGTGGCATTATCCACGTTGAAGTACGCACTCGGAGGTTCTATCGCAAAGGCCGCTATAGGCGTTTCTTTATCCACCGCTGTGTACGTTCCCAGCACAGTGCCCACTGGTTGCTCTTCTTCCATGTGTTCCAAGTACTGAGATTGACTGAAGACAGGCGCGTGCCGGTTGACGTCTACTATTGTTATTATTAGTTCACCTGTGGGACATGTTTTAAAAAAATAAGTTTGGTACAAACATTTTTTTTCTGAGATTCTTCATGAAAGAAAGGCAGACGTGGTCAACCACGTCCGGAAAGCATAATCATCATCAATAATTTATTTGTTATCATCGAGCTTCTTGCTAATCTACCTTTGCCATTGTATGAATGGTAAGAAAAAGATTGTTATTATTTATTTACAAGAAATCAAATAAAAATAAATAAATAGAATTCAAAAGATCCACTAAACGCTACCACACTGATAATGCAGTTCAGATCCGATTCGTGAGGGAGATATACTGAAGCGGAGTTGTCATTACGATATAATGGCAACTAAGCGTCCTATGCCCAGCAGTAGCTTTACTCACAGGCTGGATAAATTGTAATTGTGGATATGAGCGAGCTCATTGCAGGCATTGACAGTATTTCGACCTGCGGTCTAGTAATTACCCTCAAATAGAACATAAAATGTGGAGTTCTTTACCATAAGCCTGCTGCAATGTAGCAGCAGAAGTGTCGGTAACTACGACAGGTAGTGTAAGTACAGCAGCACGGCTCCTGTCCAGCCTTTGAGCCACCACCACGCTGCCGTTAGCGATGGTCGCGAACCAGTTTCCAAATATGCCTTCTTCTGAAACCTGGAGAGAAAAGTTTTTAAAGATAATGGCAGTTGCATGAGATGACGATGAAAACGAAAAAAATTAAGTGGACTTTTGAGCTTTGCTCGTAAGAATTTATTTCATGAAAAGTATTAAGAATGGCAATAAAAACAATGATTGTTCTATTT
>OZ018350.1:1125000-1418197 GCA_963969515.1 Yponomeuta evonymella | reverse complement strand
GCTTATCATAGTCCAGTTTTGAGGAAACTCTGACGATGCCAGTCATATTGTCAATGACAAAAGCATCCAGGGCTCCTTTTTGGATGGCGTATTTGATCTCGGAGTTAATACCGCTATCCATATCACTAGCTCGCACTTGGATCACTTCAGAACCTGGAAAAAGTCAGATTAGATTACAGTTTCTCTGACTTATAGCTTCGCGTACCCCTATTTAATTTTCCTAACGATTGCGTACTATTTAAAAACCTACATGAAGAAAAAAGTGTCCTGTGTGTGTATTATCATATGCACGATAATTTTATGCATTATGGGGAATTTATCCCAATCTGCCTCAAAACTTAATGCGAATTACCGACCATTAAAACCCTAGGGGTTTGCGTAACCTATTTTGAGAATCCATGGATCAAAATATTCTTCGTTTGTTTATTTCATTTTATTGCACAATAAATAGTAGTTTATGTGACTGTCACATAATGAGGGTTATTAAAACACGAGCGAGATATTAAAAAACGAGCCTTGGCGAGTTTTTTAATAGTATTCGCGAGTGTTTTAATACCAAGTTATGTGCAGTATCATACACTACTTTATCTACACTCATAATGAAGTTTTTGAAACAAAACGGCGCAATTTCGACAAAAGTATCTTGACATTCAATCGTCTGCACTCAGTTTTGCGCGCGCAATTTTAGGTATTTTTAGTTGCACTTTTGGTACCACGAAAATGAAATTAGGAGTCAACTTTTGACATTAAAAAAAAAACTTAAGTTCTGTTCCGTGATCACAGCAACACTTTAAAAAAAATAACTGTGACATAAAGTGAAAAATCTGACCTTTAATGTAACTTTATATTACACTTTTTTTTTTTTCTTTAAAGTTATGTATTGTTTAAAGCCTGTCAATATGTGTTTACCTTTGAATTCTTAATTTGAAGATTATGATATGATTGTAGATAAAAATATTAACAAAAATGACATATGAATAAGAGGCGTGTGATAAAAAAAAATTGTTCACAGGCGGATTTATTTCAAAAGAAATTTCTTCCAGCCAGCCAAGAAATTATTATTATTATTCTTTATTGTATACAAGGAAATTATAATATTACTGTGCACATAAAATTAAGCCTTTAATAAAATAAGAACGAAAAACCGCAAACATACTTGAACAGTGCTCAGATACATAAATCAACACCTTTATCCTGGAGAGTAAGCAGAAACCAGGTGTTCGCGCCCCTACTACGAGGCTACAACGCCGTACGGGCGAGCGAGGGGCGCCCCACCACCGCCGGCCGCGAGCAGCGGCTCTTTCTATTCGCCTCGGGACCGCGCATCGCACACACGCGTCCCATACATATAATTTCACCATACAAACTTGTAAAACGTATTAAATAGTTGTAATAGAACAGTTACTTCATCTTCTTTATTAACCTTATGTACGCCCGTACACCAGGGTTTACCACTTGCCTTGAACAGTGTTCAAAATGCTGAAAATCGATCCCAACAAGAGGAGGAAAAAAGTTGAGGTAATTTATTTTCTCCTAGGGATATTAAATGTAGTGTTTACCAATAGGAATATCCTCAGAGACATCTGCGGTGTACTGCGGTGTTTCAAATGCAGGCGCGTGGTTGTTGACATCGCGTATCGATATCTCCACTTTACAAGTCGCGTTTTGTACTCCATCGGTTGCCTAAACAATAAAATTACAATAAATAACAATTCAATCACTCAAATAAGGTTGTAATGCATCAAGAAAGATGACGATTAGTATCAAATTCTTTGCTTTATATCGGCGACCACCTACAGTTTTTCTTCTTAGGGCCAATTCGACCAAACTATTTATGCCTGGTATAAGTGGTAATCTTGGGATAAGTCGAGAAATACTCTGGAGTAAATCTATATCACGTTCTACCAACTACTAATCCCGGGATAGTTCGCTAGAATGCAATAAATTATACCGAGATTAAAATTGAGGGAGTACATTTGTTATGAGATTAGTTACTCCTGGTATAAAGCTTAGTTGGTCGAATGTCGGTCGTGGCCCTTACACGACTAAATACTACGGTCTTTTTTTTGAGGGTTCAAAGTTCAAGTTCAAAAGTTTTAAAGAAACAAAGGTTTAGAAGGTTGCGTAGACCAACAGCCCGATGGTCGGACGATGTGGTCAATTCGGCAGAGGGCCCGTGGATGCTAATAAATAATAGACCGCGAAATATGGCATGATGGGGTCAAGGTTTATACCCAGCAGTGGGCAGAGGTGGACTGATGATGACGGTGATGGTGAAGGTGGCAACGACGAACGCAACGAACTAATAATCCATCAAGTGATGGATTATTATTTCTACAAATATAGAAGAGCTCCTTCTAGAAGAAGGCGCTCCTTCTAGAAGAAAGATAACCACCGATCCAAAATTGCTCTAAAATGGTGCCCCACTGGAACATGAAAACCTAAAACCACCTGGAGACGCTCAGTCCAGCAGGAAGCCACTATTATCGGGACAAATATGAATGAGCTTGAACTAAAGGTGCAAAATCGGCTGCTAACATAGTACACAGACATTCAGCAAACAGACTGTAAATTCTTTACGTTGAAATAAATTAATTATTTCTGATTTCTTTGGAATACTATTTTGACAGCCCTATATCCCTTATGAGGGATAGCAGAAACTTATGATGATGATGATGATGATGATGATGATGATGATAGAAGGAGCGGCAGACTCATCCTAGTAGGTTCTTACCATAACCGTGAGAATGATGTGGTTGTCATCCGACTCCATCTGGACACTGGCATCAGGTTTCACTCCCAGCTTCCCGGTGAGAGAATCGATCCAGAATGGGGAGTCGACCGGGTCCACAATCGTGTAGCGGAGCTCTGACGATACGTCTAGGTCTCGAGCTTGAACCTGGTAAATAGTTGTAAGTGAGAATCCAGTGGAACTATGAGCTCTTAGACAGTATGAGATATGGTTTATAGAAATCAAATCAAATCAACTCAAGATGCTTTTATTCAAAACAGCACGTAAACTGTGACTTAATGAACGTGATGAGTAAAACTAGGTGTCCATTTTAAAATCTAGATCATTTTGGAGAAAAATTGGACAAAAAAACTCCAAACTTAGTCTTTTCTAATATGATTCAATATTCTCACAGAGCTTACATATTTATTCTAAAACCTAGAACTAGCTTTAATTCCAAACATCTCTGTCATCTAAATAATCTTTAATGTTACGTGCCAAAAGGGGCTACCTTTGGCACAAAGTTTACTTTACACAGTCATGTTTTAACCGCGTTTCTGACAAACTTTATATATCTTCAGGGATCTTATTGTAGAAATGCATACAATGCGCCAAAAGGATGTATTAACCTTTGCCAGCCTAAATCTTGGGAACGAAAGTTTATGTTTATATCTAGTATTTTCATTGTGTTGGCTACCCACAATGTTAAAGTACATAACTGATAACTCAGTCTGGGTGTATTTTCATGTTTGTGACGTCCTTGCCTGGTAACCATAGCACAGGGTATCCTAGTTTGGGACCAGGTCAAGTGATTGTATTGTGTAGAAGTTATTATTATTATTATTTTTCCTGAAGAAGTACATAATATTATCATAGATATACTGACTAGCAATTGTCGGGATGTTAGTTTCTTTAAAGAAATCTCTTAACGAAGCCCTACTTCCCAGCTTATAAATGAATCTGATCGCTCTCTTGTGCAAGATGAAGATGGTCTCAATGTCTGCTGCCCAACCCGAAGAAATACAGTTTTTTCTACAAGTTCTAGTTTGCCATTACCAAAATATAACGTTGCTGTTAACTATTTTTACGTTTGGTAGAGGGAACTTTATACATTTAGTCTTTTTTTAATTTAACAATAACTTATAAGAAGTGAACCAATTTAGTACCTGAGAAAGAGCATTATTTGTATATTCAAAGTAATTTTCTTGTCTCTTAATTTTAAACATAAATGACGCGTCATCTGCAAGTAATACTATCTCTGACATGTTTTGAACCATGAACGGCAAATCATTTCTTATATAGTGAATAAAGTGTGTCGAATGTATTGATGGAATCCGGTTACATTTTCATTCGTATTACATTGATAAAACAGAGTGTCTATAAAATTATAATAATTTCTAAACTAAGTGGATACAATCTTTGAGATTTGAAACCATGATAATCAAGATGTCACATAATAAGCTCTCAGAATATAGGTTTACCTGCAACTCCGGCTCAAACTTTACAGCATCTTCGTCAATAGAAGCCTTGTAAACAGGGGTAGAAAATACCGGTGGATTGTCATTTGCATCCAATAGTGAGATTTGCAAAGATACTACAGTTGTTTGACCAGCACCATCATCATCGGTTGCCTGTGAAAAATAATAAAAATATATTGTAGGTCCTGAAGTTTATTTAATTCGCTATAAACGCCTATTCTATTCCAAATAGCATAATTCATTTTGGAGAAGGGAAACGCTAAGTCTGTTTTTTTTTGTCGTCTCTTCTTTGGTTGGATTATTAAGGAAACTTTTATCTTCGTAGACAAAGAGAGAGGTACTGACCTTATAATGTAAGAAGTAATCCTTCCTCGCCTCGTAGTCCAAGCAAGGTTGGAGACCAGGCGTGAGACAAGGCGCGACGCTGATGACGCCGCTGCGGTTGTCTACCGTGAATAATTCTGCACCATTGCCAAAGAGCTGGTATACTATGCCGTCGGTTCCAAATCTGAAATCGACATGTAAAATTTCTATTAGAAGCGTCATCCTCCAATAAACCTTTAGTTTTGTTTTTTGACCTAGCTAAATCAAGGCATGATCATCGATTTTAAGTATTTGCATTATTGATTTATTTGATGTAGGTATCCTAAATTAAGTCTTAAAATAGAAGTGGATATTGAAATTAAATAAGATAAGAATATTCTTTGTTGTACACCAGAGTACATGACATAAAAATTTGTAAATATACAGAGTACAATTCGCGGCCTTATTACTAAAAGCAATTTTTTCCAGACCACTTATATTAATTATTTAATCATATAAAACAGTAGCATACCTTCCACTATCTCTATCTGTAGCCTTCACAGACGCAATCTTGGTACCAGCGGGAGCATTTTCAGGCACAGTAGCCGAGTAAACTTCATCGGCGAATAGCGGCGCGTTGTCATTGACATCAGTCACAGTAACAGTCACGCTGGCCTTGGACGACAAGCGAGGATTGGTATGTAACTCTTCAGCTATTACCTGCAAAGTAACAAAAAAAAATGGTGATCACTGTAACATACTCCTTTAAATCCAGCCAAACCTACGCCAACGTTTAAATTCGAAAAAAAATCATGCAAGAAGCATATTCCTACGTTCTAGTTAGAAAACATCGTGTTTTTTTTTTGCAAGTATGTATCTTAGTCACTTGCCGCACAGCTACCTTATGAATATTCACACTTATTCTCAATTGAAATGATCAAGTTTCCATACTTCATCATCATCATCATCATCAGCCATTTGACGCCCACTGCAGTACATAGGCCTCCATCATAGTTTTTAACCATGAAGGGTTTTGCCATAACCGCCGGCAGGCGGGTTGGCGATCGCAGTATGCGGTTGGAATCTCAGGAAGACGCTGCTGCCCGTCTCCTGGTAGATTTCCTTAGTCGCCTTCTACGACATCCACGGAAGGAAAGGGAGTGACGCTATTCTTAATCCGGCGCCACACGGAAATACTTCTATACTTACTTCTAAGATAAACTTCCTCTGATTGGGGTCCTCGTAATCCAAAGTAGAATTCAGCCTCAGCGTAACACTGGCGCTTCCAGATGCCGTACCGGGTTCTACCACAAATGCTCCCATCCGTCCATCTGACAGACGCAGACTGAATACTGAGTTTAGACCCTGGGTAGTAGAACAATAAATGGTTTATAATAATGCACAGAATTAGCATACAGTTAGCAGAACCAATTAAATTACATTAAAGGACATTAAATGCAGTAGTCCATAAAACGTAAAACTATCATGAAATAGGGATGTAAAACTATAAACTTAATCATCTGTAGCAATCAATGTATGGATAATGTAAAAAAATCAATCAATCAATCAATGAGCTTGAACTGGTCCACTGCTGGACATAGGCCTCTCCAAAGCACGCCACTTCTTTCTGTCCTTGGCCATCCTTATTCAGCTACTGCCAGCAATCTGCCTCAGATCGTGGGTCCAACGAGATGGTGGGCGTCCTATGCTGTGTTTGCCAGTCCGTGGTAAAATCGTAATTAACGTAGGATTTCTTTTTCGAAATCGCAAAAGCATGAGATCGAAGACTTACCACGTCTGTGTCAGTCACAAGCATATCTAAGTTTGGCAGTGGTGTTTGCAGCGGTAAACTTTCTGGGATCTCAATAGAGTACTCTTTCCTGTTGAACCGAGGTGGTTCATCATTGACATCCTTGATAGTCACAGTGACTGTTGCTAGTGTGGAAGTCTGCTCGCTTATTAGTGGGGAGCCGTTGACTACCTCACTTGCCTGAAATACAAAGAAACAACCTAAGCGTACGAGTACCAAGTCAGTGTGTTCAATATTTGCTGAAAATCAATTAAACATTTAATTATTACGAAAGTGATAAATTTGCAGTAACGAGTTGTAACTGGCTATTTAAGAAAAAAAAAAACAGCAAAAAACCCAATTACTGATTTGTTGTCCAACAGAAACAAACAAAGTAAGTTTTATGATTCTGTGAAAACTCAGAAATTCACAATAGGAAACGATTTTGTTGATTAGAAGAAAGATATGGAGCTGCTATATCTTACTCTGACTGTGAGATTTAAAGGAGACGAGGGATCTGGCAAAGCTTCCCTGTCCAGAGGTTTTGCTGTCTTCAGCTCTCCTGTCAAAGGGTCCAGTACGAAGAAGTCCATAGGATCTGTAAACGAAGGTTAATTATTTAAAACGGACGCAATATTCAACAGTCTTTGTTAATTACTTGAAACCAAGTAATAGAGTGTAAATACGTAGATGGTACAGCGATCGCCGACCCGCCTGCCAAGCGTGGCGATTATGGCAAAACCCCGAAGGAGGCCTATGTCGTGCAGTGGGCATCAAATGGCTGATGATGATGATGATGATGACGTAGATGGTCATTGGATTATTTTTACTATCGCTGCCTAAGACTACTACTTTAGACTACTACTAAAGAAAATGGTTCAGTCACGTAAGCTATTAGAAACCAGGCAGTCGTCAAAAATTCTTAAATCAAGAGAGGACAGTAAACATCTAGGGAGAAGGGAAGAAAGAAAGTGATAACCATGCTTACTATTGACAAGTTCTACGATAACGTCTCTAGGCTGAGCTCGGTCACCATCTCTAGCCTTCACAGTTAACGCCAGAGTATTGACTGGAGCGTCCTCGGCCAAGGCAGCGTTGAGGGAGCCACTGAATATAGGTGGTGTGTTTTGAACATCAACAACTTTGACTTCCACGTGGGCTGAAGAGTTCAGTGATCCATCCTGAATTAAAAGATATCATTACAGAGTTAAGAATGTAATCCAATGAAAAGTATTGCAGATTGTGAAATCTTACTATTTAATGATAATGATAAAACTCATAAACAGATTAACATATTTTGTTCTTCTTATGTTCATCATTCAGCCACAAGAAGTCCACTGCTGGACTTATTATTGTTCGCTATTAAAATATAGGAGTCCTAGAAGGTACAATAATCACTGGTATCTCAAGGTAAATCCCTTTTTCTATCCTAAGTCACCATTATTCTCGAACGAAGTCTTAAGCTTCGAAATTTCATGAATTTAGCGAAACCATTTTAGTCATTGTTGGTCGTCATCTATCAGCAAGTTTCAAATTATGGTAGGTGAAATAATTTGATATACCGAAGCAGACAACTGGAACTGGTAGAACTGCTTATCGTTGTAGTTAAGATGTCTTCTCAATACAAGAGCTCCCGTGTACTGATTTGATGTAGACTGCAGCGTGATCAGCTCAAAGATCTCGCATGCTTCTGGCCACTGAAAGGAATAAAGTAGAGTAGCAGTTTCCAGCTTATATTATAAGTAAAATATAAAAAGATTACGTATATAATTCTTTTATCTCCCTGTACAAGGGGAGGTGGGGTTTCACAAATGAATACGAACAACTTTTCCTAAAAGGACAACGCATCCTTCAAAAAGGTTAGCATGATTTAAGAGGCTTTTAAATAGCAAGCATGTATCAACGTAAAGTACCTTATTGATAACAAAGTAACTTAGTATAAGGCAGCTGAACTGTGGGTACTTCTAAGCTATCTTATATAATATAAGCTATAAGTATAGCCGATGGTAAAAGCATATAAACCGAAAAAAATATATATTTAATATTACCTGTTGATTTGGGAGACATTCCACTTCAATGTTTTCTCCAACTGAGTCTTTGTCTTCAACTAGAATACTTTTAAGTATCGTTCTGCCTATATGCTCATCTTCTGCCACGTCCACTTCGTATGGACTCTGAAATGTAACATGATTAGCGTAGTTTTAATTTAGTAATAAACAGCTGTTTTTCTTTTTCAATTTCAACGTACCCTCGTTTTCACTAACGATTAACTGTTGCTAATTTATTGTATGATTTTTACATGTTCTCCTTTTTTTTACTATTCCTAATTCAGGTACTGAACAAGGTCTACACTTACGTTTTTAAAAATAGGTGCGTTGTCATTCTCGTCCAGAATAATGACTGTGACAGGAACTTGGACATGATTATTTGTTGACTCTGGCACCTCATCCTCGATTGACACGAGGAACTTCATTGTATCTTCTGTCTGAGAAACAATCACGATTCAATTTTGATTCTTACAGAAAGGTAAAAGTTTCACTATTATACTAAAAAATTATATCAGAGGCAGTTTTATAATGACCCTGATTACATAGAAGTGGACACGGGTTGGTAATATAAGGTAGGCTTGGTAGTATAAGTGATGAGAAAAGGACATTACCATGTTACTAAGCAAGCACTACAGATTTTGAACATTAGAAGAAGCAGAGGACGTTCATCCTAATATAATTTATATAATTTTATATTTAACGTGTGCCTACCTGCCTTAACTCCTGCTCTAATTATTATAACCTAAAAGGCTGGGGAGTGCTGAAAACCAAGGTATTGATGGTGGGCTACCAAAATGGTTAGACGCAGTCTAAAAAATTGTAAATCTCTGCTACCATTGCTTTTTTAAATTGTTTGTGTGTGGGTAATAAACGATTTCTGTTCTATTTCTATTCTATTCTAATAAAAAAATCCTAATAGTGAGCCCAATTGACTGAACAGAAAAGTCAGGGTACAAAATCCTGAAGCAAATTATAAGGGCACCCCAAATAAAGGGATTGAGCGAAGATAAAGAAGAAGACAGAAAGATCACTTTGTGATTCAGTTGCATAGCATTGCATTACTTTAGGATTAATTATTAAGAGTGGAAAGTATTATTAAAATTTCCGAATTTTATTGCATTTCTTTGATAAATCCCAAATTATTGTGTATTTTTAGGGTTTCGTACCCAAAAGGTAAGGGACCCTATAATTAAGACTCCACTGTTCGTCCGTCCGTCCGTCTGTCCACCACCACGTCTGCCTACCAGGCTGACATTTTTACAGATGATGTATTTCTGTTGCCGCTATAACAACAAATACAGAATAAAACAGAACAAAATAAATATTTGAAATAAATATTTAATTTATCCCATACAACAAACGTGCTTTTTTGCCGTTTTTTGCTCGATATTAATAACGGCAACAGGTAGACGCTTGAAATGTTCAAATGTTATATAAATAATGGTATGGAACCCTTCGTGCGCGAGTCTGACTCGCACTTGGGCGGTTTTTTACAAATAACTCAAATCACCCCTTTATTGATAATAGAAAACATTAGTGACTTGTAATATTTTATGTAAGTGGCTTTTGTGGTAAATATTTTAATTGATCTTATCACTCACCTCTCTATCTAAAGGCTGGACTAGAGTTACTTCACCAGTTTCAGTATTCACTGAAAACTTATCTGTTCCCACCAAACCATACTTTATCTGCAAACAAACATTATTACAATGTATTAGGTATAGGTAGCACTTCTTCAGGTTATCATGATGGGCAAAGTTGAGAGGAAGACGCGCGCTGGTAGAAAAAGACAATCATGCCTCCGTAACATCAGAGAATGGACTGGAGTTGCCGGCGTCGAAGAAATATTTGGCTTGGCAAAGGGAAGAGAGGAATATGCAGAGCTGACGGCCAAACTTCAGTAGTAGAGAGGCGCGGAAATAAGTAAAAGAACATGGGTAGCACACTTAGGAGGCATTTAGCTAATTCTCGTTGACTGAGGGCCGGTTTCTAAATTGAGAATTTCACTAAGTAAACACTTAAGTAACGTTCTGTCATTCTCTTTTCTGAGAAATTCTATGAGACAGTACCGTCCGTACCGACCGACCGTACGTACAGTCCGTATGAGTTTACTATTTACTTAGCATAATTCTCAATTCAGAAACTGGCACTCAGTGACATAGTTCCTTTGCGTCCATTTTTTGCCGATACGTAGCATAGGAGTTATGAAATAAGTCAGATAGCTTCTTATATCCAATCGTGGTCTTGTTTTCTTATATCTTTATTTTCTATCTGGTGATATAATGCTGATGCTCACCGGCAAGTCCTCGGGATCTTTCCCTTGTAATGTGTAGACCACAGAGCCGACGCGCGTAGTCTCTGAGAGAGCCAAGTTGTTCATGTCTTGAGTGAACACCGGCGGTAGGTTGGTTGCTGCGGGACAAAAGACAAGAAATCAATCAAGATGAAGGAATAAATAATAATAAATAATATAAATAAATAATAATTGTTTATTTTAAACCAAAAAGTACATTAAAAATGACAACAATCGTTCGGTGCTAATCTATTGTACAATAGTCTTGTCATTGCATCCTATCTCCTAAACTAGGCAAAAAAGCCTGTATCTTAGGAGAAGGTGAAATTAAATTAAGCCTTTAAAAGTGCGTACATACATGGTCGAGAAGCATTGAGTGGACGACTGTCAGTCAACAAAAACATAACTTAATCTATCACATGCAAAGAAAACTAAATTAAAATAAACAGAAAAATAAAAAGGTATGATGATATTAGCCACTCAGCTCATTGTGTGTGTGTGTGTGTGTGTGTGTGTGTGCGCGTGTGTGTGTGTGGGTGTTTGTGTGTGTGTGTGTGTGTGTGTGTATGTGAGAGATTGTCGTGTGTGTAAGAAAGTTAATATTCTCATTTAGTGATGCACAAAAACTCCTCAACAGCATTATACGTCAGAACCTGCAGCCAAGTATTAATTTTGTGTTTAACTTCAAAAACTTTATTTGGATATATATATATTTGTTTATTTACTTTATTATATATCCTGGCACTCTGAGCACTGTATTGTCGTGTTGCAAAAGCAGTTCTACATGACACAGTGGGACACACTGGTCGACTATGACGACGTAGGGTTAGTTTTTCATCAAAAGATAATTCGGAGTGCCTTCGAAGAATAGATCGTAATACGTACAGTTTTCTAACCGACAGTACTTGACATTCTGCATATAATTTTTCCGTAGAATAATATCGTGGCTTAAAGTGTAGAACTTTTAGTACGGCTCTTTGTGCTCTTTCTAATTTGAGCATATCCGTTTTATGGGTTCCTCCCCAGACGGGGATGCAGTAAGATAGAGTTGACTGGCACAGAGCAAGATATACCATTCGAATTATGGCTTTGTCTGCAGAGAAACGCAAATTTTTAAATATGTAGATAAGCTTTCTAGTTCTACCATTTAAAGACTCTATATGGGCTCGCCAGTCTAGTTTTTCGTCGATATAAACCCCTAGATACTTTACAGAACCGACTAAAGATAAAGTCATACATTTGCAATTCAGTGTGTTTAGTTGGCAAGTGTGGGCTTTTAATTGTGCCGTTTCCACAGAAGGCCTCGCAGTGTTTGGAAGTAGGAAACGTATGACCTTAGTCTTTTCTACATTAAGCGTCAGCAAATTTGAGGAAAGCCACTTCATTACCATGCGAATGGCATTTTCAGAATGGAATAGAAGAGTAGCCGAGGACCGTGCTCAGTGGCGTGCAATAGGAGAGGCCTAAGTCCAGCAGTGGACATGCGTAGGCCGATGATGATGATGACGAAGCAATATTAGCAGCTTTGGATTGTGATCAATAAACCTGACTGTGGAACTAAAGATACGTCTTACTGTTTTACTTGTAAAAACACGATTTCTTCAAAACCCTCCTTGAACGCAGTTCAAGCTGATCACAATCAAATAAACCTGACTGTGGAACTAAAGATATACGTCTTACTGTGTTACTTGTAAAAACACGGTTTCTTCAAAACCCTCCTTGAACGCAGTTTAAATAGTCTCTGGTTGTCTTTTTCTTTTACCTCGTGAAGAGTTGAGGAGTGTTTTAAGGAATCTTGTTTTTAAAATATGTGTGAAGAATTTTAAAGTATAATTTGTAATTCACTAGCTATCCGAGCTTATTCACGACTTTACCATTTTTACGGTTCCGTACCCAAAGGGCAAGGGAGGGTCCCTTGGGTAAGTTACTAAGACTCCGCTGTCCGTCCGTCCGTCCGTCCGTGCATCTGTCACCAGGCTGTATCTCATAAACCGTGATAGATAGATATAGAAAGTTGAAGTTTTTACAGATGATGTATTTCTGTATACTAAAAACAGAATAAAATAAATCTTTAGTGGGGTCTTCCGTAAACAAACGTGGTTTTTTTGCCGCGTTTTGCTCGATATTAATAACGGCAACAGGAAGACGCTTGAAATATTCAAATGTTGTATAGATAATGGTACGGAACCCTTTGTGCGCGAGTCTAACTCGCACTTGGCTGGTTTTTTTAATTAAAAAAATGTTCTGTGTTCTTAAACGAAGTTTTTCGGGTACATAGAGCATCTTTTCAACTACAGTATAATAAAGCATCTTTGTTGCGTCTATTACGTTAATTATTAACTTTACGGTCCGCGATCTGCACAACGTCGGCTGCTCTCGTTTTGTTTCGCTTTCGAAGATTCTTAACACCTCTCTCTGGGTGATTTGGAAACAATGTGGCATTCCAAGGATTCTTTGCAGTTTTGTTCTCCCGCACGTAGTAACGTGCATCTGCCACATCTGGCATCCATGCTATCTTATTCGCAAATTGTAGATGATGGGATGACAAAGATGGCATTTGGGGGAAGAGGCCTGGGCCTATATTGGCCTGAACTCTAAATGCCATCTCTCACGGTCCCTTGCCATCCGCATCCATGGACTTTCCGTTGACTCAACGATATCGACCTTAATGATCGTAGAGTAATGAGTATCATCATCATTCAGCCACAAGATGTCCACTGCTGGACATAGGCCTCCTCCATGGATTTCCAAAAAGACCGGTTGGAAGCGGCCTGCATCCAGCGCCTTCCTGCCACTTGGATGAGGTCATCTGTCCATCTTGTGGCTGGTCGTCCTACGCTGCGCTTGCCGATAAGTGATCTCCATTCGAGAACTTTTCGGCCCCATCGGCCATCAGTTCTGCGAGCTATGTGCCCCGCCCACTGCCACTTCAACTTACTAATCCACTGGGCTATGTCGACGACTTTCGTTCGTCTACGGATCTCATCATTTCTGATTCGGTCTAGTAGAGAAGTTCCGAGCATAACCCTTTCCAGAGTAATGAGTATACTTTTCACAAATTTGGTCTGAGGCATCGCTATAGAATAATATAAAACAGTATATGAATATTATTTACTGTAAATACCAGAAAACAATAAAAATTAAAATTTCTAACATCTTAGACTTGTTCCAATGATAGGTTTTCGATAAAGAAACAAGGCGTAAGAAGTTTATAATTTTGGTGGCCGACTCTCTTTATCAAAAACTAAGCATAAGATAACTAAATTTAGGTATTTAAAATGTCACTGATTTTACTTTCCAGTACCTAACGTCTTAGATTACATTTGTCAAAAGCATACTCATTATTTTGCAATCAGAAATGGTAGAATTTGTGAGGGTGAGCGATACCATAACGGCCTTATTAACAAAAATAAGATTCTTTAAAACACTCCTCAGAGGCAGTTTAGATAGTCTGTAAAAGAAGGAAAGTCGGTGGAGTGTTTTTATAAATAAGACTGAAGACTTTTGCCGTGATTATATCTGATTCAGTTATGGAATTTCGAAGAGAATATTGTTATTATGTTTCTTTGGCATCTTCTAACTTACCTCCGCATCTTGCGATAGATATCCAGATGAATAGTATCGGAAGCCATCGCAGCTCCATTGTCAGTTCTGAAATAAAGGAAACATATTTGTAAAACATATTTAAAAACATATTTGTAATTTGTTTTTAAACTGCTGACAATACTTTACTAAAAACTTTTCCTCAGTTTTTGGTCCAGTGTTGCAAATTTGATTTTTATTTCAAGCATGATTTAATCTATTTTCATAGAAGTGACGAACGGTAAAAATGCATTTGGCCGTTAGTCATTTAGCGAAAGGACAGCGTTTTACCAGTGTGACATTTGGACACAATATTTTGATATAATATTTTGTGTGCCCAATCCCAGAATTGAATTAATTCTGGGATTGGGCACACAAACAAGCCAATATTCCCGAATGGTGCAGATAAAAAAAAAACTTATTTTACCGGATATTCTCAGATGCTATCACGCCATGACACGCCTAAGTATTAGTATACTTTGACATGATAAATGGGGAAGCATGCTTCACAGATGCTCAGCTTAAGTACCCTTTATAATGAGACTTGTGTTACAAAATAAAAACAAATCCTATCTGCATAGGGGCAGCAGCACTTGAACTTTATCATGTGGGCCCATTTATCTGTCAGCACGTCCCCTAACAACGTCTGTTCCACAGGGTGATCTTTGTGTTAGTTTGTTCCGTCACATACAAGACACATTCCATTTTTTAAACATAATTTTTTAAACATACCCTTCAAGGGTGTTTCCAATAATAATAATGTTGTCCCTATCATTTACAAAACCGGATAAGTGCGAGTCGGACTCGCGCACGAAGGGTTCCGTACTATTACATTACATTAGACACAAAGATCGAGAAAAAACAGCAAAAAATCCACGTTTGTTGTATGGGAGCTCCCCTTAAATATTTATTTTATTCTGTTTTTAGGATTTGTTGTTATAGCGGCAACAGAAAATTCAACTGTCTAACTATCACGGTTCATGAGATACCCCTGGTGACAGACGGACAGTGATGTCTTAGTAATAGGGTCCCGTTTGGCACAAGTCGGTTACGGAACCCTAAAAATGACGGCCGAACTCATCTGCATTATCAACTTCTAAATCCCGAAAACGTTATCAGCTGTTCCATTAATTTTAATCGCGTACGTGGTTAACGTGAGATTTTCTATGACCTCGTCGTCCTCTCCCATTTTTTTAATCCAGGTTTGTGTGAATCTTTTGTTTTTAGGGTGCCGTACTTGAAAACTGAAAACACGTATAGGATAGGATCTTTTGTTGTCCGTCTGTCACGACTCTTGAGAACGGAGCTGTTTAGTTGAAATTAAGGGAAAATAAAGAAAATAAGGCTAAAATGGAGATGGGCGGGTGGACAAAAGTTATGGGCAAACCACCAGCCCGGTGGGCCGACGACATTGTGAAACCGGCTGCGAAACATTGGACGAGACGGGCAAGGGACCGGATGGGTTGGAGTGAAAGAGAAGAGATGCCCAACAGTGGGCTCTGTTTATGGGCTGATTAGATAGATAAATGAGGCTTATGGTCCCCTAAGGCGAGAAAATCTAAGCTCTAATTTGTAAGATCTGACCATTTGAGTAAGATAAGAAAATTACAAAGTTGACACAAATTTTAATTGACCCCCCCCCCCCTCCTCAATGAGAATCCTTCCTCCCTAATTTTGAGATCACGTAATTAATTAACCCCCCCTTGCAACATTTGTCCTCACACATGTTGACTCCAACTGCAGTTGCAGTACAATAGCTCATAACACCCTATATAACCATGCTGTTGAAACAGTAGGATATCTGGCGTTACGCAGCCACATAACATTAACTTAGCGATACAGGTCACCAATCGAGTGCTATTATTGGTCGATCTGTGACAATACTTATGTGCAGCAAGGTCGAGGCTTGGGGAGCAAGCGTTCATCATTCAATTAGGCGTTCTCTTTTAGATGCTCTCAATCAATTGGTCTAGCACTTACGGGTTTCAAATGGGACATGTAAGTTTATCTACCTAGTCTGGACTACCTGGGCTACGACCCTGAGTACTATCAGCTTCCCCAGTACTGCCAGTAGTATCAGGTTACATCCAGACATAGCCAACCTCAAGGCACGCCACTTCTTTTTTTTCCCAGCCATACTCACTGAGATCGTCGGTCCAGCGAGCTGACGGGCATCCTGCGCTCCGTTTGCCAGTTTGTCTCTACTCTAGAACTGAGTGTTTCATAACTCATAAATTACGCTCACTGAAGGCCATAAGGCTAACTTCTGTTAATGCAAATGTACGAGACACCATTATACTTTCGATATAATGGTTTCGATGAAGATATGGACACTGCTTTTGACATGTGCACGCCCTTCGAGTTCGCACGTAAAAACGCGTCGAGTTTTTGTTTTTTGAACAGAATAGAATAGAAAATGTTTATTTCGTACCACCACAATCAAAATAAAAGCAATCGTGTTGCGTTAACTTATTAAAGCATCTGCAAAAATCTGTAGTTTTTAATAGTAGTTTATGCAACTGTCATATAATGAAGGGTATTAAAACACGAGTGTGAGTTTATGAAACGAGCGCAGCGAGTTTCATAATAGTAACGAGTGTTTTAATACCCGTGTTATATGCAGTTGCATACACTACTTTATCTTCACTAATGCAATTAAAAATTAACTTCACGCGTACGTGTATAATCACAGTGATTTTGCCGCCATTAAAATTTAACCAATGAGAGCGCAGCTGCGCGCTTCAATAAAACGCGACCAACCTGATTGGCCCTGCAATCAAGTTGGTCGCGTTTTATTGATGTTATAATGAGATTTTACGATATCGATGTGAATATTATACCATCATGTGAAATTGCTTAAATTGAGTGTTTTGTTGTCTGCGCTATAACAGTAGTAATTATAAGTCAAGTATTGAAAACATAAGTTAACGTTACAACATTAGTGTAGATAAAAGGTTTTATGAACTTTCACTTGAATAGAATAATTCCCTTAGTCCATTCGATTCGTTTTTTGCACAAAAAATTGTGGCTTCATAACATGTTAAGAATCGAAAGGACATTTTTTTCTAATCACCAAGACAATCATAGTTAGGCACAGTTGATTACGAAATAATTGTGTCTTGCTTGACAACAGACTGGTTCAACATGTTTAGCTAATGATTTGTGATTACAAATTATGGATAGATTCCGCAGAAGCAGGAGCAGCCTCTGCTATAGTTTCTACCTGACTCGGAAAACGTTGCTTTGCCATATTAATTAGTCTACGACCTACTCGCTGTCCTACCAAAAATATTCATAAAAATCGGTGAAGCAGCTTCGGAGGAGTTCGATAGTAAACACTGTGACACGAGATTTTTATATAATAAGTATATTGAAATAACACAAAACCTTAAGACAATTTCCTCGATGTCAATATTTGTAACACTTCCAATAAGCAAACGTTCAAAATACCCAATCTTATTGTATTTGTATTGACAGTTATTGTATTTATACCTAACATTTAAGAGTTATAGAAATTTTAAAACCAAGCCTTGAAACCAAACAAACTGTTATGCAGTTTAGCAGAGATACAACTTTGAATTTTTCTGAATAAAAATCTTCATTCATTCATTCATTATATTTCGTACAATTTTGACACGCAGAGCCCTGTCACAGCGATTTGCGAGCGATTTGAAAGCGATGCTAATGCGCGGCGAGCTCGCCGCGGGCATGCCGCGACGACGCGCGACGACGCGACGCGACGCTGCGCCCCATGGCGCCCAGCTCGCGGCGCGCTCGCCGCGCAAGTGTCGTCAATCTTAATTTATGATGATATTAGTGAAAGTTCGTTAGTGATTAATAAAATTGTTGTTTTAGGATGTATTTAGAAGTCGACTCATATTTGCGTAATTTATTGTTTGTGATAGATTCGTAAGCAAATACACCTAATCCCGAGTTAAATCGTGGAATCACTTTTATCAGAAACTCACGCGTTTGAAGTCAGGGGTTACATTAAGTAACTTATTAACTAGTTACAAGAGGGAACATACTAAGTACAATCGACCGAGTGAACATACTAACCAGGTCAACTTTTATGTTTACATTTTTGTTGCAATGTCGCCCTTAACATAACTGATTAGAGAGCACGTTTGTAAAGGTTGGTGTGCTGTCGGCTATACTTCTGTTACTGAATCTAACTGATTCTTTGCTCTCGTTTAATTAATTGGAAGGCTAATTGGGAGGTCAAACGGCTGGAACTAACTGCAGACCTCGGTTGCTACTCAGGTGTAAGTACAATGGAGAACTTGCACAAAAAAATGTTTTAATAGAATAGGAGAGGGCACATAAGCAGCCTATATACGTCCCGCTATAGGGCACAGGCCTCCTCTCAGGGAGACAGTATGGGCTTAATCACCAGGCGTGCCCACCGCGGATTGGCGATTTTCAAGTGCTGAGGTATGTAAATAGCCACTCAGGTTTCCTCACGATGTTTTCCTTCACAGTTAGCGAGTGGTATTGCTACTATAACTTCACAAATAGAGAGGACACTGTAAAAGATCAATAAACGTGGTATTTTTTTTTCTCTGCGACTAATACTTTTGATAATATGGTAATAGTCACGTGGTACTAAAATGCGCCATACAAATCGACCTTACATTATGACGTCAATCCCTAATGTAACGCCTGTAATGTATGAAGCGTTTATCAATATTCACTTATCTCGTAAAATAATGTAAGACATAAGACGTTTTCTTTCTTATTTTGTATAAGAAATAAGAAAGAAAACGTTCAGAATTCAATGAGAAAACGAAATCAAATAAGTTTTATGATACTTAACTAGTAACTTTATTTTTCGCATATTTTGTGACCCCGAAAACCCCGTTAAAAATATTTTGTTTATTGTTTTATTTTTAAATTTTTCCTAGGTTTTTATATGATTTCTATGGCATAAAAGCAATGTCACTCCAATCTAAGTTAGACGCAAGTTCCCCATTGTGGACGACCAATAATTATTTCTACTAGCTGGGACCACGTCCACACCACAGGATATGGTGTATTTGTTTGCCAAATTTCATCCAAATCAGCAAACACAAATCATCCATGACATTTACGTTCATTTAGGTATATAGGGATGTAGATGGGGATTATGTTACAAAATTCCCATCTAGGTATATCTTATAAATAGCAAATAAATTATAAGCTGATCCATATCGTATTATATTATGTTATATCTGTTAGACTATGTATTTAAACAAAATTATGTGAGAGAGTGATAGCCGTTAAGTTTGGCAGGAAGGGAATATATTATGTCACTTTGTCACCGTAGTTAAAAAAGCCAGCGCAGTGTAGGGTTCCGTACAAAGAGGGTTTTTTTATCTGTTTTACAGAACTAACAACTTCATCGGAGTAATTTTCAATGGTTTTTGTACGAAGTTTCCCTTTTACATGTTGGTCGGCTGTTACTCTAAATGACACAATATTTCCAAATGACCAATCCAACTATATACCACACTATGGTGTAGGCGAGAAAAAAAAATTGCATCCCTCATTTAGGTACAGCGGGGGGGGACCCTAAACGATTTTTTTTTGTGAGATCTTATTCTACCGTTTTGTCGGCTTGATAAATATGTCGTCTCTAGTAGGTACTTATCGTCTCTGTGCTAAGTCGCGGACAGACAGACGGACAGACGGACGGACTTGGCGAAACTATAAGGGTTCCTTGTTGACTACGGAACCCTAAAAAATAAAAATAAAAACCTATGTAAATGCCGTAGATGGTAACTGAAATATGGAACAGTTGCTATTTTTTCGCCATTTTAAAGTTTTCCCCGTGCCCGCTCGTATAGTACAGTGACAATGTTTTCAAACAACTACAACAAACAACAAACTCTAGCATACGATAAAATTTGTAGACTTTACAAATAAAAAAATATATAATTATTAGGTATGACAAAAACACTAGCACGGGAATATAGACCAATTTGTTTCCACGTGAAACATCTTTTAGTTCGGTACGGGGATTACTTGCTAAAGCCGCATGCGACGCTAACATGTCGCCTCGGCGAGGGCTGTAACTCTGTAAGTACGTTGTTGGCGACCGACACCGCCTTCTTTTCTCTTTGGTTTTAGTTTAAATTCAAATATTGGTCAAATTCTAGTGTTCTTAAACAATTGTAAATATTTTCAATGACAAAGTAAACGTGGTACATTCAACAGCTCTCGGTATTTCATTTTCGCCGTCCTGTTCATTGGTGTCAGAAGTTTTAAAATAATTATGCGACCATGCCTATGAATACCAGAGCTCGATCAAAAGTCCGACAAGAAAACGAGTTAATGGCAAATCCAGTGCCAGTGCCTATTATCGAGTGCAGTGCTCCTATGTCCAGTGACGGTGCCTCTATTTCCGGTGCCCTTGCACCCGGTGCCCCTGCACCAGCAACGCCCAGCACACCTCAATCCATCGCTGCGCACACTTCTCCGCTCGTTTCTGACGACTCAGTACCTAAGGCGCTAGACCGCACCCTTGTGCGCCAATCATGGTCTACATGCGAAGGTACCACCACGAAATCACTCACAAAATCCAGCATGCGCTCCACCAACACTGTGAAGGCGCAACAGCTTGCCGTCCTGTTCGTACGTGTCGTGTGCAAATTTTTTTATTTTATTTTACATACAGGCACATACATTGCTTCTGGCCCCACACTCGGATACCCTGTTTCGTGGGAACCAGAAACAACGACATCACAAACATGTAAACATCCAAGACCTGGGGTTTTTTTTTGTCCGAAGCCGGGATCGAACCATTCGAATCGAATATCGAATTCATTGATATATATGTCATCGAGTAGAGCAACGTTGCCATTACTCAAATCCTCAAATGCCTCAAAGAGGAGGAAACACCCGCCCAAGTGACCATTCACTGTGAAGGCGTGTAAAAGCAACGGACCGCCATTATTGGGTAGCTGGGATCCCTTCAGAGCACCGCTGGCCTTCTGGAAAGAGATAGGGTGGCTGGAGTAAATTCACAGCTTTGCTACGTACAATGGCCCAACCATCAGGCTAAGTGCGGAAATCTGAGGTCTAACTAAGTAATTAACTAACTACTCAGATCCTCTTGACTCGCGCCGCTAGATGGCGACAGTGACACATTGCGCAGTTTGAGCTAAAATTTTACGCTTACTTAGAGATGTTTCACGTTAAACCAACGGCCGTGTAACACGACACATCCCCACCTGCTTGTTCTACTTTGTTCACTTAAATTAGCCCTAAATTAGGTGTTTTTAAATACATTTTAATCTCTAATGGTTGGTATTTAAAATTTGAAAAAAAAAAAAAAATTACTTTTCAAAGTCCTATCTTGGGGCGTCGGTCATTATTTTTAAGATTTTTTGAACTTTATAGCATCAAAAAAATCGCGAACATGAGTCTAAATTATCACTAGATGTGGATTAATTTGAGCTGTACTGAGTTTTGGATAATAAAAATTACACCAAAATGACTATCACTGAATGCGTTAGTGACTTCGGTGGTCGACATTCTATTAATAGGATTTGTATTTCTGTAATTTAAAAAATGCCTTCTTTCCCCCCAACTTTTCGCTCGCGCAGCGTAATAACTTCCATACGAATCCGTGCACTGAGAGAATCCAGCCTTCAATTTATTGAGTAAAGCGTCTGCTTTGTTCCCGTACGGAGCTATTTGTTCTGTTACGTATCCTGTCGTAAACTAGACAGTTCATTGATGCGATAAGCGATCAATGGTTAATTCATCTACCGAATCGTCCTATGGTTTGACCGACATCCAAACATGTTTGCGTACACCGCAGCCGCACTCTCACGGCATACTTTCGTTTCATTTAATCAGTTATCTTTGTTCATTCTGTTGACCTAAATAGGGGATGTATTAGCGAAGGGCAAGATGAAAAGTACCCGTTACCGGCGTGCGCGCATGCAGCGACTAATGAATGTTGATGAAGGGAAAGTGGTTTGTCAGGATCGTGGCAAGTGACGAATTCTGGTCCTGCCTGCCCCTCTGAGATACAGGCGTGAGTTTAAGTAATGTGGACGTCATTTGTTTCACCTGGTTCTTTTCCCTTCTCATTGCTTACAGTGGTACCTAGTATGCGATGACCACTATAAAGATGCTAGCATGATAGTGGTACTGTCCTTTACAAGTACTTAATTATCTGTTCGGTAGGTCATTCGTTCATTTTATACATCTCTATTTTCATCAAAAAAGTGGCCAAGCCCTTTGTCCGATCAAAGTTAAATGTCGCTTGTCCAAATGTCTAAGTACCACAAGAAGCCACGCTTTAATTTAACCCAATTCAGAGTTTTGTAATGTCAATGCCAATTTCCACAGGGCATTACGAGAAGAGAGATTAGATCCAGTTACGCGACATATTGTGGTCTTATTCTATTGAAGGCTGAATGAATGGACCGATTAAGTATACTTAAAAGTAGTGATGCCGTGCCTTGAGTAGGTAAGCACCCAGCGCCAGAGCCGGATTTTAAGGTCTGGAGGCCCTAGGGCAACGAAGGAGCGGAGGCCCCTAATTATTCCCAAATAAAAAATACGAAACAAAAACTACAATGAATACGACGAATTTTTTTTTAATTTGAAAAACAAACAGACGTTACAAGTACTCGTAAAAGATTGGCGTTTAATGATAGTACATATTAGCCTTTTGTGGGGGCCCTTTCCTTGTGGAGGCCACAGGGCAGTAGCCCCGCCTGCCCTCCCCAAAATCCGGCCCTGCCCAGCGCATTGAATGCTGCGGAAATACGGACTAAGGACTAAATATTACCACTTGATTTGATTTGACTATAAATCACTTCCTCACAACACAAAGTGATTGTCATGGTCCAAACTAGGATGATCTGTGCTATGGTAACCAGGCAAGAACATCACAAACATAAAAGAAAAAGAATATAATACACACATACACACAGACCTAAGCCTGTGTGTATGTGTAAAAATTGTGGCTAAAATAAATGTGGCTAAAAATTTCTTCCGCCCATGCCGGGACTTGAACCCGCGACCTCTGGCTAGCCGTGCCAGCGCTCTCTCAAATGGGCAAGTAAAGGCATCCATCGGCGAAATTTTGAAAGTGGGTTACTCGGGGCTGCAAGTGATGTAAATTGCTTCGGCCAGATGTCGCTGCCTGTACGTAGTACAGAGAAATTTGTAAAGAGGCTCGAAATTTCGCCGATACCTTCACTTGCCCATTAGGGTCGCGGCCATAGCCAGAGGTCGCGGGATCAAGTCCAGGCATGGGTGGAATTTTTAGCCTCTAAATAGGTTTTTAAAAGAAATTGTTCTGTGTATGTTGGCTTTGGCACGGACCATTTGTACAAATCACACACGGCAGCCTCCAATGGAAATCAAAACCATGACCTATTTTTTGATAGCCAAGTATGTTAGCCGCCAGACCAACACTATTGCCATTCGGTCCCAAACTACGCATAGTAATTAATGGTTTTTTTCACTTACGTTTGATGATTTGTATAGCATCATGTCAACTAACTAACATCTAAATAACTTCCACACAACACAATCACTTGTCATGGTCCCAAACTAGGATAACGTGTGCATGGTAACCATACAAGGACATCATAAACATGGAAAAAATAATTCGAGGCCATTTGTACTAATGAAATACGGCGCCCTTCAGCGGGAATCGAACCTACGAGCACTGTTTTGGCAGTCATGTTTTGTTAACCGCTAGACCAACGAGGCAGTCGAACTCTTTCCTATACGATTTAGGTTGAGTGACCACTCAGACGTTATACCCTGGGTCATTTGTAAGACCCTATTACTAAGACTCCGCTGTCCATCCGTCCATCCGACAGTATCTCAAGAACCGTGATAGTTAGACAGTTGAAATTTTGACACATGATTTATTTCTGTTGCCGCTATAACAAAAAATACTAAAACAGAATAAAATAAACATTTAAGGGGGGCTCCCATACAACAAACGTGATTTTTTTGCCATTTTTTACTCGATATTAATAACGGCAACAGGTAGACGCTTGAAATACTCAAATCTTGTATAGGGAATGGTAATCCTTCGTGCACGAGACCGACTCGCACTTGACCGGTTTTTTATACGAGTAAGAATAATACCATCAATCAATCAGCCCCGTATTCGTCCACTGGGGAATCACAGCCTCCCACGCGGCACGCCAATTCTTTCTGACCGCCCAGTTATTTGCTTCAAATAGCATAATACCATATAAACATCTAAGTAAATCAAGGCCAATAAAGCAGTCTGTTGACATTAAAATACTCTACATTTTAAAGCCCAAATTGTTCACGCGATTGCATCTCTTTAAGACAAAAGGTCGACCTCAGCTCTAATATTGCACTGTATAATAAGAACAGAAGACAGGTTTTACGGAGTCTTACTATTTTGGATTCGACTAATTCGGAAAGTTATAGTGATTTTATTTTCATTGACATACTAACAATATACATACAAGAGCTCGTACAATAGGATTAAGACGATAAGTAATAACTAAACAATGCATAGTATTCTCGAAGGTTAACACGAGCACTAGACATAATAAAAACTGAATTTGCACGGATATTTATTCGTTTATTTTTTCATTTTACAATTTTCCGACGTTTCGGTACTTTTGCATGTGCCGTGGTCTCAGTAGACGCATGCATGTACTCATATTATTGTAACACAAATATATTTTAATTTCTCCAAAAATTTTTAATTCATGATTAGTGATTAGTTTGCAAATTTAGGAGGTATTGCAGTCTTTTACAAAGCTGCTTAGATACAATACTCTTCACGATTTAATAGACTAGATAAGTATTTTCATTTCGTAGCTCAGACATGTGTAATTAAAAAACAGTACCTACAATAACTAAGTTCAATAATGATTTGGAGGATTATTACTAGTCATCGTAAGATAATTCAAAATTGACTAGCTGCCTCGGCAAACGTTGTTTTGCCATATTAATTAGCCTACGACCTATTCTCAGACCTACCAAATATACACACACAAAAAAAAACATAAAAACGGTGAATACGTTCCGGAGAAGTTCTATAACAAACTCAGTAACATGAGATCAGCCTCTAAATAGGTTTTTAAAACATGAGATTTTTATAAATTAGTTGTAGGTCGTCGGTGTGTATAGTTGGTGCACGTGAACCTGTCTGTAGTGGGTGTGGTTGAGGTAAAATTACGATACGAGCAAAAAAAAGACACCTTACATATAATATATGTACTAGCTTTGTACATATTGAAGTCCCCGAATGCCCAAGCACATAAAAGATATATTTTTGTGTGTTAAAGGGATTTATTTATAACACACAATTATGTTTCCATTTCAAAAGGCATCACTTAAACTTTATTAGGTTTTTGCGTGAAGCCTGAGCCGCTTTTATAAAATTTTATGCTTACTTTTTAACAAACTTACAGTACTAAGTTATATATACCTGATACAAGAATATTATTATTGATAATATTATTATTATTTATAATAATACTATTCAATGAAACATTTGATTTGGTTTTAGAGAAGCAAGATTACCGACCAAATTTTTTTGGTAGTTGGTTGAGTATTTTCGGTAGCATAAAGTCTACTGTACTTTTTCCGTGTATATTTTTATATTTAGCTAAATTAGATGTACGTATAATGTAGGTATATTATAAGTGAAGATGATCTTTTTTTCTTAGAAAAAACTTTTATTTTATTTGTGTTTTCTAACATTATTGAAAGTTTTATTTTATCATAAATACTGAATGTTTTAGTGTATCGAATAATCGCCTTAAAATTTCAATTTTATAGGTATTATTAGGTACGACAGTTTTCAACACTCTAATTTGTAGTTTATAAATTTCATCTTGATAAATTTTATGAGCTGACCCGTAACTACTTATGCTGTAACCTATTATTGAGTCCGCAAGTGCAATGTAAAATAATCTCAGTATACTGTACGGGAATTTATGATGATGCTGATGACTACCAGCATATCGGTAGGTATCAGGTTTAGTTTCTCTTTTCATTAACCAACGCATGTGTACACTTCTGTTGCATATTGTATCCCGCCTTACCAAGTGTACGCTACGCAGTGAGAACATAACAATAGTGTCGGTTACACAATTTTGTTTCACTTCGTTACATCACGTCTCTACGAAACAGTTCGTGGTTTTTTAAGTGCAACTTAAAGTGCTTTGTTTTGAACTGATCCCGTGTGAATCGGCAGTCTTTGGACTTTAAAATGGGCCTATTGATGTGGGGAATATTCCCAACTTACTTATGGTATAGCTGGTCATGATGAATGTTAAAACCGGCCAAATGCGAGTTGGACTCGCGCACGAAGGGTTCCGTACCATTATCTATACAACATTTGCATATTTCTATTATCAAACAAAAAAAGGCAAAAAAATCACGTTTATTATATGCGAGCCCCCTTAAATATTTATTTTATTTTGATTTAATTATTTATCTTTAAACTAAATATACAACTAAATATTCTGTGAATATTTTGAGTGTCTAACCTGTTGCCGTTATTAATATCAAGCAAAACACAGCAAAAAAATCACGTTTGTTGTATGGGAGCCCCACTTAAATATTTTTTTTCATTCTCTGTTTTATTTTCTGGTTGTAGCGGCAACAAAAATTTCGAGTGTCTAGCTATCACGGTTCATGAGATACAGCCTGATGACAGACAGCCAGACAGACTGACAGTGGAGTCTTAGTAATAGGGTCTCTTACCCTTTGGGTACGGAACCCTAAAAATCAGATAGGCAATGAATGCTCATGAAGCAAAAGAGGTTTGTCAGGGTCGTGGCAAGGGGCAAACCCTGGTCTCTGCCTACCCCACCGTGATAAAGGTTTATGTACATAAGCGTAATGATAAAAATAAACCTCATGTATATAATACAAGCTGACTCGGCAAACGTTGTTTTGCCATATTAATTAGCCTACGATCTATTCACAGACCCACCAAATATATAAAAAAAATACATAAATATCGGTGAAGCCGTTTCGGAGGAGTTCGATAACAAACACCGTGACACCAGATTTTTATATAGCAGATTATGTGCATACTATTGTCCTCAAAATCTGAACAGCACATGTCATCAAGATTTATACCCATAACTTAAAACTTTAGCAAGCACAACACATTAATGAGTTAAGTTCCTGGTTAGACTCTTCTAACAAAATTACATGTAATTGAATCCGGTTTGAAATGAATAATATCAAATTGTCGTTAAGTACGGTATGGAAGGCCGTGTGGCGCTGGATTGAGAATAGCGTCACTCCATTTGGTTCCGTGGATGTCGTAGAAGGCGACTAAGGAAATAAATTACCAGGAGACGGGCAGCAGCGTCTTCCTGAGATTCCAACCGCATACTGCGATCGCCAACCGCCTGCCAAGCGTGGCGATTACGGCAAAATCCATCATGGTTATGAAAACCATGAGGAAGGCCTGTGTCCTGCAGTGGGCGTCAAATGGCTGATGATGATGATGATGACGGTATGGAAAATTTTGAGAACATAGAATTCCTGGGAACTGCACATCAATTTGGGTAACGGTTGGGCCAACAGCTTAGCTGAGTTTCACCGTTGCCAACGCGTCGGCTGATATCGGCTGGTATTACATTGCACGAATACCCTAACGACTTGTCATAGGTTTTTTTTAGTTCTTACGTTTAGTAGTAATATCACTCGCTAACGGTGAAGTAAAACCTCGTGAGGAAATCTCTCTCTCTCTTTCTCTCTCTGAGAAAAGGCCTGTGCCCTACAGTGAGACGAATATAGGCTACATAAAAAAAAATCATTAATTTTCTAGATAAAAAAACGTTCGGTGGAATTTTCATGTGTACAATAGGATCTTCTCTATGTATCTACATTTAGTAAGGTCGTTGTGTGAATGTCGTATCGTTACAGTTAACGTCCAATGTGAAGCCGGTCATTGGTGCAAGATCGCGTGTCGATTACGGAAATCAAAAACTCGCAAACGAGGAAGCTAATAGCGCCAACATTTTCAACTAATGGCAACTAACTACAGAAAGATTACAAGAAGAATATTATGCCTTTGGTTACAGTGACGGTAAGGAACAAACGAGAAGACTGTCAGAGTCATCATCATCAGCCATTTGACGCCCACTGCAGGACATAGCCATAATCGCCACGCTTGGCAGAGGAGTTGGCGATCGCACTATGTACTTGAAATCTCAGGAAGACGCTGCTGCCCGTCTCCTGGTAATTTATTTCTTTAGTCGCCTTTTACGACTGTCAGAGTACCAATATTATTTCTATAAGCCTTAACTTACAGCGATGGGCAAAAATTGCTTATTGAAATTCAAAAGTAATTCTTTAATCTTTACAAACCAGCGTTGAAGACATGTTTCGCCTGGATACTTATAACGACGACGGCCCACCTCTATTGGTGAGGCAGAGGAAGACGAAAAAGAAGCTACTCCATTTGTAAAGTGGATATAAAATGGACTGTTCTGGAAAATAGGAACTTCCACACAACACAATCGTTGTCCCTAACTAGGATACCCTGTGCTATGGTAACCAGGCAAGGATCCAAAAACATGGAAATACATCCAGACTGAGCACATTGTACAAATGTACGGCGGCCCCCCGTGGGAATCGAACCCACGACCTCCGGCGTGGTAATCAGATGTGATACCGATAGACAAACGAGGCAAACCAAAATAAGGAAGAAATATATTGGTTTATTGTAACTGGTATGTAATGTTTGCCATCTTTTTCTATGGTTTCAAAACCTGCTTGGTTAGCGTTTGGTAAATGCAGGTAATCTTGTTCGATTGTTTAGCTTCTCTTTTAAATAACATATTCTAATACCAAATTTATTATGCATGTTACGTACGAGGGGATTTACGTTGAGTGCGTTATTCTCGATTGAGCACAAATTGTTGATAGCGCACGTTTGATAAATATATATTGGAGAGTAATTTACCTTAATGTGATATCGTATTAAATATAAATAATTGAAGGTTTAGTAAAGCGTTTATAGCGCATTGGCAGAACACTGACCTCACATACGAGAGTTTCTGGGTTCGATACTTTGTTTTGTAAGTACGAAGTTGTAGTAGCAATACCATTCGCTAACTGAGTAGGAAAACAACGTGCAGAAACCTGAGTGCCTCAAATGTCCACATACCTCAGCATCAATACACGGTGGACATGATACTCTTTCCGAGAGAAGGCCTGGGTTTTAATGTAGGTGTAGCGTGTATACGCTGATTTCTGGGAGGTTTGAAATCCATAGTTATGTAATTAGTAATTAAAATAGCATTGATTTAGACTACTACTTTTAAGTAGACGTAAATAATAAAATATAGTTGAGAAATCTTGTTTCGAGTTGAGAAATACTGTTTAAAAAAATGTGCCAACAATTAGTACCGCCTCTCCGTCTAACAGAACAATGACCCGCGGACCCGCGGCACGCACGCACCGCTTTGGATGGCTACTAATGGTTCTAATAGATTCGAGTTTGTGTCGAGATATTTTAGAAAACTATCGTATCCGATAGCTATTGTCAGGCACGTCCATTTTGCTATGTCTTTCAAACTACCCAAGAGTAATGCAGAATAGGCTGCTATTTAGTCGTCGGATTAAACATCCCTTTTTGTAAAGATAAGGTAATTTCGTTTCTCAGGTTCTGGAGCTAATAATCTCTCCTGCGTGCGACCATTTCAGAGTTTGCTTAGTAAACCAATTAAAAGACAGACTTCCCCATTAGGAAAATTGTAATTCATACTTTATTATGACACATCGATCCAAATTGCGCAGCCGATTAGTACGAGTAGAGTCTCCCAACTGTTTAATCTGTGGGTTAATCGGTTACGCAACTTACATTGAATGGTCTTAGTATACTATGAATTGTAGTTCTATAAAAACTGGCCAAGTACAAGTCGGACTCGCGCACGAAGGGTTCCGTACCATTATCGTACCGTAAGTTTATTATTGTATTTAATCTTCTTCTTGCACTACCCGTCGCCAGTCTCTTCAAAACCAAAAGTTTGCTGGAAGAGAATGCTTCTTGCATTAAGCACGCCATTGTACACTTACAATGTAATTAGTGCAATAAAGAATTAAAATAAATAAAATAATTATCTATACAAAGTTTGAATATGTCAAGCGTCTACCTGTTGCCGTTATTAATATCGAGCAAAAAAACGGCAAAAAAATCACGTTTGTTGTATGGGAGCCCCACTTAAATATTTATTGTATTATGTTTTTAGTGTTATTGTTATAGCGCCAACAGAAATACATCATCTGTGAAAATTTCAACTGTCTATTTATCATGGTTCATGAGATACAGCCTGGTGACATACGGACGGACGGATGGACAGCGGAGACTTAGTAATAGAGTCCCTAACCCTTTGGGTACGGAACCCTAAACCCTAGGGTTTAGGATAGATTTAACCAAACTTCACATATAAAGTAAAATATTCCGGTCCGAATTTGTTCATCAAGCCTACCAAGATATGCACGTTGGAAATCACTTAAAACATTGGATAGATTTAGAGAACTACAATTAACATGCAATTAACTCCGTAACATGAATAAAAGTAAGCCTTCTTTTATCCACCATCTTACCTCGTAACTTACTACCGGTTCCAATAAACCTACCATATAAAGAGAACTCTGTGCCTCAATGTAGAGAGCCAGGAACACAACCTTCTCAATGTGGCTGTGTAAAAACGAGATTATGATGTAATGTTGGAATCTAAACGCTCTCCAGTTTCTTGCAGTTTGTGCGCTAGGCTTACAATGTCGATACAGCCTTTTTAAATTATTACAGTAGCGAACGGTAAGTTTATCATCGTTTATATTACTGATGATATTGGTAAGCTAGGGCAGCGTCATAGATATTAATCGATCAAATGAATCAAAAACTTTTTATTCAATGAGGCGCAGAAACTGTGTCTTAGGGAACGTTCGAATAATTGACTGCATTGTTGAACTATGGACTATTTAACTGAGTTTATTTTATTTTTATTTTTGTTACTAAACGCTAAAACACCTATGTAAAACTATATTAAGAGTATCAGTACCCATATGCCTAGTGTGGGTGCCATATGGCATATGGGTACTGACACTGGATTTATTTAACTTGTTTTCTGTTCAATAAACCGATTTTTATTTATTTCACTAATGATTGGTGTCCATTTCAAGGAAGATCTAAGTCGTAATGGAGCAAAATAGACAAAAAGTTCTACCCTGATTTTAAATTTTACTCTTTATTAACGGAGTACTTGTGAAATAAACCGGTTTTAAGGCGGTTTTAACTTCTTTAACAATAAATGATCTTTAATGTTGATATAGTGGCTTTATTTTTAGACAGTGGCCCTTTTTACGCAGAGTGCTCTAGACATTTTTTTGAAACGTCCTTCTACAGTTTCCGTGAGCTCTATATATTTTCGGAAACGCGAATTTTTTTCGGGATGAGATTAAAATTCTCGTTTCCTATTGACGTTACTAGAGGCGAAACGGGCATTTTTTTAGACTCTCTATAGTGTGCAGCAAGGTATAATTTATAAACGATGATACTTATACGTAGTAAGTAATACATATGGCATGATACTTGATGCTTGGCACACTAGGCATATGGGTACTGACACTGGATTTATTTAACTTTTTTTCTGTTCAATAAACCGATTTTTATTTATTTCACTAATGATTGGTGTCCATTTCAAGGAAGATCTAAGTCGTAATGGAGCAAAATAGACAAAAAGTTCTACCCTGATTTTATATTATTTCTACGAATCATCATTTGACACGTTAACATTACATTGCGTTGTCACACCGCTATGCCAGCTGGATTTATGTACAATAGGTTTTCTATAATTGTATCTGTGCTACCTAATCAAATCCCATATCATCGACCTTGTGACACAGATGTGTGAACCTCAAGGTGGTAAAATTCAACATTGTGAGCCGGAAGGAACAATTTCTGCCCACGAATGTATGTACCGCTACTTTGACGATGTCATTATATTCCTTGCTGACGTCAACGGTGGACATGTAGTAAAGGTATATATCGCTACTCCGGTGACGTCATACCTTTCTCATTGACAGCGTCAGCGGACAAGCAGCCATAATAAATGTATATATCGCTACGCTACTTCGGCGACGTCAAAATATCGTTCTGGTCGACGTCAACGGTGGACAGTAAATGTATAAATGTATCCGCTACTTTAAAGTCAAGGAAGTCAAAGTCAAAATTTTTATTCAATACAAAAATAAATCGTTTACTTAATAAACGTCAAAGCTGTTAATTTCACAATGAATTGATTATGCGGAGAAGAAGCTAACAAAGAGGTTACACATTTATTCTTTTTTAAAACATTTTTGCTTAGTTAACAGAGTTTTCAACCTAGACACAGTCGTCCCCGTAAACATTATTTAAATACCAGACATCTTTGTCTTCCAAATGATCCTTAATGTTATAATAGGCTTTTTTGCACAGAGTATGCTTAACACATTTTTTAAACCGCGTCGGTGGTAACTCTAATATATCTTGTAGACGCCTCCTGACGACGGCGACCCCAAAATTATTCGGCGACTTCAAAATTACCTTTCCTGATGACACCATACGTAAGAGCGACTACGAGCACGCTATGATCAGGTACGGCTCATACGGTTGGTTACGAGATTAGCTATTGTGGACCGCCAATTGTATAAATAAAGTAAATATAAATAGACATAAATTGAATTGAATTGAATTGAATGAATTGAATTGAATTAAATAATAGTGTATGTGGGCTATAAATATTAGGGGTTAAAGTATGAAATTGCCGTTTTATTGCAATAGGTTCTTTGAATTGTCATAGAATCTTCATGGTTTGAGGTTTTCGAATGAATCTTTTTTCAAATGGTTTCTATGATGTTCTTTTTTTTAAAAATGTGAAACATTTGAATATCGACTTTCAATTGTTTTTGTTATTCAATTTAGACAAGAAAGATGGATACTGCGAAAATTCGAGTGATTTTTGAATACGAGTTCCGACGCGGAACTAACGCGGCAGAAACAGCCCGCAAAACCTCAAACCATGAAGATTCTATGTCAATTCAAAGAACCTATTGCAATAAAACGGCAATTTCATACTTTAACCCTTATTATTTAAAATGTTTCATAGTTCCTAGAGAAGATCCAAAGAAATGTAATATAAGTGTTGTAGTGTGAAATTCATAACTAGTGTTTGTTAAGACTAGCACTCTATCATTTTACCAGGGCCCATAATGTGAGACGAACGTGTTTAACGTCATTTTATGTACCATTATGATTGCTAAAAAAATAATATGAATATAAGAAACCATTTGTAATTCTTTCTCCTGGTTGTGCAATAGAGGTGTGCTCTATCTATCTACCAATATATTGTCTTGTAACGTGCTTGTAACCGAGTGGCTAAGCGGGGTAGCTAGCTGGGGTGCTATCTGTTAAAAATGAAAACACTAGATTACTGATAAAACGTCACTATATTAAACTGCTACCTAACAGTAGCTATCGATTTTTTTAAAGGCATTTCCTTTGCACGCCGCCGTCTAATGAATGTAGATGTTGCGTAAGGGGTTTGTCGGGATTGTGACAGGTGGCAAGCCCTGGCCTTTGCCTACCCCTTTGGAAAACAGGTGTGGATTTGTGGAATCTATGTGTCACTTTGGAGAAAAACCCAAAAAATCTCACTGTGGTAGTGAGAGTTTTTGGCAAAACGCCGATGGCCAATTATACTCAATTATATAAATTATACCCAAGGCATATAATTAGTTAGTTAGTTAGTCCTCAGATTTCCGCACTTGGCCTCATAGTTTGGCCTTTGTACGTAGCAAGCGCTAAGGTATTTAAATACCTCAGACACTAGGGATTTCTTACGATGTTCTAAGTCTAATTCAATGTATTTCCCTAGGTTTACATAAGTTTATTATTGTATTTCATCTTTTTCTTGCACTACCCGTCGCCAGTCTCTTCAAAACCAAAAACGCCCTTGTTCATTAACAATGTAATTAGTGCAATGAAGAATTAAAATAATAAAATAATGTTTTCCTCCGCCGTTAGCGAGTGGTATTGCTACTATAACTTCACAAATGTAGAGAACAAAGTCATTGGTACACGCCGGGATTTGAACCCACGACCTCCCGAATGAGAAGCCAGTGTTCTACCGCTCCGCTGCCACCGCTGCACAAGGCATATACTTATTACCTGGCCTGTCAGACCACGCTTGACCGGACCGAGTGGGTTTACCGCCGTTACACACTTCTATGCTAATATACCGTTACTATTACTTCGGTTCATTTATTTCTAAACGCAAAGTTGTGGGAAGTATTGGAATAACAGAGGCTTCATAAAGCCCGACTTTTTTTATGTATCCTATATTCGACCCACTGCAGGAACTATATTATATTTCGACTTAATTACCGCGCGTGCCCGCCGCGGATTAGCAATTTCAAGTGAGGAGGTATTTGAACGCCTCAGACACTCAGGTTTCCTCACGATGTTTTCCTTCACGGTGAGCGAGTGGTGTTGCTACTATTACTTCACAAATGTACGTAACCTAGAAAACAAAGTCATAGGTAGGTACATGCCATGCGGACGGGGAATCGAACCTGGGTCTCTCGGTTCCGTGTCCAATGTTCTACCCACTAGGCTAGCAACGCTCGATAGAGCGTATTCCTGGTTAATTATAAGAATAGTGCTGTCGGATAGTGTTCGCAAGTTGGCTTTAATATATTACGCGGTAGAAATCATTGCAAATCACAGAAGTGAGAGTTTTTGGGGGAAGGCTTGCTTTTGATTGTTTCGATTTTCGCTTACGTTAAGTTTAAGACAGCTTACAGTAGAGACGCCAAAATATAATAGTATCTCTGAACTGTCTTTAAGCCATATTTGGCAAATGTGTAGATACTATTTTTGTATAATGGTACAATGGTTCAAAATTATAGAATGTGCAAGGGAAGAGCAAGATGTTTAAGCAAGATCTTGTTTCCAATAGAAGTTTTCATTTGTTTCGCCAAGCATCTTCAGTAATTGCATCATAATGTTTAAATAGACAAAGTGTCATGTGTTAGACGTACTACCATGAGAAAAACAATGTAACTGAAGGCAAGCGGAATACGCTTACAAGCAAAAGCAAGCCAAGCTATAAACACGATACAATACTGCGATGAGAACTAGGCTACCTATTTGTAAACACGTTCGCGCTGATTGTAAACAGCGTGTGTACATTGTGTTCCTATCGTCTACCACGTCGTGACCTTTAGGTTATGAAAAGTTACACCAATTGCTTAATACGAGTAAAATTAATTATTATGACAAAATAAAAAATTCGTCATAATGTTACCGAAGCCGGCGATTAGGACCCAATTCTTATTTTTCGATGTGTGTAATGTTCCAAATGATTATCAGGACAAATTCTTCTTTACAAAAATTCTTAATTTTCAAAATTCTTAATTTTCTCACTTTTTTATATTCCTAATTAGGGTTAGGACTAATTCGCATTTCTCGAAATAAGTACAGTTAAGCAAAATGCACTTTTTCGATATCATCCAAATCCCAGTTAATTTAATTTAATTTAACAAAATTTAAAATGTAACATGGAAACACGAAGTTTATTATTTTAATGCAATTACCTAGTGAAACGACATAGCGATATCTTTATATATATATAATTCTGCTGCTTTATGTATATAATAATACTGCTTCTGGGTCCTAATCGCCGGCTTCATGTTACCTAATGGGACGACTGCATCCTGGTCTAAAATCTACTTAATAAAACTTAACCCTGACTGACAGATAAAGATAAGCCGGTGGACCAAGTGGGTTTAAGAGCAAGAAATTCAGTACAGGAGTTCCTTATATTACGGTGGTGAGTATTAAGGAAGAAGACGTTTTTAAAAAATAATAATAATAGAGGACGAAAGAGAAGTGACCTTGCTCCCGATTTCATGCATCTAGTGGTTTCCAAGATCTGTGCGAAATAATATGTATGATCTTTAAATTAATAGATAATTTTCATTATATTAGGGGTTAAAGTATGAAATTGCCGTTTTATTGCAATAGGTTCTTTGAATTGACATAGAATCTTCATGGTTTGAGGTTTTCGAATGAAACTTTTTTCAAATGGGTGCCTCATAATCACTCGAATTTTCGCAGTATCCATCTTTCTTGTCTAAATTGAATAACAAAAACAATTAAAAGTCGATATTCAAATGTTTCACATTTTTTAAAAAAAGAACATCATAGAAACCATTTGAAAAAAGTTTCATTCGAAAACCTCAAACCATGAAGATTCTATGTCAATTCAAAGAACCTATTGCAATAAAACGGCAATTTCATACTTTAACCCCTATTAATACCCATCCACATTCTCTGTAAGGTTGCCAAATTTGGTCAGTAAAAAAAATAAAAACAGACTTCGAAACACTACAGCACTAAAAAGTTAGAAATAATTTGAATTATTAGAAGTATGTATACATGTATGTATTGTAGAAGTTTAACTTGGAGTCGGTGCCCAAAATATATGTGCTGGTCATGAAACTGGGCACCGACTACAAATTATACTTCTACAATACCTACATGTATACATACTTGTAATCATTTTAATTATTTCTAACTTTTTAGTGCTGTAGTGTTTCAAAGTCGGTTTTTATTTTTTGGGGGAGCGGGAGAAAAAGATACTTATAACCATAATTTACCCTACTTAATTCGTTGCTTTAAAATTTGACGTTCTCAATTTCCATCTCCAAAAGTCTTCCCCAGAACATCACCAAATTACCTTAGGACTACTTTTATGCTATTTTATGAAACATACGGATATTACTAAGGCCTTATTTACTGCTGTCCATTGAAGAGTTCCGTTCTCCATCTCTGAAAGTCTTCATCGGACGTTATATCTATTTAAACAAAAAAAGAATTGTCGAAATCGGTTAAGATTTGACGGACTTATGAAGGAACATAGCCAAATATATATATATATATACGCGTCGAATTGATAACCTCCTCCTTTTTTGAAGTCAGTTAAAAAGTTACAGACACTTTTTCTGTATTTTTCCAAACACTGCTAATCACTTTGAAGGCAGAGTTCCTACATGCCATGTATTTTTAGGTGACATAACGTATTTCTAACTTGACCCGTTTTGTTCGTATTTATGTTCTAGCGAGATTTTTTTATGATCTACTGGCCCAGCGCTGGTGGAACGAGGAGTGCAGCAAACCATCCCGGGATGGATAGATAACCTCCTACATCAAAGAGCCATAACGCTAAAGGTAAACAACACTACCAGGGAAATAGTGGGTATTGCTGACTGTCTCATAAAGTAAATTACAATCATAAATTGTTTCTGGTTAGTTAATTTTTACAGACCATCATTAAAAGGTAAAAAAGCCTGCAGCTGTACAAAATGGTTACCTAAAGTGGGTTATTTCTTAACTATTACCTGGTTATATGATCCGTACAATCTGCGTTTGCGCACGTACAACTGCCGCATTGTTCCGCGGGAAACATCTGTGCTTTATGCCTGCCCCACACTGGTGCGGACTCGATGGCGCGCCACAGACAGTGTTCGGCCATGGCGGCCCACGATTAAGGACAGATTCGACCGCAATCGTCCACTTTTGGACTTAGACCTCCCTAAATTTTAGCGTTTTTATTTTTTTAAATTTATTTAGCAATCCAACAGGCTCTTAAATTTATAAAAATACATTAGCTCTAATTTATTTATAAGGCCCAGTTACAGGTATACCTTAAATTATGTAACTAAAGTAGACAACGGAACTCGTAACCACTTATGAGCTATTCATAACAAGTACTTGACATCTTACTAATTTTATACAATTTACCATTATAAGATAGCCAAAATGCGTTTTTTAAATTAATTTTTTGTCACAGATCGCAAATATAAACCAGGGCTACATCATCATTATCATCATCAGCCTTTTGATGCCCACTGCAGGACATAGATAGGCCTCCTTCGTGGTTTTCACTAGCGCTACGCTTACTTAACATTCTGATGTCTTGAATACATAACGCGTTGAAATTTCAACTTCGTTTTCTTCAAGAAAACTAAAAAATCCCTAAGTTTTCTTGGGCACATCCTTGTTTAGTACACGATTCAGTATACAAAGATATGGAAAAAAAACGAGACAAAATCTCCAAAGCCCTTGATGTCACAAGCATAGTTCTTTTGAAAGACATGTTTTAAGAAAACACGTGGGTTTCGGGAAGAGTGGTAGTAAATTAGCAGTCGGTAGGGCGGCCACCGCCACCACGGGCGTGGCAGTGTGCGGCAGGCTTTACGCGTTACTTGAACGTTGGAATTTTTATTTAAACACGTGGAACATTATTCAAGTTCTAGGACGCAACTTGGTTCTAGATACTCCGTTTTGTACATTTTCAGTGAAAATTTCTTGTTGTCACGAATGGGTTTTATAAAACTAGCTTGCCTGCAATTTAGCAATAATATATAGCCTACGTCCATTCTGAAGTTTCATTAATAAATTTGGTATAACAATATTTAAAATCAGGAGAGTGGTTTCGAACATCATCCATCTAAATTGTATCTTTTTTTTAATATTGGTGTACCTACATTTGTGTTTTAGAAATGCAGTTTATAATTAATAATAGCAACAACGAAACCTGAAAAATTCGTGCCTATTATGCAGCTAGGATTTAACAAACAAAATGGAATAAAGTATTCCTTCATGGAAAAAAAAACACGCCAGTGCTTTTCAATAACACTGGACCAGATTCTGAAACTTCATTATTTCTTTCCATTTACTTATTTTAAAATCTAGTGCATACGTTTCTACAATAAGATCCCTGAGGATATAATAAGCTTGCCAGAAACGCGGTTCAAAAAATGTGTGAAGCACACTTTGTGCCAAAAAAGCTACTATAACATTAAAGATTATTTAGATGACAATGATGTCTGGAATTAAAGCCAGTTCAATGCATGAGTTTTAGAATATTTATATAAATCCTGTAAATTAAGGACTTGAAAAGACTAAGTTTGGAGTTTTTTTGTCCATTTTTTCTCCAAAATGATCTACATTTTGAAATGGACACCTAGTTTAACTTGTAACGTTCATTAAGTCGCAGTTTCTGTGCTACTTTGAATAAAAAATGATTTTGATTTTGATTGATTTTGGCAGAGACCAGGAATTAGCACTTGCTGCGATCCTGACATTGTATGCCTCTTTAGCATTATCAAGATCAGTTTATCGCTACATGCAACATGCTTGCATGCAGTATGCTTGTTATATCGGTGCAGGCTAACACATTGCTAACGTATATCCGTTTGGTACATTCATTATCTGCCCTCCCTTATTGATACCATTTGTAATCAACCGAGACAACGTACTTCCATAATGGGGAACTTGCGTGTCACTTTGAAATTGTGTGAAATTGCTTTTATACTATAGAAATCATATAAAAACCTTGGAGAAATTAAAAAGTTAGAAATATTTTTTTCGGGGTTTTCGGGGTCACAAAATATGTGAAAAATAAAGTTACTCTAATAACATAAAACTTATTAGATTTGGTTTTTTCATTGAATTCTGGACGTTTTCTTATAACGGTGTACATGCATAAAAACATTATTTCACGAGATAACTCAAATTTTGATAAACGTTTCATACATTATAGGCGAGTAACGACATAGTCTAAGGTCGACTTCTATGGCGCGTTTTAGTACCACGTGACTATATTGACTTTTCGACTGGTTATAATAGAAAAATTATTAGTCGCGGAGAAAAAAAAATACCACGTTTATTTATCTGTTAAATTTTTTTGTGCAAGCTCTCCATTACATACTGTTATAATAGCGTACTACCATAACAACATACTGCCACGATGACGCATTATCATAATGACAGCATGTACGTCCCTCACCGTGATCGCGCTAGTGTGTGGCAGGCTTAAAGGATTATTCTCCGATCTCCACAAAAGTGTACAAACAAAATAAATGATAATACTCGTATTACGTTCAATGTCCAACAGACAGAAGTGAAAACTAAAAAAGTAACACTCTGCCAAGTAGAGTTCGTGCTATTGATTCGATTTGGTGTCGACCGCAGTAACACTGTTCTACATTAAGCTGTAACTGAAAAGAGGGTTCTACTACCTACTTCACTAGACTAAATTACAGAAAAGCTTTCGAAGTTAAAATAATAAATTGTTAATATTACTGTGCAAATGCCTGCGATATCCCGCAACAGATACGAGTAGATGGTATTGGAAAATACTGTTATTTATTTCCAACACCTGATTCAAGGAGGATGACTTTATATACGCATATATCCCGGATAAGAGGTGGTATCGCATCGGTTGACCAGCTTCATTCACATCCGAGCACCGGAATCGGTACTTTCCCGACTTATTTATTGGTACTAAATCCTGGGCTTTGTTTTCTAAGTGAAGTGTATTTGTATAGTATCAATAATACTCGCTAACGGCAAAGAAAACTACCGTGAGCAAACCTGAGGGTCAGCGGTTGACATCGCGAATCCGCGGTGGGCACACTGTATGCCCAAAGTAAGCTCTGTCTGAGAAAAGGCGTACGCTCTCTCTCTGATAGAAGGCTTGTGCTCTGCAGTAGGACGTATATAGGGTGTTTATATTACATGTGTTTTCCGGAGGGGTTAAAGACTAAGGTTAGGCACTTCTCACGATCCCGACCTCATCGAAAACATTTTAAAGCTATTTTTTTACGGTTCCGTATCCAAAGGGTAAGGGACCCAATTATAAGACTCCACTGTCCGTCTGTCTATCTGTCTGTCACCAGGCTGTATCTCATGAACCGTGATAGCTAGACAGTTGAAAGTTTCACAGATGATGCATTTCTGTTGCCGCTATAACAGCAAATAGGACCAACTTAAGGAGTTACATTGCTGAATTTGGGTCTCATCTGTTCCATAAATTAAATATAACGGCGCCATATAGTAACTTGGTTCTTAAATCAGAAATGATAAGATATAGTAACTTACTAAACTAAACTTACTTACTACAATGTATATAAACTATTAATAGCGATTTTTGTTTTTATTACTTTCCTGTTCCATTAATGCTAATTTTATATAGCGTATGAAACTCGCGCAGGGATGACGAATCGATTGAGACCTTATTTGTTAAAATCTGACTATTGGTTAAGGAGTTATTAGGGAACATAGAATCGGACGAAAGTCGTCGACATAGCCCAGCGGATTAGTAAGTTGAAGTGGCAGTGGGCGGGGCACATAGCACGCAGAACTGATGGCCGATGGGGCCGAAAAGTTCTCGAATGGAGACCACAATATCGGCAAGCGCAGCGTAGGACGACCAGCCACAAGATGGACAGATGACCTCATCCAAGTGGCAGGAAGGCGCTAGATGCAGGCCGCTTCCAACCGGTCTTTTTGGAAATCCATGGAGGAGGCCTATGTCCAGCATTGGACTTCTTGTGACTGAATGATGATGATGATGATGATGATGATAGAATCGGACATACTTACATACATACGAGCTAAACAGATTACCCTCCTTTTGGGCTCCATGACAGTCAGGTAAAAATGGAATAAAATAAAATATTTAATTGGCGCTCCCAAACAACAAACGTCATTATTTTGCCGTTTTTTGGTCGATATTAAAAGGTAACGGTAAGAGGTAGATGCTTGAAATATCCAAATGTTGTATAGATAATGGTAAGCAGCCCTTTGTGCGCGAGTCTGACTCGCACTTGGCCGGTTTTAGTAGTACCATTGACTTTTTTAGTTTTTATACGCCACCGAAACACTCAATTGGTTTCTCTCCTTTCAGTCAACTTCTCTGCTACAGTTAAATTACGTAAAACCGTCCGCAATAGTCGAAAGAGCCGTGTTTCTTTTTATTTGTATGAGACAACGTCGCGCTTTGGACGGACTAAAAAGAAATGAAAGTTCAGCACTTTTGTTTCAGAAGCAATACTTCCAACTGTTCCGATCCCTGACGCACAAAAGGTAGAGTTTGGAAAGTGGAGAGATATCCTATTGTGACTAGTAATTTCTTAACGTTTACGAGCGGATGTAGTTTGTAAGTCTGAAACAATACTTATTATGAATGGTGCCTCCCTTAAGAACAACAAAAAGGAACTAGAAATGTAACTTCTCTATTTTTCTTAGGACATTGTCATTATTTAATTCATACATACATAAAGTCACGCCTGTATCCCAGAGGGGTAGACTGGCAGGGACTGCCACTTGCCACTATCCTGAGAGATCACTTTCGCTTCCTCGACATTCATTAGTCGTTGCATGCACGCCTGTCGGTTTCGGGTACTTTTGATTTTGCCCTTTGCTACGTTTTCATTATGCAACATAAAAAAAATATGATGGAAATATTTATAAAAGTAGGTGGGGTATCTTCTTTAAAATCTTGTTTAGAAAGTTATGATTTGTTTTAATAAATTTTACAATTTAAAATTATTAACTTCCAACTCCGGATTTACTTCCTTGATTTTTTGTCGGAAGAGTACGACTAGTTTTAACTTGTTAAAATAAATTAATAAAATGACAAATTAACACCATTATCTAGAAGTGAAGTGGTATAATCCACAGATTGTTGTACGTAAGTACAATATTATAGGACTTTCCATTCGAATCTATTTTTATTTAATAAAACAGGCAGCTTCAGAGAGCCGGATAGAGGCCATAAAAAGGTAAAATCATCTTTTATGACCATCAGTTTGAAAATTTATGATGTTCCTTGTCTCATCCTAACGCAGCAGGCACTACTGGCAGGGGAATATGCTTTTTTTCAAATTCTGTTATTCCTTTTAAATATGACAGAGTTGAATAGGGTCAAAGACCACTAGGTAGATTGATTTTATGGTAAAGTAAGCTTCATTCAAGATTCATGCGGTTTGCGGCCTAACCTCAATTTTATCTTAATACTGATACATTTTATACCGACTTACACCACTTCTTAAATGTCGCTTAAGTCGCCATTTAAATCGACTTTTGTATGAAGAATGTTAGTTAAATGCTGTTTAAGCCACATTTTAAAAAGTGGTGCAAGCCGGCCTCAATTTTTTCAGTTAGGTTTTTTTGTTTTATAATTCCTCAAAAGCTACTATTCCAAATACCTAGTGCCTGTATTTAGTAGCAGAAATAAGCGGTCTCTACTTATATATGTGTCACTTTTGATTTGCCAATGAAGTTGCGATCAGAACGCAGTCGACCCTGAGCCTTCGTATGATACTGCAGGGCCGACTTGCACCACTTAGAAAAATGTGGCTTAAACAGCATTTAACTAAAATTCTTCATACAAAAGTCGATTTCAATTGCGAGTTAAGTGACATTCAAGAAGTGGTGTAAGTCGGCCTTAGTGTACTGTTTCTGAGGGCAACTCAGGAAGGGATTTTTTAAAATTATTTAATTAGGTTTATCAACAGCATAATACGTCATTACGTGCTAACGGCATATATGATGTTATGTTGAACTAGATGTATAACCAATTATAGATAAACTCAGCATGCATGAGAACAGTAGTTAAGTACCTACAGCTAGATCCTAATACTAAGTTACTTTAGTTACTTTATGTCAAGACATAAAATTATAAAATATGTTTTTCCGATAATTTTGTGCAACGTCAAAGTGCACATCTAGGATGCTACTTGATTGATTGGTTGTAGACTAATTTCGTTCTGTTCTGGCTCTAGAGCTATGGTCTCTTACCTTTTTGATCCAGTTACCCTTATTAGATACTAGGGTAACTACACTTTCTCACGCGATATATTACTTTCGTCTCTTTTTTTTTATAGGTTTTGTTATAAAACTTTCGTATGTGTAGTGCACATGATTACAGCTTAAGGGCCGGTTTCTGAATTGAGAATTTCACTAAGTGAATACTGAAGTACCGTAGGTACTGTCACGCTTTTTTCTGAGAAATTCGAAGAGAGAGCACTACAGTTAACTATTTAATTAGCGAAATTCTCAATTCAGAATCCGGCCCTGAGTCTGCATTCACTTACCTGACCTGACCCCTGCGTTATGCTCGTGAATAGGTGCTGTAAGTTTAAACTAAATCTAATAAGTTTTTTTTATTTGTCAGACACTGTGACTGGCGAAACGGGCGCCGTCCGTATTTCTGGCTGCAGCATGAGTATTTTTCCACTTTTGTCGGAATGTATTAGAAAACGACAAGAAAAAAGTACCCGAAACCGACGTGCATCCATGCAACAACTAATGTATGTTGATGAAGCGAAAAAGGTCTGTCAGGATCGTAGCATGTAGCAAACCCTAGGCTCTTCCCACCTTTCGGGATACAGGCGCGAGCTTATGTACCCTAATGTCATAAGCAGCCTATATACGTCCCACTGTGGGGAACAGGCCTTCTCTCAGAGAGAGAGTATGGGCTTAATCACCACGCGTGCCCACCGCGGATTGGCGATTTCAAGCGCTGAGATAATTATATGAATAGCTCAGGCACCCAGGTTTCCTCACGATGTTTTCCTTCACCGTTAGCGAGTGGTATTGCTACTATAACTTCACAGATGTGCATAACTTAGAAATCAAAGTCATAGGTACATGCACGCACTGGGAATCGAACCTGGGCCTCCCGCTTCCGAGTCCAATGTTCTACCCACTAGGCGTAGTCTTAGTCATTATTCTTACTTACCCTAATGTAAGTCAACTATCAACTAATCATCATCAGCCACTTGACGTCCACTGCAGGACATAGGCCTCCCTCATGGTTTTTCAAGCTTTCCGGTCTTGTGCCGCCCGCGTCCAACGACTGCCCGCCATCGGAACCAGGTCTTCAGACCAACTGGTGGGGGGCCTGCCACCGTAACCAGGTCTTCAAACCATCTGTTGGCTCGTCAGAGCATCTTGTGGGGGCATGCCCACGCTGCGTCATCCGCAGCTACCAAAACAGGGGTCGTGAGTTCGATTCCCACTCAATGATACTGTCGGTCAAGTGATTGTATTGTGTGGAAGTTATTATAATATTATGCATTCATATTCAACAAACAGAATATAAATTCTTTTTGTTGAACTCAATTTTTGATTTCTGATTTCTTCCTTCATCCTTTCCATATGTCCAAACTAACACTACAGTTCTGTCTCAATTCCGGTTACAACATCATCTTTGAGTCCACAATGTTCTCTACCCACGCTATTGCGTATCATTTCTCAATTGTACTTTCTTAATTTGTCTCGTAGAATAAAAACATCTTAAATCGTTTTACGACGGTTTGATACACATTTAGTCCCCCAGTTATATAAACAGTAGCGGCTTTTTTAATGCCTCTCTCTTCTCGTTTTCCAAGCTTCCCGGTCTCGTGCCGCCCGCATCCAGCGACATCCCGCCACCGTAACCAGGTCGTCAGACCTCAATCAAAATTATGAATATTAGATTTGGTGTTGTTCACTGTATTTATCTTCCGCCTGATACTGTTCTTTGAAAACCTGATCCCTGTTTCATAGACCTACAATCCATACTCAATTCAATTACTATGACAAATCAATGTGAAAGATCAACAAGTAGCTTCCTACTTGTTAATCTGTGGATTAATCAACGTGGCTACGCGATGAACATCGAATTGTCATAATGAACTATGTATTTTAGTTTTATGAAACCCGGTCTAGGTGACTCTGGTTTTGTAGGTTAATTCCTTTTATCCATTGACGCACGCAGGCCTTCTCTCAGGGAGAGAGTATGGGCTTGATCACCACGAGTGCCCACTGAGGATTTGCGATGGTTACTCTCTCCCTGAGAGAAGGCCTGTGCCCTACAGTGGGACATATATATGCTGCTTGTGTATTAACGGACATAAATCGTAAGATTGATACCAAGCATTTGCATATGATCACGAAGGCTGTAGCTTGTGTTGTAGATACCCAAATTACTATTCGGTTAAAAAAGGATCTATTGAATTATTTACATTAAACTCAGCTGCAATATTGTCGTCTTCAGCATTTATTGTTCATTAACATCAAGAAAAAATGTACATAACAGAAAACGGGTGTAAAAAGCGTTATAAATCACGTTTTGCCTCCGAAACCACGTATCTGTGAATCAGAATACACATCAAGAGTTCAAGATATCTAGTTGAAGCTACTATTTACCGTTGTTAGTTGGTCTTCACGATAACCTGTCTGCGTTACCAGCAGGATGTGAGAGGTCATTGAGATTTGACATGCGCTTCTGAAGGTGTACAGTCGACAGCACAACCACCTTCATAGACGTGTACTGTAATCAGTTACGATAAGGACCACTTTGCTGCAAAAATATAAGAGATGGCCCGCCTTGGAATGGCCTCATACCTCATATTTGTTTTACTGACAAGAAAGCATTTACAAACAAACATATTAGAGAGTATAATTATTTATTCATTTAAATTTGTTATACATTCGGAAATGGGTGCGGAAAGATGTTTTTTGTCAACTTGACATCAGCGTGTCTGTAAAATCACAACTCAATGTCTTGCCATATACACGAACCGAGGCTGACATTGGCAGAATCCCAAGGATGCCAAAGAAAAGAATTTAATTGAAGTACATTTAAATTGTAGCGGTGGTTGCCAAGTGAGAGGAACACTGGACTCCGAAGTGAGAGACCCAGATTCGATTCCCAGTGCGGGCATGTACCTATGTCTTTGTTTTCTAAGTTATGTACATTTGTGAAGTTATAGTAGCAATACCACTTGCTAACTGTCAAGGAAAACATCGTGAGGAAACCTAAGTGTCTAAGCTATTCCTCAGCGCTTGAAATCGCCAGTCCGCGTTAGGCACGCGTGGTGATTAAGCCCATACTATCTCCCTGAGAGAAGGCCTGTGCCTTACAGTGGGACGTATTTACGCTGCTTATGTATGTTATGTACATTTAAATTACTTAAGATTCTGTAGGTCAAAAGTAATGTTTGCGATCGGCGAAATCTGTGGACTCTGCATTTTATTTTATCCTGCCTGGGTTCACCAAATATTTGGCTCCCCTCGTTGGTGTACCTTTATTTAATTGAAACATGCAGTTCAAAGATTAGGGTTACCTCTTTGCTATTTATCTCTAAGGCATATTTATTTTATTAGCAAAAAAAGTCGTCCGAGTATAAGAATGTTCACATTATTCACAAAAACTTTAAAAAACAGAACATAAAAATAGAACTAAAAAATCAATATCATCCAAAAATATCGCCTCTTTGCCTCTTGCTTACACAATATTGCGTTCTATTATATTGTGAGAGGCCATTAGTTATTCAGACTTTCCTAAATTTAGCCGTTCAAAAGTAGAAATTGTTGTGACTTTCGTTGCTTTACTGCATTCGACTTAAATTATAATGAATTTCAAATTTTAACATCCCTTCACCCAAATCTATTTTCATATCTTAAACGTAAATTGCATTCATCCAATAGGCAAACTGCACGATTGCGTAACTCAATACTACGTTATGTATGTATGGTTTTCTTGGAGTTACTCATTGGATAGTTGGGTGGGGTGTGTATACTTCGTCAATAGCCATTAGGCTCGGTGTGTTGAGTAATATCTGACCACGATAAAAATGTGGTCATATTATTCTGATTACTTTTTAGTTTCCGCTGTTTAGTTATCTTTACTAGCTTTCATTCAACATCATACCAATAAAAAGGAAGTAAAAGAGGTGGGCCTTAAGATGAACATGGACAAAACGAATACCCACCCCAATAACATTGGGGAACTCGACTCTTGAAGTTGTAGACGAATACGTCTACTTAGGACACACAGTCCAACTAGGCCGGTGCAACTTCGTGAAAAAGGTCAATCGTCGAATCCAACTCGGCTGGGCAGCATTCGGGAAACTTAGAAAAGTCTTTTCGTCTAATATACCTCAATCGCTCAAGAGAAAATTATACAACCAGTGTGTGTTACCAGTGATGACTTATGGCACTGAAACGTGGTCTCTCACTATGGGCCTCATAAGAAAGCTCAAGGTCACGCAACGAGCTATGGAAAGGGCTATGCTTGGAATTTCTCTACGAGATCGAATCAGAAATTATGAGATCCGTAGACGAACGAAAGTCGTCGACATAGCCCAGCGGATTAGTAAGTTGAAGTGGCAGTGGGCGGGGCACATAGCACGCAGAACTGATGGCCGATGGGGCCGAAAAGTTCTCGAATAGAGACCACACATCGGCAAGCGCAGCGTAGGACGACCAGCCACAAGATGGACAGATGACCTCATCCAAGTGGCAGGATTTTTGGAAATCCATGGAGGGAAAGGCCTATGTCCAGCAGGGGACTTTTTGTGGTTGAATGATGATGATGATACTCAATTCCACGAGACGAGCTCCCAAAGAAAATTGTCCATGTGCGCCCGTTAACCCGTTAATACGTGCGACCTTCAACAGCCACTGCATTTAGTAAACCGACCCTTGAGAGCCCCGACCCCCGACCCCTGACCGACCAATGAGAAGCGAGTATTTGTTCCCTAGGAGTTCGACTCGTAGAACGGAGTATAGTTATGTTTGTTATTCGCTATCTACGACGATTGACTGACCCCCAGGGTCTCGTACGCTAATGTTGACTAACTGTTATAGGAGTGAAATGGGCTAGATGTTACTTATCATACGGTCAAAGGCCAGTATGCATAAGATGCGTAGAAATGTACTGAAGTTCGCGCACTTGCGGAACGATTTTTAGGGTTCCTTAGGCAAAGGGTAAGGGACCCTATTACTAAGACACCAGTGTCCGTCTGTCTGTCTGTCACCAAGCTTTATCTCATGAACCCTGATAGCTAGACGGTTGAAATTTTTACAGATGATGTATTTCTGTGGCCGCTATAACAAAAAAAATACTAAAAGCTGAATAAAATACGTAGTTATGGGGAGTCCCCTACAACAACCGTGATTTTTTGCCGTTTTTTGCTCGACGCTTGAAATATTCAAATGTTGTATAGATAATGGTACGGAACCCTTCGTGCGTGAGTCCGATTCGCACTTGGCCAGTGCTTTACATTTTATTCACCCGCGTCTTATTAATGTTGATGAACCGACCGAGGTTTGACAGGATCATGGCAAGTTGGTCTCCGCCTACTTCTCCGGGACACAGGCGTACGTTTATCTATGTATGTATCAAAAAGGTTCCAGGCGTCGTCTGAGTAATCGCTTCACTTTAGTACCTAATTAGGTGTGGTAGTAATTAAAGAGAAGGACTGAAGCAGATATTTATTCAGTGCCTTTCTCAAATTAACCATGCTATACTATATAGAAGTTGTCTCTAGATTTGACATCATCATCGTCTAAACTAAAGAATCAAAGTTTTTTAACCAACTTCAAAAAAACGTGAAGTTTTTCAATTCGTCAGTTTTTTGTGTATGTAATACCTATGTTCAGCGACAATTCTGTACCACACTGTCTGATTACATTGATTTTTTTCTGTTAGAAAGAAAGTATCTCAATTTTATAAAACTATATAAAATTGGTCAAGGTCTGGTGATTAAATCTATCAGAAAGTCATGGAACTCTGTGTTTTAGCATTGTTCTTATAAAAGAATTTGTTTTTTGAAAAAAGTAGAAATAGAGATTGCCTATTTCATTTTTGTTTTTCCAAGTTAATGTGTTACATTAGTGTTAGTTATGTTAGGTTTTGTTCATAACTTTTTCTGAACAGCTATTGTGTCCAAATGACATAGTTATGTTGGACCTTATGAATAATTTAGGCCTTTCCCAACCGGACAGATAGCTGCGTGCGGCATGATATTCTCGGAGAATGGCGCACGGCATATTAGACCTTTCGACAAGGTCGTTTCTTAACCACTGGCTGACTGGATGGCATATTTACAACCGCAGTTAGACCTTTTTGCCTCTCAACGGAATGTCTACGCTTAGACAACAACCTTATTCGTACAGATCGCTGGTACTTTTCTGGGTCAGTTTGTCTCTCAATGAGGTGTTTTAAAAAAAGTCTAGATACCTACTGTCTTCGGGAATCGGATAGTGATTCGTAAACTGTCACGGTCTTATTTGTAAAAACGCGATTCCTTAAAACACTCCTTAGAGTCAGCTTAATAGTCTGCGGTAAAGGGAAAGATATAAACACAGATCATTTAAACTGCCTCTGAGAAGTGTTTTAAGGAATCATAGTCTTATAAATAAGACCATTTGATTTAAAAGCTGCAATTGCAGCTTCAAGATATTTTTTTATATTCTTATCTAATTTTTATAACACTTACAAGATTTTTGCACGAATTAAGACTTGTGAGGTCAAATGACAATTATCACGAGGAAAGAAGGAAGAAAAAGACATTAGCTGGTAATTAGTAAGAAAATTAAATGTAGGTAATGGTTTGTGACAAATAATTTGATGGCTTTGTTATTTTTACATGCGAATTGCCAATTCCCACAAGTTATTATACCAATCAAAGCCACTTACTTTTTATATTTATGTTCGAGCTATAACAATTCACACATGGTCACTTTTAATCACCGATTGGAACCCAAGAACTTTGCTTCGAATAGAGCCTTCGACAATAAGCCGGAAGGTGTGTCTTCGAAAATTCATACAAAAGGGGTCTGCACAGAACAGTTCACGAGGCAAACAATACCGTTATACATTCAAGTTCTTCGCAACATCGTCTCGCAAAATGAATCACACTTGAAATCACTAAAACATACACTGAATCACCACAGTGGAAACCAAAATCGTAACTCGATATGTTTTCGTTAATATTTAACTTGAAATCGCTGAAAAATCCAGCGAATAACTCGTAAATTCTCAACTTAGAACGTAACCCCAGTTTGGAAGTCAACACGTAACTGACTAACATGTTTACGTTAAGTTACATTGACACGAATCATTCTATCTCCCTTGCTCGACATGTTTTGGTTGAGCGGAAAAGAGATAGGCAAATCAAGGTGCAGTTTGACTTGTATACCAGTGGCGCCATCTAAAAGTTTTTGATGGAATCAAGTGGTGCAGGTTGTAGATCCTCGATCTTTCAATCGTCGTTATGGTGACGCAGAGAAAATAAGCGGTCTTGTTAGCTATTTAGTACTTCTGTCTTTGTACAGGGTGCGCTGCTTACTTGTTAAAACAATTATTGACATAATAACAAAGGTTGACTGGAAGATAATGCTGATAATGTGCATGGCAACATGCAGCAAATAACTGGTCCAGTAACTGGTACACACTGGTCATCTCCGCAGCGAGCGTTTGGACTAATACAATCTGACCACAATGGATACCCGAGGTGACATATCCGGCAGAGCTACTAGAAATGTGCACATGCTATCACTTCCGAGGCTCGACTAACTAAAACTAGTACAGGAGAAAGGCATCAAATAAACTGCCGCGCAACATAATTAACGGGATACCGCCGTTTAGCCAAAGTATTTTTCGCCAAATTTTACTTCCCAATAAACTTATGGCATCAGTTTCATTTCCCAAATGAAACTTTAGCAAGTTTTCATTTCGCATTTTATTCATTTGGTCAAATTATCATTTCGCATAATTTTACTGCGTCAAGTTTTATTAAGACAAACGTGGAAACGTAAGAAAAGTGGGTTAGGTTAGGTTAGAACTGCGACCCCCACAGACACGAACTGTTACCAGAAAAGTGGGTTAGGTTAGGTTAGAACTGCGACCCCCACAGACACGAACTGTTACCAGAAAAGTGTGTTAGGTTAGAAAATGAATTTTGACCAAGTATTTATTTGGTAAACAATAACTTGCCATAATAACTTTTGCTAACTGTTTATTTGCTTTAAGTTGTTTTGAGAAATGTTTTTTGCCAAGTGATAATTTGCGTAAAATAGTTTGGGAAGTAATACTTTGGGAAACGATTTTTGGCAATACATTAGTAAACCATAATTAACGCATAGAATCTTAACATAAAACTGAAGCGCAGTCTCCTTGAGTTGCCACCATAAGACATTAATGATATTGTCCAGTTAAATTATTAACTGACATGACTGTAATTTTATTATTATGAAAAAAATTATCTAATCTAATCATACATAAACTCACGCTTGTATCTGGAGGGGCAGGCAGAGACCGAGGTTTGCCACTGGCCGCAATCCCAACAGATCTCTTTAATTTCATTGCCATTTGAATAATAATAAAATGCTGCATTAAAGCACCTTATTCACAAGAGAAATAATAGAAAATGTTTATAAACAATACTTACCAATACCAATAACACTTGTTAATTGTGAAGGGAAACATCGCGAGGAAACCTGAGTGTCTAAGGTGTTCACTTATCTTAGCGCTTGAAATTGTTAATCAACGGTAGGCATGCGTGGTAGTTAAGCCTATAGGTACTCTCTCTCTAACAGAAGGCCTGTGCCCTGCAGTGAGACATAATTATGTAGACTACACGAAAAAACAAACAATACTTGCTTACGTTACTGTTGGTCCTTTGAAGTAATTAAGCCAAAGCTGAATTCAGCATCGGGCAATTTTTCTGGGTAATTGAATAGAAACAGCAGCTTTGCCATTCTACAATTAAACATACCCTCTCGCGTCTATCCTCCAAGGGGCATAAGAACACGTGAATGTGATTCTAAAATGCTCTTGAATCTTAAAACATGGCGGTTAAAGCTTATGATAAGATGAACGCGTTTATTGATGTCAACAATTATCGCATAGTAATATCGCAGATATAGTCTGTTGTATATATATTAGAAGTTTATGCATTATATCGATATATTACTGGTAAATTGTAAGTATTTTTTTTTCACGGGTGCTTTCTGTGAGAAAAATGTTCATTCTCAGACTTGAACAATCCTGAGTTCCCCTGACTATCTGACGCTTTTACTAAGAAGAATCTTTCGTCTTAAAATGCCTTGTTCACGAACAGCGTTCTGACACAGATTTGTATGGTATTCAGCGCCACCCGTTTATAACAAAGTGCTTAAGTATTATGACATAAAAACATCCTCATGGCAAAAATGTAAAAGCACTACAAACAAATGGTTGGCCACCTTAAACTACGATGACACCGAGGCACCACTAACTATAACTAGATAAAAGAAAAAACACGTAAATAAACCTAATTGTATTCCTTAAGGTACCAGGCATATAAATATATAATATTATAATATAATATATATTATTATTATGTTTCTTTTTTCAAGCTAATATACTGAGATCTCACTCAATGTATGATCTTTATTGCATGCTATGGATTTTATTTTTTATTTAGCCTAAGTATCTAGATGATAAGTTCTGTATTATTACCGTAATACAACTTATGATAAAACTGGCACCCACGATACGGGGTCTCCTAGTGTAGGTACCGCTGGAAAATGTACCTACTTTTAAGTTATGAGCAATAAACAATTTTTTACTTTTCTCAAAAAACTTTACTAGCACTACCCCTTCCTCTATCACCCGTGGTTAGCTGGAAGAAAATACTTTTAAGTATTAAGCTCGCCTTCGTGCAGATGTATCCCTTGTGCAATAAAGCAGTTTCAAATCATATCAAATAAAATAAGGTCCCACCGTAGGGCACGGGCCTTACGGCCTTCTCTCAGAAAAGAAAGAAAGAGAGACATTCATTATTGTACCAACAAGACACATCACAGAAACAAAATAAACATATAAGTGACATAATATGCAGAGCAACAGAAAGAAAACTAAATACACAACACAAATTAAATAAATAAAACAGGACCAAAGATGTAGCCTGTGGTGGGTCTAAATTGCAACAAAAGGCCGCTGACTCAGCGTTGTCGTTGTTGTAGATAAATAGATAGATAGAGAACTGAATTACCATGCATGCCAACCGCGGATTGACAATTTCAGGCGCTGAGGTATGTGAACACCTCAGACACTCAAGTTTCCTCACGATGTTTTCTTTCACAATTAACAAGTGTTATTGGTATTGTTGGTAAGTATTGTTTGTAAACATTTTCTATTATTTCTCTTGTAAATGAGGTGTTATCATGCAGCATTTTATTATTATTAAAATGGCAATCAAATTAAAGAGATCTGTTGGGATTGTGGCAACTGGCAAACGCCGGTCTTTGCCTACCCCTCCAGATAAAAGCGTGAGTTTATGTATGATTAGATTAGATTCATCATCATTATCATCATCAGCCATTTGACGCCCACTGCAAGAGGTATTGCTCATTGGTACGTGTCGGCATTCGAACCCACGACCACGACCAAATGTGAAGCCGGTGGTCAATAGCTACGTTATCACCAGCGATGATGCTACTATTGAAAAAACCGACCAAGTGCGTGTCGGGCCACGCGCAGTGTAAGATTCCGCAGAAGAAGGAACGAACAACTTCATTTAAGTGAAGAAAAACATCGTGAGGAAACCCTAGTGTCTGAGGTGTTTCCATACCTCAGCGCTTGCTACGTACAATGGTCCAGCTATGAGGTTAAGTGTGGAAATCTCAGGTCAAACTACTACTTCTAGCATCGTCAGCATCAACCGATGGGACTGTCTGCTACATTTAATATATGTACTGCAATCTCATAATAATAGCATTGTCAGTATCAATGCGACTGTCGGTTGTCAGTATCGCGCAGTGACTGCGTCACTCGGCATCACAGTAGGCGACGCAACGCAACCGTGCTTCATTTCACTCTCTATAGCCAGCGGTTGCCAACTGTGGGCCTGATTTTAGCGGCAACTAGGGCCGAGTATTTTGTGAAGACTCGCGAAGCTCCTGCATAGTCACTTTACGGGTCGTTATTCTACGGGTATATTCGCGAGTGTTTGTTAGGTAAACTCAGCGGGAACTAAGGTAATTGAGTTTACCTATGAAACAATTATGGTTGGATCCGTTAAATGTATGGCTGTGTAATCAGGCATAATCCATCTGAAAATATGTTCCAGGCAGGTACTGCTTCTGAAGGGTCAGTTCACTAATCTAGTGTAGACAGGATACGCTGTGGAAGTCGTCTAAAATAGATTTAAAAGGCTTTTAACATTATTAACGATATAGTTCTATTCATGAAAGTGTAGAAATTAATTTAATAAAAAGTATTTATTTTTACAATAACACTTACGAAAGTACGGCTACCGTACAATTTTATATTTGGAATGGTTTAAACTTACGTCAGTTTTTATCAAAATAATCGTTTCGACAATAACATACGTTAGCTTAAACAGTTAAAATGTAAAACACGTTAAATAAAGGTTCTTAAAATGGATAAAGTAGTATTTAAAATATCATGAGACTTCGATAAAGTTTTAAACTTATCTAGCTTGATCTTCTACAGTTTAAATATAATAGAAACGATTGACAATACTCAAGACAACATAAGGAGTTACAATATTTTTTGTTCAAAACAACAGTTAAGAAGATGCGTTCTTGATTGAAAATCAGAATTCGAATTTCCTAAATCAACATTGTCAGGTCTTCACTGCGAGAAAGTTACAAGACTTATGTAACGGAAAATCGACACCATGACGCAAGCCGGAAAATGTGGCCGACCCCTGCCTTCAGCGCAGCAGTTTCCCAGTGGGGATGTCTGGCTAGGCGCCGATCCGCTGACGGAAAAAAGTAAAACCACTATCGTTAGTCAATAATAACAGACGAGCGCGCGCGCTTCTTTTTTCAAACCACTTCTATACCAGCCACTGTCACAATCGGACGTTTCCTGCAGCCAAAAAAAGAAAAAAACACTGGCTGCCAACGTGCACTCCAACGCACGTGACTTAGAAGAAAGAAACTGTCATTACAAATGGCGCGAATGTTGGAATAATTTTACATGGATTAGCGAGTCAATTTATCGGTGATATGTTTATTAAAATCAATTGCGCGTGTAGGAAGGAACAATGAATTGATTTATAGTGCAGTTGCTACAATGGTGCGCGCGACGGCGGGTGTCGGAGGAATAGCTGTGGTGCTGATGTGCTCTGGACTCCTTTGGGACTTCTGTCAGGCGTACAGTCCGAGAGGTAAGTGTGTGTGTGATTTTCGGTCTAGCATAAGTCTGAACGCGCAACATATGCTTAAGTAGCCTATATATCTACGGCTCACTTCAGGACACAGACCTTCTCTCAGAGAGAGAGAGTAAGGGCCTAATTACCACGCGTGCCCGCGGATTGACAATTTCGAGCGCTGATTTATGCGAACATCTCAGACACTCAGGTTTCTTCACCATGTTTTCCTTCACAGTCAGCGAGTGGTATTGCTACTACAACTTTACTTCACAAATTTACGTAACTTATAAAACAAAAAGTCTTTGTTGGTACTTGCCAGGATTCGAACCCACGACCGCGACAGATAATTTGAACAAGTATCCGCGCCGTCGAGATGAGTTTGCTGATGGACTACGTGTCAGAGCAATTTTTAATATTTTTTATTTATTTATTATTTGACTAAACCAAAGTCCGAAGAATTTTAAGACACATCCCGCATCCCCTGGTAATGAGACCCGAAATACATCCGTGTGAAATCAAAGTAATTTGTTCAAATTATTCATCGGGCATGTCATAAGTAGGATTTTTTTCCTATAGTGAAACCTTGTGGTATCAGGCATAAATAAAAAAAAAAATTCTCTATTTTTATTGTTATGTTCGGTAAAGTGTTATCATAAAATAAAATAAGCATATCTTTTACGTTATACTACAGGATTAGGATCGCCAAGTGCCGTAGGCATTTACCTTTTCACGGTCATGCCAGGCTAAATATTCACTAATCAGCTTTTTATGATTCTCCAAGTTCGTGAAATTTAAATTCCAGTGTTATTAAAATCTATGTGTTGAACGTTACAACTGTACGAGTATTTTGTGGGCACCAACTCAGTAACCGTAGGATTTTTGTTATATTAGATATGGTAGATTTGATTTTAAATGGAACTTAAATGCAACGTACCCGTAACTTGCATTGGCACAGGTATTTGGGCCTTGAGTCAGAAATTTGCGCTTAATGCAGAAACAAAACGGGTATGCCGGCTTAATTTTGCAAATCCAAAGAATAAACCAAAGCCAGACTTCGTGTATATGAATGGTGATATACTTAGAATCCCACAGCATGATAATTTTACATAAGGTATGACAATTAAAGATGAGCGGTGGTAGCCTAGTGGGTAGAACACTGGACTCGGAAGCGAAAGGCCCAGGTTCGATTCCCAGTGCGGGCATGTACCTATGACTTTGTTTAACAAGTTACGTACATTTTCGAAGTTATCGTAGCAATACCACTCGCCAACGGTGGAGGAAAACATCGTGAGCAAAAACCTAAGCGTCTGAGCTATTCATATACCTCAACGCTCGAAATCGCCGATTCTCGGTGGGCACGCGTAGTGATTAAGCCCATACTCTCTCTCTGAGAGAAGACCTGTGCCCTACAGCGGAACGTATATAGGCTGCTTATGACTATATGACAATTAAGCAGTTAACATTCCAGATATTGAAAGTTGTCTGGATGACGTCGTACTAAGTGGTAGGACCGTCGTCTATTTACCTACAATATTCACTAAGATCTAAGAAAATGCATGTTATAATACTATCGATGTATCAATCTATCGTTTCTACAATAAGATCCCTGAGGATATAATAAGCTTGCCAGAAACGCGGTTAAAAAATTATGTAAAGCACACTTTGTGCCAAAAAAAGCTACTATAAAATTAAAGATTATTTAGAAGACAATGATGTCTGGAATTAAAGCCAGTTCAATGCATGAGTTCGAGGTTTTAGAATATTTATGTAAATTCTGTAAATTAAGGACTTGAAAAGACTAAGTTTGGAGTTTTTTTTGTCCATTTTTTCTCCAAAATGATCTAGATTTTGAAATGGACACCTAGTTTAACTTGTAACGTTCATTAAGTCGCAGTTTCTGTGCTACTTTGAATACAAAAATTTGATTTTGATTTTGATGTATCTACGTCACTTAAGTTTTCAAATCAGAAGCTGCGAGTTTATTTAAGGCCTCGTGAGCAAACGGCGTGAGTAGCGTGCTCGAGAAATAGTTTACAATAACTCATTTAACCCCTCGAACATCCAGCGGAGCCTTAAAATATAACAATCCCGTATAATACGATCGGAACACTTTCACTCGGTGAAATAATACGTTTTCCCTGACTTTCCGGTGCTAAGCCTTCGAGTTACTAAAGTGATGATTCGATGATTTCGCTAAAACTATTTTGTAATAGGTTATCGTAATAAGAAATCAGCCTTGCGTGTTATGGAGTATCGAAAATTGCATTTCGCCGAATCGTTTGTTGTTAATTTCAAATAGGTACAACAATACTGGAACGCAATATTGTTTAAAGTCAATATTGAAACATCCGCGAAGCTTGTAAATAAAGTCTGGGGTATAGCAATATTTTTTCTTTAGAGAAAAAAATCGCATCATTATTAATATTATTGACTTTATTTTGAAATCACTTACTTGATTTTTTGTTGGAAGAGTCCAGCAGTAAGTGATTTCGGATTTCAGTTAATAGTGTATGACGTATTACGAAAGTTTTGGTTCATTATTATTATTACATAGCTATTTCAAACTCACTGTTAATCACATCAACATTCAACGGAGTTACTCAATCAATCAATTTTTTTTTATTCAAAGTAGCACAGAAACTGCGACTTAATGAACGTTACAAGTTAAACTAGGTGTCTATTTCAGAATCTTTTCAAGTACTTAATTAATAGAGTTTATATAAATAATCTAAAACCTGGATATCGTGCATTGAACTGGCTTTAATTCCAGACATCATTGTCATCTAAATAATATTTAATGCTATAGTAGCCTTTTTGGCACAAAGTGTGCTTTACACATTTTTTGAACCGCGTTTCTGGCAAGCTTATTATATCCTCAGGGATCTTGTTGTAGAAAGCATGTATTAACCTTTGCTAACCTAAATTTTGGGAACGAAAGTTTATGTTTATTTTTCATATTTACATTGTGTTCACTCTACTCTGTTGTCATACAGGAAATATTCAAGCAAACATTTTAAGATTCATCAGCTTTTGAACGCGCGTACTAAATTACTATCAAAGATAAGATAAATATTCTTTCTTAAGTGAAACTAAACAATCATTTCAGGAACCGTTTTCGCTATCATCGATGTATTCGACAAAATATAACGCCATATTGTAAGAAGCATATCATTGCATAATGCCATTTTATCACATAACAAACAGTAATTTAAGACAACGAAGCACCATTAGAGAGTAATGATCCTCCTAATAGTCAATAATTTTATGAATATGAAAACACCTTCCAAGCTTACACCGAACAAGCCAAGGAAATCGAAAGCTCCTGACGATGTGAAATATCTAGACATTTTATAATGTTCCTTGAGGCTGTTCTTATGTGCTCCAATTCATTGTTTTTTAAAAGCAAAATAGTGCAAATACGTGTAGTTAAATTTTGGAACACCGGAACTGGAAGGTAACTCGCCCATCGAGGTTTCGACTTATAATAATATTTGTCTCTTATTTCTGTGTGGCGCCGGATTAAGAATCAATCCATTTCCTTCCGTACATGTCGTAGAAGGCGACTATGGAAATACATTACCAAGAGACGGGCAGCAGCGTCTTCCTGAGATTCCAATTGCATACTGCGATTGCCAACCCGCCTGCCAAGCGTGGTGATTATGGCAAAACCCTTCATGGCTAGGAGAACCATGAGGGAGGCCTATGTCTTGCAGTGAGCGCCAAATGGCTGATGATGATGATGATTTCTTGTGTGCAATAAAGAATATTCTTTTCTTACTCGCTAAAAATGTGTTTTATAATACTATTGAGGAAACCTGAGTGTCTGAGGTGAGTCATATAGCTCAGCGCTTGCAATTGCCCATCTGCGGTGGGCACGCGTGGTGATCAAGCGCACACACTCTCTCTAAAATAAGGCCTGTAGCCTACAGTGGGACTTATATAGGCTGCATTTATGGGTCGGTGGTTTGATTCCCACTGGAGACCGCCGTACATTTGTACAAATAGCCTGAGGCAAGGGTGTATTTTCATGTTTGTGACGTCCTTGCCTGGTCACCATAGCACAGGGTATCCTAGTTTGGGACCAGGACAAGTGATTGTATTGTGTGGAAGTAATTATTATTATTATTATTATATTATTTAGCTTTAATACCATAATCACACTAAGTTTAACACTTGTCTGTATTGATGAGCCGTTAAAATACGTTTCATGTATAGGGACTACCTTTACTTGTGTCATTTGGGGCTTGTTTGGCGTCAATGGAAACTTTATTCCCCGTTTATTAGGGTATAACTTTTATAGCAAGTCTATTTGTGTCAGGGTGTACGTATTACAATGCCGAAAATTCATAATTTCTACAGCTAAAAAACATCGACACCCTATATAGGTACAGAATGGCGACACCCTATGTAGGTACAGAAACTTGAAATAACTATTTTAGAATTACCGAAAGATCAAAATCAAAATTTGCAATCACGTCACCAATTTGACCTTTCCAATATAAATAACCAATTCCATTTTGACACAAAGCATAATAGTAGTATAGTAACCAATACGGCGGTGGTCGCCTAGTGGGTAGAACATTGGACTCGGAAGCGGGAGACCCAGGTTCGATTCCCAGTGCGGGCATGTACCTATCACTTCTTTCTAAGTTATGTACATTTGTGGAGTTATAGTAGCAATACCACTCGCTAACGGTGAAGGAAAACATCGTGAGGAAACCTGGGTGTTTGAGCTATTCACATACCTCAGCGCTTGAAATTGCCAATCCGCGGTGGGCACGCGTGGTGATTAAGCCCATACTCTCTCTCTGAGAGAAGGCCTGTGCCCTACAGTGGGACGTATATAGGCTGCTTATGAACCATAACGGCGGTTATCACAAATCTAGCCTATTCTATTGTAGGTTCTGGGGCCTTTTATGTCCGTCCGCGTACATACCCATCGCAAGGGGTACTATCCCTCTACAACCCTCGGTCACTGTTTTGTAGATATTTCGAGATATACGGCATGCCACTTGTAGGCCGGATGAAATTCGGACTTTTGAGCTTCAACATTACAATATGTACCCGTCCCACGATGTCAGATTTATTTTTATGTGCTACTCCAAAATGCAATTTGTGTTACCTACATAAATGATAGTCATAATAGCCCAGTCTATGTGGACCTTTGCTTCGATTGCTGACACTTTTGTCATAGAGTCAATGTTTGAGGAAGTATTTAATGAAAATCAAATTTAGGCACCTTTAAATCAAGATGGCGGCGCACGATTGTGTATTATTAGGAGTCCGCACTTAAACAAAATATACTTAAACTAAAAACAAAATAAATGGAGAACACTTTATTGTACATCAAAAAGGAAATTGCACAGATATTTCTTAACCTTAAGAGTATAGACGTCGGCCTTATCACTAAAAGAGATCTCTTCCAGTCAACCTTTGAATGGACTGGACCAATACATTGGAAAAGGAAGTAGATATACAAACAAAGAAAAATAACAGTTTCAGAGGTATACGAATTATACATGCCTAATTAAGAAAGTCACCGTGTGGCGCCGGATTAAGAATAGCGTCACTCCTCCTCCCGTGGATGTCGTAGAAGGCGACTGAGGAAATAAATTACCAGGAGACGGGCAGCAGCATCTTCCTGATGCCAACCCGCCTGCCAAGCGTGGCGATTATTGCAAAACCCCTCATGGTTATGAAAACCATGAGGGAGGCCTATGTCCTGCAGTGGGCGTCAAGGGGCTGATGATGATGATGATGAATTAAGAAAGTCAATGTATAAAATATCAACAAATACGTACAAATATTATACTGACTCTTCTGAGACAAATAGTGGCATCACCCAGTTATATTTCGTTAGTAAACTCTGGAATCTAAAAATGTATTTTCTAACATTAGACTAATATGTTGCCATTTAACATTGTTTATTGTAAGCCAGTGTTATTGTTTAAGCATAAAACATTTCTTACATAGCGGCAAAAGGAAGAACCCTCGTGCTCAGCATTAGCATGACAAAATTAAACGACAGTCGCCGTCAGAATGGGCCCGGATTTATTGCCCGTGATTACCATAAGCGTAACCGAGCACTGCTTATGACAGAACTAGCGGCGCACACGCCACTGGTAAATCGTGATACTTGTTTATTATAAAAGGAAATAATTGCATTTGGAGCCTATGAAATACTAAACCTGCACTATAGGATCTGGACAAGAACATAGTAAATCCGCAAAACAATAAACTGAGGCACGCCGCCGGTTTCGTTTGTGGTACTTATATAAAAGCTGTCCAGTAGTAACCAAAAAAATTCTAGCGAGAATTTTGACCTAGTGGCAAGGTTCCACTAGGTCAGAATCCTCGCTAGAAATTTTCTGCCCTGTCCCAATCTGCCTTGACTTTGGATCAACAACTGAACAAATCATGCCTTTGAGGAGTAAATACCTGATGCCTTCCGGTTTAGGGAAAGCTTTTCATGCTAGACTCATTATTTTTTCGGCATGGACTGATATTATTAACGGTGACCAAGAATGTTTATATTCTTTTTGTTGCACTAATCCGTGCCAAGGACAATTTTAAAAACCTATTTAGAGGCTAAAAATTCCACCCATGCCGGAACTTGAACCCGCGACCTCCGGCTAACCGTACCAGCGCTCTCCCAACTGAGCTATGGGCAAGTGCAGGCATCGGCGAAGTTACGAACCTCTCTAATAACTTCTCTGTATTACGCACAGGCAGCGACATCTGGCTGATGTAATTTACATCACTTGCAGCACCGAGTTCCCACTTTGCAGTTAAGTTACATCGGAATGATATCGCTGTATCTTGCTAAAACATTGTGAGAATGAATTATCCAATTAGAGGTTTGGAACACTCGTAGCAAGTAGCATAAACGTGAGTTTATGTACGTTTATTTGTAGATACGCTCTATGCTGCAAAAAAACAACTATATATTAAGAATCGCAAATTACAAAGATGTCTGGTATTAAATAGTAGAATAATGTTAACGGTTATTCAGAGGACGATTGTGCTTAGCACATACTTCACGTAAAAATAGTAGATCTGAATACAACATAGAATTAAGATTGTAGCGAATCTGTCGCATTAGGCTTGTCCTGTGAAGATAGTTGTAGGAAATTAAATTGAATAAATAAATCCTTACTAATATTATAAACGCGAAATTTTGTATGTAAGAATGGATGTTTGTTACGCTTTCACGCAAAAATTTTCGAACGGATCCGGATGAAATTTTGCAAAGAGATACATTATAGTCTGGATTAGCACATAGGCTATTTTTTATCCCGGAAAAATACACATCGAAATTACCACGCGAACGAAGTCGCGGGCATCAGCTAGTAAATAACTAAAGTTGAAAACTCTGTTAATTAAGTTGACAAAAAGTTGAAACTAATAAGTGCGGAGATTTTTTGAAAGCTTCTCCGTCGTCTACTAATTGTGAACTAACAAGTTTGACGTTCATTAAGTAAACATTTTGTTATCATAATGAGTATATTTTTTTAATGGACAGGTAGAAGCACCTATGCTACAATTACGTTTTAATTGCGTATCTACAGACGTTACGGCAAAGATGTTGTGCAACATTTATTACCGTCACTAACATACAAATAAAAGTTCTGTAATTAAACCATAATTCACACCAAATTGCTGATAATTTGGCACTATTTCTGCGTAGTATTGAAAGTATAATAAAGTGTCACTATTAGTTACTAAGACCACATTGATCGACACACGAACTGTTCCGATATTTCGATTGTCGGAACGAAATTAGATTTACTTTCACGTATTTAACTCGAATTGGACGTTAGATTGACTCTCATTTACCGCTAAACGGATGACAACTTTGGCTACCTGTTTATGTACCAAATTTTTACTAGTTTGTCGATCACCAACGTTTAGTTTTTCTAGTGCGACCATAGGAGGATATATCAATCACTTAGTGAAACTACAATGGTTGAGCAAAATGATCACCTGAAACTTTCTGGGTCGAATTTCATGCTTCGTTTCAGAATATACAGACTATGAGATGTTTATTGAATGATTTTCATAGTTTTTAATGAGAGCAATTTTTATTCTACAATACATACGTACACAAGCTCACGCCTATATCCCGGAGAGTAAGACAAGAACCAGGATTTAACACTTGCCACGTTGAAGAATATACCGTGTTGAACTTGAAATATGAGCTGAGATAAGTCTATTATACAGCCAAGTAAGTATGCACACATCAATTATATAAAAGTCTCATGTCACAGTGTTTGTTTTCGAATTCCTCCGAAACAGTTTCACAATTTTTTATCATTTTTTTTCTGCACGTTTTGTAGGTCTGAGAATAGGTCGTAGGCTAATTAATATGACAAAACAACGCTAGCCAGGTTAGCTACATACATATAATACCGCTGAGTACATGCTTTCTCTCAAAGAGACAGTAAAGTATCCCAGAAGCTCATATTCGGCCACTGCTGAAAAAAGACTTCCCCCACTTATTTAGAATAGAATAGAATAGAAATCGTTTATTACCAAAACACAAACAATTTAAAAAAGCAATAATAGCAGAGATTTACATTTTTTTTAGACTACGTCTAACCATTTCTGCAATCGTTGATGATTCAATGAGTCATCATTGGTCCAGAAAGCTTTTGGACTCGGTAAACTAACGTTATTGACATAGCCTATAAGAGTCAGCAAGATAAAGTGGCAATGGGCTAGTCACAGACATCTGCTGGAAAATTAAGGCAAACGATGGGGTACAAAGTTCTTGACTGGAGATCACGAACTGTCAAACGCAGCTTAGGAGTCAAATATGAATTTGCTGTGCGCTATGGGAACGATTTACACTAGACTTTAAGTCGTTTAGAGTTTTTATTCAAAAGATTTACTTTTCTTTTCAGTGAGTCTTTTAGTGAGTAATGAAAAAAAAATGCAAATAATTAAATTCTTATCAAATCCGGCAATAGTATCACAAGAAGATAGGCCGTTATCTTTCTTGCTTTATATCTTTGTTATAAGTTTTCGAAGAGTTCGTTAGCAATGAATTGATAATTTAACAACATCTTACAAAAGGCAATAAATTACTAAGAGAACTATGTAGGTATATTATTATTTTATTTTACTTATAAAAAAGTCTTCTAAAACTCATCTCGTAAGTAGACCCTAATTTCCTGCCCCTCCATGATACAATAAATAAATTTTACTTTCACATACAATAACTTGCGATTTGTTCACGTTTTTCTAGAAGAAATTACGCCAGTCACAGTTACGAGGAGTGTTTTTGTCTTCAACTACCATAAAAGCACGAAAAAAAATACTCCAAAAAATTTATGACAAAACAAACTGTCAAACTATGTTATTTTATTGGTAATTTTTTGGACTCCATGGAGGCCTGTAAAATGTTTTTTTAAACTCTTATAATATATAAAGATTACCATATGATCACAAGCAATGTTTTCTCCAAAACTTACGAAACGTTGATGATAATGGTCACTTGGAACAGACTAGAAACGTAGAAATTCATAATGACTACTTAGTTTTAAGCAATGTACTTAGCTCAAGTACTTGCCAAGCTTAAAGCAGCAAGAGTAATTTCGAAACTTTTTATCGACACTCTTTACAATAATAGTACCTGTGTAAAAGTTCTGGCCCAAATATAATCTCAGATTACTATAATCTCAACAACTTAGATTATGATAGCAACTATCATAGTGAGAAATTCTGAGATCATTATATATATTTTTTATCCCAAAAGTAACATAGGTTACAATTTATCTTAATTGTACGCAAATGAAGACAGCTAGTGAACAAATTAAAACGAGCATATTGAGACATAGGTTACGTCGCTACAAAAGACATCAACGCGTTGCTTTTTCGTTGTAAGTTCAAAATTTTATTGACACACTTTTTGTCATTAGGTCTCTGCCTATGTTTTTTTATTTGCTGACATTGACATGTTCAAAATTGTGTTATTTCTGTATTTTATTATTTGTTGTTAGTTTTTATACACAATGCATGTTGTTTTTGAATAAAAACTGAAATGAAATGATTTCCATGATATATTTTTATAAATGCGATTCTTTTTACACTCTTTTTCACCCCCGAAAATATCGTTACCTACTTTTGTTAGACCTTATATATTGCTCTAAATAATTACAGAGCTGCAGTATCCAAATAAAAACTATAGTTCATTATTGAATGTCCGGATGGAAAATATTCTCCAAGCTCAAGTCAAAATAGACAATTGTCTACACTTTCGATTTTGCAGTAGGCGACCGTGGATTCGTCTCAGAAATGTAACCTTGGGAGGCCGTGCTTTTAGAAATTTTAAAACAATTGAAAACACAAATAATTAATTATGTTAAGTAATTATTCAATCTGATTCCCCAAGTCTTACTGGAGGAAATCTATCGCAGACATAAGCTCGCCTTTGTAAACGTATCTTCGTATGATATATTTCTTGTATTGTTTTTTTCGTGTATAATAAAGTATAGTAATGCAAAAAAATTAATAAATAGTAGGACAAGATAACAATATTCTTTATTGTATGAGGAAAAACACAACATAGTCTAGAAGTGCGTATTTTATTTAGAAGAAGAAGAAGAAAGACATTTATTATACCAACAAGATACAACACAGAAACAAAATAAGCAGATAAGTGACATAGTATGCACAACAATAGAAAGAAAACTAAATACACAACAGACAAAACGAATAAATAAAACAGGACCATAGATGTAGCCTGTGGTGTATCTAAGTTGCCACAAAAGGCAGCTGACTTAGCGTTGTGCTGAGGAAGTGATCTCTCAGCGCTGATTTTTAGTCAGTGCCTACGGTAACCCATAATTGTACCACGGAGTGCGTGCCGTGGTGCAGTTAAAAGAATTTAATCCAATTCAATAACATACATACAATAAAGTAAAAAAATAAATAAAATATCGTCATAAAATACTTACATATATTATTAGTTTTAAATCAATATGTGTGAAATATAGAGGAACACCATAATAAACTAAATTTAATAAGTAAATATAAGTGAAGGAGGAGAGTATCTATTTTATTTACTATGTAAGTAGTATGTGTACAACGAGTGTGTGTATTAGTAAGTATATACTTATAGCTATAGGTACCATAAATAAATTTCTTGTATTAAACTTAGTAAGTAAAAATAAAATAAGAGATAGAATAAATTAGTGATTTTTAGATTTTTTTTTCTCACATTATTTATTACCTATATTTGCTTTCTCCCTCTCTCTCTCCGATTTATCATTCAGGACCTCTCTTAGGCTGACTGGAAGATTTTTTTTAAATTGGTCCGCCCTACACTTACCTGTGGAAACAAATCAGTTATCTATCTATCTATCTTTTTTGCGACAATGCACCGAAACCGGCGAGCATGCATGCAGCAATAGTAACGTGCGGACTTTGTTTTCTAAGTTATGTACATTTGTGAAGTTATAGTAGCGATACCACTCGCTAACAGTGAAGGAAAACGTCGTGAGGAAGCCTGAGTGTTTGAGCTATTCACATACCTCAGCGCTTGTAATCGCCAATCCGCGGTGGGCACGCGTGGTGATTAAGCGCATACTCTACTCTCTCTCTCTCTGAGAGAAAGCCTGTGCCCTACAGTGGGACGTGTATAGGCTGTTTATGCTAATGTAAAATACGGCGCACTTAATGCCATAAGAATGTTCTACCAATTAATGTTGGTAAATCAGAAGAGTATCGTCAGAGTCATGGCAAGTGGCGAAATGTCCTGGTCTCTGCCTACTCCATCCGAAAACAGGCGTGAGCTTACGTAACAAAGCAAAGATTGATCTGTTATTACCTGCTCAGTATTGCAAATAATAATATTTTGACAGAGATAGTAGCGCCACGCCTTCACCGACACATGTCGCACTAATTGCTCGCAAGCATTGTTTTAATAGTTGTACTTAGTCAATCCACTTGCGCCTAAAGCCTATAATTTCACCGCTAAGTATAATACTTACACTAGCCCGCAGAGACAGCTAATAGCAACAATGTGTTCACAGGCGGTTTCTCATAGTCTCATCAGTCACACAATACGTGTAGGATAAAAAAGGGAAGAACGCTATGATTGTCTATTGATTTTTCCGGTCACGATGTGTTTAGGTTGGGGGTCTGCGGTGAAATAGGCAGGATTTTCGAGTGGAAGACTTTTTTTATCTGTTGTGAAATATGAGACAAATCAATGACTCATGCGGGGTTCAGGGAACAAAATATTGTAAAGAGTTACTGTTACTGTGAGTAACCCCGATTCGTCTCAAACACTTCCTAAAGGCAGTTTAAATACTCTGTGATTAACTTGTTTCCTTGACCGTAGACTATTCTAAACTGTATTTGAGGAGTGTTTTAGAGAATCGTGTTTATGTAGATATATTTTTGTATTCAGCCTATACGTCGCACTGCAGGGCATACGCCTTCTCGCAGAGAGACAATCACCACGCGTGCCCACCGTGGATTGGCGATTTCAAGCACTGAGGTCTGTGAACACCTCAGACACTCAGGTTTCCTCACGATATTTTCCTTCACCGTTAAAAGATATATCATAAGCAGCCTATATGCGTCCCTCTGCAGGGCACAGGCCTTCTCTCAGAAAGAGAGTATGGGCTTAATCACCACGCGTGCCCACCGCGACTTGGCGATTTCAAGCGCTGAGGTTTGTGAATAGCTTAGACACTCAGGTTTCCTCACGATGTTTTCCTTCACAGTTAGCGAGTGGTATTGCTACTATAACTTCATAAATGTAAAAGATATATAAAACTTTAAATTTGTTGTGTAGGATTAACCACTATTTGAAAAAAAAAATCTTTTAAATTAGTAAGATAAGAATATACGTTATTGTACCAGGAAAAACACAAACATGAAATATTAACAAAAATGCAGTACAATTGGCGGCCTTATTGCTCATCGCAATTTCTTCCAGGCAACCGACGATGGAGAGTTGCTGAAGAAAAAGTGAGACGGGTAGTAGGTATATGAATATTCATTTACATACTCGTACTTATACTTAATAATAGTACTGCCTATTGCAACTATCACATTTTATCCACACAAAAGTATTGTAGTATTATTTACGTTTTCGATTATTCAGTGGGTGCCCCGCGGTGTGTGCATTTGGGATGTCTTTGTGAATACATTCAAGTTTGTGCGATTTCTAGTGCTTTATATAGTAGCACAGTTTTTGCCAAATGTTGTATATATAATTTAGGTCAAGATTTGCGAGAAAAGTTTTTAGAAAACTTTATGCAAAACACGCTAAACAGATCAAAACAAATCGATTATTCACAAATGAGCCTATATTCACCTACCACTGCTCAACTCATTGAACTAAGTATCGTTACATAATTTATAATAAACGGATCCTTTCAGCTCGTATTTAAGATAAACACATTTTAGTTAAGATGAAAGAAAAATTGTAAAGGTTCTTTGTTAGCTTTAAGTTTCTCAAATCTGAAACAAAATACTTTGAATTTTATTAAGTGTTTAGATTGAATAAAACATAATTAGATTTTTTTATGGTTCCGTAACCGAGTGATGTTAACGCGAAACTAATAATATTTGTAGATCTGTCAGCCTGACATATAAAGAACGTTTTTTTTAAGTTTTCAGATAAATTTTTCACAAATTATGTGTTACTTGAATGGTTTTCTCAACAAGTAATAAAAACACAAAACATAATGTATATATTTTTTGCTTACAAGAAACGTATTAACTAACTTTTCTTTTTGTTTTTGCTCTATCGTAGAAACGGTACTTTATTACTGTTTAAACTTCGGAACTTCCCTCGCGCATGTCCGACTCGCTCTTGACCGGTTTTTTGTAATCTCCGAGCGAAATGATAGTGATTCTACCTATTGCAAGAGAATGTTAAGAGACAGTGAATTGCATTACGATATATGCATATTTTCCGACCTTATAGGAAATGCTTGTGACTTGATCTCACTTTAGTGATTGGTTTTTTAACAAAAACTTGCAATAATGTGTTGAAGAATTCGTTTTATTCTTTTGTTTAGACGAACAGCAATTTTCTCGGTATATGAGCTTGTTATAATATGCGTCAACACCCAAATTGTATATTTTACTATATCACTTAGTCCACGTACGTCATACTGAGTAGCAGAGCCTTCTTTCAGAAAAAGACAGCATAGGAATAATCACCACACCGTGGGTTGATGAAACCAAACACCCGGGTTTACGGTGGATGACGCGAAATGTGACTTAGAATTTTCGGACTAGTTTAGTCGAATTAACAAATAACCTACGATCTGAGGCGAGTTACCAATTTGGCTGAATGAGGATGTTCAAGGACAAAATAAGTAGTTTGTACGAGGCCTGTGTCCAGAACTGAGTGGATATTATGGATAGTGTTGGCCAAGGTACATACAAATGTACATAAAAGCCAAACACATTTCCTTCCTTTTGGATTCCGACGCTGGCGCGTAAACATGCAACTGAGACTGACTTTTTTTTGACATTCCCTGGCGGTGCTGCGGGGCACGTAACGAAGTAAGTACTAAGTATTTTGTTAATTAATATCACAAAATTTTAATTACAAATTAGTTTTTTTGTTTCTATTATATTTATTATTTCCGGTCCCATATTTCTAAAATCATCCCAAGTACATCGATTCAGCTTTCTTATCAACCCAAACAGTAATTTTTAGTCAGCTTGTATTCAATTAATTTGTAAATTTTGAAGTGGGCTGAGTTAACCACCCCAAAATGTAGCAGTTGGCAACTCACCTACACTCGGTTAGGACACTGGGTGAATCTACCACTCCGAAATTCACAAGGTGGCAACTCGCCCGCAGGGTGAGTTTAGTTGAGGGTGAGTCGACGCCTAAGCCATTTTTTTCTGACATTCCCTGGTGGTGCTGCGGGGGGACGCTGCTGGCTTCACGGGATTTTTGGGATCGGGTGTGCCCGGGGCGGTATTTTTAATTAATTTAGTATCTTAGTTTTATGTTGTTTATTTTTTGTGCCACCTTTAATGACAAAGTTTTTTGTGAATGTTCGGATTTTACTGACAATTGGGTATTTGACAAAATATCAAATGAGTTACTTTTAAAACGGAATTTTGTATGAAAATACTTGCTTATGACGTCACATTTCAGAGCACTCTTTTTATGTTTAATCTATTTAAAAATTGTAATAACTAGTAATTGACTAAAAGAGATACATTTTCCGAGATATTTTGTAATTTTTGTTTTAATCGAGATAATCGTGTCAAATAGCGTATTTTTAACAGTAGATTAACATTTATTTTTTTTGTTACGAGAAAGCAGGGGTTAGGACGGAAATTTCAGGCCTCCGTCCATTCTTCGACCCAGCCATACAACCCTCAGCTTAATAGCAAACCCTACCGGACCTATTTCCTCTTGCAACAGTCGCGGTCCCCGAGACAGCGTGTAATCCGATTCGCCACTTTCACTGCAGCTCGAGTTCCGTGCCTGATGTACCGAGTACAGCCTTGCGGAGGCTCAGAGGCTCAATAGAGAGCTCTTAAGGGATAAATTAAGATCAAATGCTAAAGACTAAAGTTCCATGTAGAAGTAACACATTCAAGCTGCGGAATCAACGCAATGAAACTATATTTACCTTATCAACTTAATTCCGGATTCACTTACTTTATTTTAAGTGAATCCGGAAGTAAGGTTATAATGTGTAGTACTTACGAAAATTTAGTTCGAAATGTGCCATTTATGTCATAGTTATTGTGCAATAAGTCTATCAAAACCTGCAGGTTCCGCTGACCTTGAATAATTTGGCAACGAGCAAGATCTGAAAATACAGATAAACATTTTCGTATTTTACGAAAACTGTTTATTTGCAATTCAACTAAATAAAAAAAAAACAATATTTTTATCGAATAAAAACTTAAGTACCTAATATATTTCTACAGGAATCATTGATTTATTAGCTGGCCAAATAATTTTTATTTAGTTTTGTTACGAGTTAGAAGCTCCGTCTCGGATAATCACACCAATTTGACGCAATTTATTTTGAATTAGGTAACTTAGGACTCTTGCCTAACCCGTGAGACGAACACGAAATTGGTTGTTACCACAGAGTCAGGGTTCTTATCACGCCCGTCGCTATCTCGATCACGTCGGCCATTTCTCCGGGGCCCTACATGCGTGACGTAACAAAATAAACCTTCCGCCAATAGCGAATAGCGTCCATTCGACAGTGAAAATGCATTCCGCCGCGTCGCGTGTACGTGCGGTGACTTTGACATTTTCACAAAGCTAGGCCTTTACTCTGAATGACCGGTCCCTATATTACGCGCACCAAATCTTGAACGATTCAGCATCACAACAATTATAATGGGACGCGTACAGCGGAGATATTAGGGGTTAAATTTAAATAATAAATTAAATAATAATAAATTTTAACCCCTATTATTAAACGACCTACCCACCGAACTTGTTGAAAAAATCTTGTGTGAACCAAATAAGTGCCGAAATGTCTTAAAACAATATTTCTTAAGCTAACTTTAAGCAAAGGGTAACTCACCTCGCAGATAAACCTGTACAGGTTTGAGTGAGGGTCTTTTGTATTAAATATGACTTTGTGAAATTTCTTGAATAAATAATTAAAAAAAAAATGATCTAACTGTCGAATTCCGTACTTATTGTTATCGCAAACGTCAATTTCGACTTCGGCAGGTTTTGATGTGCATAATTAGACACAAGAGCTTCGCACGGTGAACTAGAGACACGGGTTTGAATCCCGCTTAGGGCTGATTTTTTTGATTTTGTATGAAATTTGTATATTTTATCTATCCAGCTTATGAATAGAGCCCACTAATGAGCGTAGGCTTCTTACCTGTCACGTGACACCCAGAAGAGACGGAGGTGAGAGGAGTTTGTTTGTCAAAGCTGTAATATTAGTAAGGATTAAAATCGTGTAACGTCACGATTTTAATCCTTACTAATATTAAAAACGCGAAAGTTTGTATGTATAGATGGATGTTTGTTACTCTTTTACACAAAAACGGCTAAATGGATCAGGATAAAATTTTGCACAGAGATAGATTATAGTCTAGATTAGCACATAGGCTATTTTTTTTCATCCGGAAAAATACACATCAAAATTACCACGCGAACGAAGTCGCGGGCAAAAGCTAGTCTAATATATAAAAATCTCGCAACACAGTGTTTGACTCCTCCAAAACGGCTTCACCGATTTTTATGATTTTTTTTGTGTATATTTGGTAGGCCTGAGAATAGGTCGTGCGCTAATTCATGTGACAAAACAACGCTCGCCGAGTCAGCTAGTAATAACTACACAAACACTTTTCCTGGTCCTTTCCACACTGTAGAAAGACGTATCGTGGTTCCAAACCCAGAATACCCAGTGATGTGATAGCCCGACAAAAAATCCACAAATGTAGAACACCAACTAGATCGAGCCACATTGTACAAATCGAATCAAACAAACCAAAACAGCACCCAGCGTGAACCGAAGGCTCGATTTCTGTTGAGGTACTTAACTGTTTAATATAGTTGGTTTTCATGATGTGCCCACTTCTTCCAATAAATGACTATTTCTACTTTTTCTTTTTTTTAGGCATTCAAATTAATTGAATTAAGATTAATAAATGAGAGATTCCTTTTGATTTCTGATTCTCTGATGGATTTCGGTGAAAAATAGACGTATGTTTAGACTTTTTTATGTAGCCGATACACGTCCCATTGCAGGGTACCATTCTTCTCGCAAAGAAAGAGTATGGGCGTACTAACCACACGTGCTCACCACGGATTGGCAGTTTCTAGCGCTATGATAGACTGGTAGACTAGCGGGTAGAACATTGGACTCTGAAGCGAGAGACCCAAGTTCGATTCCTAATGCGGGCATGTACCTATGACTTTCTTTTCTAAGTTATGTTCATTTGTGAAGTTATAGTAGCAATACCACTCCCTAACGGTGAAGGAAAACATTTTCCAAAAATAGTACTCACATCATGAGCAGACAAAAATAGTTTAAGGGTAAGGCCTTTCATTCTGACAGTTCATTACGTTTACGTAACTTGTAATGAAGTTCCTTGAGTGTTTGTAAACATTATGCATTTGGATTTAAATTAAAATCAAAATCAATTTTTTTTATTCAAAGTAGCACAGAAACTGCGACTTAATGAACGTTACAAGTCAAACTAAGCGTCCATTTCAAAATCTAATATATACGGACACGACACATATTTTATACTCATTTAAGTGAGTCCAAGGCTCAAACCACAAACTCGATTTTGTAATTTTTATCGCGGTGGCAGCATATCAGGACATTGGAAAGGTCCTGGGTTTGAGACCGGCGTCTGTACCAGTAATTTTGATTTGATCCTACTGCGGCGGAGTTCAAGAAAAAAGTTCTGACTTAGTAAACACGAATACGGTGCGTATAACAACAAATTGAATGCAGTTAATCGATTAGGCAGAAAGGCGTGCTATTACAAAAAGTCTATGCCTTCGTGAACAAACCGAAGTCACTTGCGGATTATTTTAATGCGGAGTAGAACGTTAAAGGATGATGCACAACAACACGGTGGCGGTGGTGGTCCATACATACGGCCTTTACTGCAGAAGTATTTATACGGACATGCATTTGTATGACATGACCGCCAACTCGTCGGTATGTTTCATCCTTAAGGCATAATAAATAAAATAAAACAAACAAAGCGCCGAAAAGTAGGTCAGTATGGTGCTTCCGGCGGTAGGTTTTGTTATGGCTTTATATTTTACAAATAGGTTTTGCATAACAAACACAACAGACAACAAACAAACACAAACAGCATAAAAATTCTGCCTCTTTAAAAAAAAAAAATATGTAAGTACGCCTAAGGCAACACTTCACCATCATCATCAGCCATTTGACGCCCACTGCAGGACATAGGCCTCCTCCGTGGTTTTCATAACCATGAGGGGTTTTGCCATAATCGCCACGCTCGGCAGGCGGGTTGGCGATCGCAGTATGCGGTTGGAATCTCAGGAAGACGCTGCTGCCCGTGCCCGTGTGGCGCCGGATCAAGAATAGCGTCACACCATTTCCTTCCGTGGATGTCGTAGAAGGCGACTGAGGAAATCAATTACACTTGTTATATGCTAGCCTAATTTATATCAAGTGAACTATAAAATTTGTTAAGTTATATTAAGGATGACGATGATGATGATGATGATATTAAGGAACTCATATGTAAAAATCTCGTGTCACCGTGTTTGTTATCGATTTTTATGAAATTTCTTGTGTATAAGATCGTAGGCTAATTAATATAGCAAAACCACGTTTGCCCGGTCAGCTAGTTATTACAAGGGCGAATCCAAAAGTTCACGGCCTAACCTAGAAAGAGGTATCAAATCTTTGTAAATCAACCGTCATTTGTTAGTATGTTTCTTCGTGATTGATTGTGTGAAGTGGAAGTTCGATACTGCAAGCTATTATTTTTGACGACCTTCCTGAATCATTTTTTGTCGGCAGGTCGGGTGGAAGAAGTGTATTGATCTAGACGGAGACTATGTTGAAAAATAAAAATAATTTTGGACCCACTTTTCTTTCATTTTCACGATATTAATGTTTTTAAATGCGCTCGAGTCTAAACGAGAAACTTAGAGGCTTCGTATCTCGTCGGAGGTAACATATTTTGAGGAATATTATTGTGAAACCTTATCGTTTTAATTATTGCTAAAATAAAATGTTACGCTCCTTGTCTACTACGAGCGAGAGAAGAACAATCGGTGACAGTGAAGGAAATTAAATTGGTTAGTAATGCAATAGATTTAATGACCTTCCTACACATTTAAAAAGTAAAAACCGGCCAAGTGCGAGCCAGCCCACGCGCAATATAAGGTTCCGTAGAAAGAGGGTTTTTTTTTATCTAATTTACAGAACTATGAACTTCATCGAAGTCACTTTCAATGGATTTTATACGGAATTTTAATTTTATAAGGTAGTTGTCTATTATTGTCTATTACTCATTACCTAGTTAAGCCTACTTAGCTGTGATAATTTTTCTTTGAAGATCGTTCGCAAAAGGAACCCTAAATCAGAAAATGGTCTTCCTATATTCACAATATTTTTCAACGTCCAATCCAACGATATCCCACACTATGTTGTAGGCGAGACAAAAAAATGCATCCCTAAATTTATGTATAAGGGAGGTACCCTAAATCTTTGTCGAGGTTTTTCTACCGTTTAGTTGGCATTATAAATATGTACATCTACGCCAAATTTCAGCTCTCTAGTACTTACCGTATCTGGGCTAAGCCGCAGACGGACAGACAGACAGATAGACGGGTGAACATGGCGAAACTATAAGGGTTCTTTGTCCACTGCGGAACCCTAAAAATGGGAAAAAGAAAGTTAGTAATCATGTTCATGATTACTTTAGTTATCAAGAAAACTATAATATATTATTCTACATTAGCTTTGTTTATAGATGTGCAGTGAACTGTAAAAAATATAATTTTGTAGCCACCTGACCTTACTTCCGGCTTCAATGGCATACTCAGTGTCAGATACACTTTTGTTGGATGTAAACAAATCGTTGATAAAAGTCGTAAGAATAACGATTTTTTTGTGACTATCTAGTATTTTTTTTGTATTTAGAACATTATTTTTTTGATTTATCTTAACCTATCTCAATTTTTTTTTATTTCTCCACTTTAGTCTTATTGCGTTTTTCAGTGTACATTAATAATTAAACCATTTCCAGTGAGTAAAAGTTTACTGTTTTATATAAATTGACAGAGTCAATTACAAGACTTTTTTAGAACAGAAAATAAAATTTTAAATAGTAAACTTTTGCAGTTGCATAGTTACATATTTTTTAACCAAAATTTATTTAATATCTCGGTTTGGCACTACTCCTACCTTCTCTCGTCATCCACTGGTTGGCTAGAACAAAATACTAATTAGTACTAAGCCTACTTGGTGCAATAAGGAATTTTAATAATAATAATAACATATTAATTTGAAGATCTATATTTAATATTTTCCGTGATCAAGCCCGTGAATAGAACCACTAATCATGAACTCCGGCATAATCATAATAATAACTTCACGTCACATAACACGATCACTTGTCTCCGGTCCCACACCAGGAAATTCCGCCATATGAATTATCACGAAAAAAAAAATTGTTTACATCTGGGCAATCTGCAACTGGTACGGATTACACAGCCATCTATTTCCAGTACGCTACTAAAGAAAGCAGTTACGAAACTGTCTCAGCGTAATGCACATAATTACTTTTACAAAAAATCGCCTCTGACAATACTGCAAAGCGTTTTGGCGGTCTTTTTGTCAGGTTTTCACTCGCGTTTTGTGATTAATTTGCGGCTTTTGTCTGTTCCGAGGTTTGAATGCGCGTGCGCCGAAACAGGCTTTGTTGTGGAGGTTATGAATTGTGTTGTGACTGCAACGGGCAGTTTTCTATGCGCCTTTTTGCTTTCAATGGCTTTGGCGGTATTTTCACTCTCATTAGCGTGTTTCGCTAATGGCTAATGGGTTTAGGATTAATTAATTGGCATTCTTTAAAAAACTCTAGGCGAAGCGTGCACTACGAGTATGAGGATAGCAAATAGCTGCCATATTGTTAGTAAATAAATGAAAAATACAAAACTGTGCTCGGACCAATAAATTGCCGTTGTACAATCTACTATTTGCTGTGTCTGTTACGGTCCATAATATAGGTTTATTAAGTTTAAGATGATTTGAGAAAATATGGTCAGAGTGGAGTTTTTTTTTCCGCTGCCTTTTTCTCTACTACAAATACGGCCCGAAGGCAGGGGCTAACATAGTTACATAGTACATTGGCATTCAGCAAACAGAATGTAAATTCTTTACGTTAAAATAAATTACTGTCTTCTGACCTCTGATAATAATTCATATTACCTCTTATTTAAAATTCCACCAAACTGCAATATGGTACTGAGCATCAAAGGAAATATGGAAAGTGCAGAGAGATTAGGACAGGCTGAAAGCATTTTAGTTAGTATTGTACTGTAGTAGAATGGAAATAATAAGTTGGATCCGTGTGGCGCCGGATTAAGAATAGCGTCACTCCATTTCCTTCCGTGGATGTCGTAGAAGGCGACTACGGAAATCATTTACCAGGAGACGGGCAGCAGCGGAATCCTGAAATTCCAACCACATACTGCGATCGCCAACCCGCCTGCCGAGCGTGGCGATTATGGCAAAACCACTCATGGTTATGAAAACCGTGAGGGAGGCCTATGTCCTGCAGTGGGCGTCAAATGGCTGATGATGAATAAGCTGGATGGTTACGACTGACCAAGTTTTGGAAAGAGCGAACAACGATAAAAAAATATTAAATTTTTTTTTATTTATTTAACAGAAATCCACAGCCATACAATTACAGTAAACAATAGGTTTTTTACGATTTTTATATGCAACCAATAATGGATTTTAATGTAGGTCAGAAAATTATATCGTACTAAATAAAAAAAAAATATTCTGTTCTATTAAATCTAGGCGCATCAAGTACGTTCTCGGCCATCCAAGGGCAGAAAAAAGTGACGTGCCCTGGAGGAGGCCCGTGCCCAGCAGAGAACGTATACGGGCCAACTGTTTGATTGAGGAGTAAACAATTATTATTAAATTGTTTTCTGTTTCGTTATCTGTACATTTTTTTAAACTGCCAAAAAATCAAGAAGAAGAAAGGACGCAACTGTCAATACGAGGCAAGTTAGCTTTCTGCATAATTAGTGCTGCCGTCTGAAGAAAAAACAGCTTCACTGATAATATTAGTTGCGTACTGACTGTCATTTTAATCAATCGGCGTCCCTAAAGGCACGCCACTTCCTTCTGTCATTTAGGCAAATAAAATATATGGTCCTTACTTATTCAGTATATGTTACATTTCTTCGCGAGGTGAGATTTTTTTTATTGTTACTTTTATTGCACTTAAAAAAAATCGTACAATTCGGCGGACTTACTGGACAGAATTAACAAGCTGTGAACATATTGAGACCGTCACAAGCCGGTATTTGCCCCAAAAGCTTGGCATATTATGAGCAAGTCTTCTCTCAGAGAGAGAGTATGGGCTTAATCATCACGTGAGCCCAAAGCGGATTAGCGATTTCAAACGCTGAGGAATGTGGATGAATTATTTACAAATATAAGTAATTTTGTAGATCCAAGTCAGTTAATCATGCTGGGATTCAAACTCCGGACCCCAAGCTTGTAAACTGATCTATCCACTGCGTGGCCACAGCGCAAAATCATCAAAGTCCACCTTACGAAGCTGATAATGAAAGACTCCGAAACAATTTAGTTACATGTAACAGCCCATAATTATGGCGTCCCGCAGATTGGCTTGTGGTCAGTAATAAGACTCACGTAACATTACGAAATGCTCTATTACTCTGACGTAACTTCACCTGCCACACTGACTTATTAACCTAAAACATCCGCTATCTGGTTCCGCTAATAATTTGAGTCGTAAAAAACTTTTTATAGAAACAAAAATCTCGACTGTTAAAATGTGTTAATCTAGCAGGCAGCGGCTCTACAATATTGTCACAGACAATTTAGTTTGGGGATTTGTTAAAGCTGAAAATTGAACTGGGTCCGTTCATTTTCAATCCCAACAGGCGAAAAGGGACTTATTTAGAAAATATGAGTGGGACTTTAAGTAAATTCTTTATTTAATTTAATTTAAGGCGGCTGTTACGTCGAGCATGCTGTCTCTGTCGGTTAATTTAAAATTTTTAATTATTGTAATAAAATGAGTAAATTTTTGATGAATGTGGTCTAAGGGTTTGATGGAAAATTAAATCACGGACATTTTAAATATATTTTTGTTTTTTTACGAGTTTTTAACAAAGAAAAGTTCCTTCCAAAATTATTCATTTTGGAATCAAATTTTCTCAATCAAAAACTTAGTACAGGATAAGAAAAATATGCCTTGAATGTCCGCAATTTAATTATCAATCAAACTCTCAGACCACATTCATCAAAAGTATACAATCACTATTATTACAATCACTAAAAATGTTAAATTGTGCGAGTGAGACAGCGTGTTCTAAGTCTTAAGGTCTTGTTAAACACTTTAACTGTCGGAATAGTTTTTTTATTTATTTTTACCATGATTGTGTCCCCGCTGGACAAAGTTCTCTCTCCTCTTTAGACTTCCAATTCTCCTTGTCATTGATGTTTATTTTTTTAGAACAGTAATTTACTAATCAAATTATAAAATCATTGGTGGTGGCATTATAAAGTCATTAAGAGTTTTGCGATATAATACCTTTCATTTGATACCTTGTTCATTAAAATATCTATCTATACTAATAATAAATCTGTAAGGGTCGGTCATGGAGTAAGTTAGTTTGTTTTCAGAGATATTGTGTTTATAGGCTCAATATATGATACTGAAACTAATTTCACGATTTTTAGAATTTTTTTCTGTATGTGTGTATGTATGTATGTTCCTCCATAACTCTTAAACCAATTATCCGAATTTGATGAAATTTGGTATAAAAACATATAGACATCTGGGACACAGGATAGGCTATTTAAATTCTAGCTCCAGTTATGATAAGACGTGGCCCCCATACAAATGCTGCTTCGTAAAAATCGAAATGTACGCGAACGGAGTCGCGGGCACAGCTAGTTATATATAAACCTACCATTTGGCCTCTATGATGTCCTAGAAAAATGTATTTACACACATACTTACAAACATGCACACGCGCGAAAAACAGAACCCTCATCATACAAACTGAGACACACCTAGCACCGTTGAACTATGGACTACTTAACTAAGTTTATTTTATTCTTTATTATAGTAACTAAAAGCTAAGACACCTATGTACAACTACATTAAGAGTATTAGTACCCACGACACAGGTTATGCCTAGTGTGGGTACTACTGTATACATTTATGTAACTGTCTTCTGTTCAATAAACGATTTTTATTTTATTATTATTATTATTATTATTTGCTATCGCAGTCGGGTAAAAACAAATGCGGTAGCGGTAACTATGATTTTACACGCTGAATTTGTGATAACACAGGTGGAATGGTATATTTTTGTGCGAATGTTTGTGCAAATTTAACGTTCAGAAATCAGAAATCAATAATTTATTTCAACGTAAAGAATTTACATTCTGTTTGCTGAATATCAATGTACTATGTTAGCCGCGATTATATTGATTATAATTATTATTGGTTTCCTGAAGATTTACCTTTCTAATACAGCAGCAATACTGTGTTTAACTAAGCCGTGGATAATATCGCGGATGATATATTTACCATTACTTCTATTTATCCTGTAATTACTCATATTATATCATTGTTTGCTATCACTAATAAAGTAACATAACTTCAAAATGTTATGTAGCTCATCCGTGTTCTACTGTCTTCAAACAAAATCAAATAATTTAAGACAAAGCATTTATTGTCCAATGAAAGGTATTATTTTGAGAACTTAGTTCGGCACATCAATCTTTCTCTATTGCGTGTAGAGAGAGAAAAAATTATTACATATGAACAATTTTAACTACAACCTGATACTAGAGTGTCACCATGAGTTGGAATAACTGTCAACACACAACCGAGTCATCTTACAATGGATAAAGGGTCATAGCGGCTCCTTGGGCAATGATGATGCGGATGAACTCGCTAGAAGAGGCTCGGAAACTACCGTGGAAGGACCTGCTCCCACTACCGTACAACCAGTTTAGGAAATGAATAGAATAGTATATAATAGAAACAGTTTCTTTGTTGCAAACAAAACACACAAAAGAATTTTAACACAGAGTCAACCAAAGAAATACATAGATATTTAAAACTAGGTTTACTAGGTTAATGGTTGAGGTCACGAACTTTTAGTAGCCAGCATGCTGAACTTTGGAGAACAGAAAACAAATGCAGACAAGCCAGGGAGGCTCTACCAACAATCTCGAAATGTCTTTCACGTAGCCTGCTGCTTACTTGTCCGGTCCCAAACTAGGATACCCTAAGCTAGAACCAGGCAAGGACATCACAAACATGGAAATACACCCAGACCCAAATTGAGTAGATACTTGGTGAGATTCCTAATTTCATACCAGCGGTGTTGTCAAGCACGTGCTTCTTTCTAAATTATAAAAAAATATTTTATTTTGGGTGGAAAGGAGTCAATTTTATTGTTTACTGCTGATTAAGCAGCCATTGTGTTTGCTTACATTATTCGCGGACCTAACCTAACAAAATTTTAATCAAATGATGAATGATTGCATTGATCAACCATCACTGACGTTCTAACCTCGCTCTTATGACAAGATTAACGTATACAAGCTGTTTGCAGTCGGCCAAACAATAATTACTTTCGAATTGTTCTCTACTACGTATGCGTAAAATTTACGCGCCAAGCTATAATTTATTGAGTAGTATTAACAAGGCTGGTGGTCAGTCAATCAGCCCATACTAGACAAAGACCTGCTTCTTCTTTCTATTCTCGGCAATCCTCATTCGGCCTCACATATTTCAATATAGGCTGTGGCGATAACCTAAAATCGTTTTTTAGAGGCGATATTTGCAAAAGTTTTAAATGTTAAATTTGTTTTTATTAAAATCATACGAAATGACCGCGTATGCCTATAGTTAATAATTCAATTATACTTTATCAAAAGTGTTTCAAGCTTAAGTGTTATCTATAAAGACACTATTCCACTAAAACACACCCCAAATGCAGTGTAAATAGTCTGGGGTAACGCAAAAGGCCAACTTCAACTGCATTCGAGAAGTGTCAGGAGTGTTTGAAGGAATCGTATTTTTATAATTAAGAATTAGGTAATTTTAAAAACCTATTTAGAGGCTAAAAATTCCACCCATGCCGGGACTTGAACCCGTGACCTCTGGCTAACCGTATCGTGGTCGCGGGATCAAGTCCCGGCATGGGTGGAATTTTCAGCCTCTAAATAGGTTTTTAAAATTGTCCTCAGCACGGGTTAGTGCAACAAAAAGAATATTAGAATTAATGTAATATTCATGTTTGTGTTTTTCCTGGTACAATAAAGAATATTCTTATTTTATCTATAAAAATGCCACGTTTAGCCAACTTTTTGGCATTTCTAGAGATGATGAAAAAAGTAAAGCGTAGTGAAGTAGGCACCTAATTGATTAGCAAGCCCTCCCGCAGATTATTCACCCCGCGGGGTCACCACTTCGCTTTCACTCGTGTCACGAGCCTCTTCGTTTGTTTTCTCTCCCACTGACGAGATTATTATTTAATTTTCTTCGTTCATTGGATTATAATTATGATCGTGTTTGCCGGCAGTCGGTAGGAGTACGTGAAGTTGTGAGGCACACACTCACATAATCTTGACATTTGTTGTGTCTGAAAATAACTGAAATCAACAGTTCAATATTGCTTGCTAGACTATCAAGTCTATCAAGGCCTATTAAGGAGGTAATTGTGAAATTACAAATCATATCGTTCAAAGTATATTAACAGAAAAGGATGGGCCTAAATTTTAATGCAAAAAAAAATCTTAGTATTATTATTTTCCATGAATTCTGCAATATGTCTGCCTTCGCAAAATCCTTAGCTTGCGACCATGGTGCCTGCAATGGTGAGACATCGAAAACCCAAACAAATTCAGAACCGTGGTATAAATCCTATTTCATTCACAATAATAAATATGTAAAACTACAAAAGTTTAAAGAAGTAACGTAGCGTATTATGAAAACGCTCCAAAGTCCATTTTTTGGGGGTACTAACCCGGGGTCTTAGACTATTTTTCTGTTTTTTCTAGCAGTTACGAGTATCTCTCTACTCTTGCAGCTTTATTTCATACAGTTTGTATAATCCCGAAAATACAATTTACTTTACTTAACTTATTTACTTATTTAGTGGGCGGAAAAGCCAGTAAGGGATGACCCAGGTGGACATAATTTGACCAAATAGGGGATGTATTAGCAAAGGGCAAGATAAAAAGTACCCGAAACCGGCGTGTGTGCATGCAACGACTAATATATGTTGAGGAAGTGAAAGTGATCCGTCAGGATCGTGGCAAGTGGCAGTCCCTGGTCTCGGCCTACCCCTCTGGGATACAGGCGTGAGTTTATGTATGTATATGTTTGTATTTAGTTAACTCATCACAATCCGAAAAGTGACGTAACCAAAGAATCCGGATCTCCTCCACAAAGAGAACCATTGAGTCAAAGGCAAAGTTGTTCGACTATGTTTCGGACAATAAATACTTGTAGCTTGCGTGTACCGATCAAATATTTAACTTATCAATAAAATTGTGTTCCATCTCGATGCCTCTGACAGACGAACAACAAGCTAATTTAGATTGATATCAGAGATATGGTGAGCCACGCAGATACCATGCCGTTTTAGGAGAAGCTTTACTAAAAATTGAGCTGCTCAGATCGTATTTCGATGACAAAGTACATGAATATTTTTTAAGATCGCCTTGTACCGGGGTACTCAAAATTTACATCAGCTTATCAATTTTTACACTGCGAAAATATGAAAACTATCTAAGTAAAACTTCGAAGCAAAAATGTAGTTTTTGTTTAATTCGGTACAGCACGTTTGAATTACAAAAGTAATGAGAGCAATTTAATAGACAGTCTTCATTTAGTCGAAGATGCTGATCGTTGCAGATACGTGCGGACAATGAAACTCAGAAGCGTGTTGGTTTTTTGGATTGATTAATTGCTTTATTAGATTAAACTAATGATAAAAACAAGACTCCGGTCAGATATGAGTGTGATCAATCAGACCTACTTAAATATGTATTTGTCTAGAGTCGTGTTAAGGTTGTTGCAAAATTTAGAGCAAAATTTATCTGGAAGCATTTCCTTGAGTTATTTAAGTAAAATTAGAACTAAAAGAAAGCCTCGATAACTAAACTTACCCAAATTGGGTCTTGTAACCAAAAACCTGAACTAAGGCAAACCAATAACCAAGATTGCATAATGACGGCGTCATGACTGACTCCAATTTTCTCAAAACAATACCCCACAAAAAAATAACAAAAACATCAATGAAATGAGCAGGTCCAATACAGGCCATGATGTAACAATAAAATTGCCAAGCCTTACGTAAATCGGAACCTTTGATTAAGGTTGCTGCAGCGTACACCACGGGCTTTAGTGAAAGTAATGTCATTAGTAAGTCTATGGAAGCTGGAAGCTATGATGAGGTCGTTGACTGCAACTGCAACCACAAGTATATTATGCCATCGCAGCACGATCTAGGAAGTAGCAAAAGGTACGATCAATAAAGAGCAAATTGGAATAAATTTATTTATTTATTTATTTATTTAATTAGGACCACCAACAAGATACACACCAATACATTCACAACAGACAACAAAACCAAAAATAAGCCAAGTGTTATCTCACTTACAGGCAGCCACAACATGCGCCGTCAGTATTATGTTACATGAGGAACTAAAGCTAAAGATTAAATCTAGATAACACCGGTTTGTGCCTCTGAGCTTCAACAATGAATGCTACATATCAAGTTTAACATTATACATTCAGAAATGGGTCCAACCTCAGAGGGACGACAGGATACTTCTTTTAAACTTTGCACAGGAGTCAGAGAATATGTCGATGTTGAGAGACTTGGCTAAGGCGTTGTGTTGCGATATGAGCCGTTGCATAGTACAAAAATGACCAAGATTACTCTTTGATGGAGTTCCTGCAAAAGGTGTGTATTTAGAACGACGAGGTAGTTTAAATGGTGCATTGAACTTGATTTTCGACAGAAGTTGCGGGCAATCAATCCTGTTATTAAGTAATTTGAAAAGAAACATTTGGTCAAGCAATTTTCTGCGGTCACAAAGGCTGATAAAGCATAGTAAAGACCGTAATTTTTTTTATTGTGCAGTGTCCGCCAGTCGCAATGAATTTTATGTGAATCACAGCGTGTTAGAACATGTTATTAAATTTAGTTGATTAATTTTGGGTTGTCTGCGAGTTTTGTTGTGAACTTGACCATCTGTTTCTTTTTTTGAGGAAGAAGATACCGAAGAAGGTAGATATATATTCACGCAAAAGTGGCACAAGTTGTACGAGTCTTACAAATAGACATAATTATAAATCTAAAATGATGCCGATAAAAAAAATATGCGTGATTGCAATACATTTTTGAAAAAAGAACCAATTTTCATTGTGAAAAACAAACAATCTCATTTTGAATGATTATATTTTGACTCTGTCAACCAAGTCGGAACCTTGTACTAAACAGCATCTAAATTGAATAATGATAATGATTACGTATGAACTGATGATTTGTTACCTGTTTAATGAAACAACACCAATTACTACCGCAGTGCAGTCTTTGAAGTAATTACAACGTTATCCGTATGTAACTGCCAATATAGAAGCAAATAAAAGAAGCGTCGTCACTCATAATCATAACCAGTCACTAACAGAGGCTTGCGTAATGCTCTCATTACTCCAATAGCGATTGACTGTGAAAATCGATAAATTATTCATAAGCGCACACTTGGTGTAACTCGCCCAAAAGTAACAGTTCGACCACGGCGACTTTGGAGTAATGGTATATTTAGTATATGAAAGATATTCAAAAGAGAATATTAAAGATTAAGAATAGCGTCACTCCATTTCCTTCCGTGGATGTCGTAGAAGGCGACTAAGGAAATCAAATACCAGGAGACGGGCAGCAGCGTCTTCCCGAGAATCCAACCGCATACTGCGATCGCCAACCCGCCTGCCAAGCGTGGCGATTATGGCAAACCCCTTGATGGTTAGAAAACCATGAGGGAGGCCTATGTCCTGCAGTGGGCGTCAAATGGCTGATGATGAATAGAGAATAGAATCTCTAAAAATGAGGTGCTGGATATAAACACTTGGAATATCGTGAAAAGAGTTTCGGACACTAATATCTCCATACCAATACCATCCCCCTATTTAAAGAGTATCAACCAGCGCCTATAACCAAAAGTAAGAGATTCAATCCAACGGGTCTTTGGCCATGTATTTCGACATTATAATAATTTTATCGAGCTTAAGAAGTTCATGAAAAAGTAGAAAGCTTAGGCCTGAGCTCGTGATAGAGCACTAGTGGGAGGAACCAATCAAATTGAGTGTCTTTTTGGCTACTTCTAAAATGCACTAGAACGAGGCACGCAACATCGGCCCACAATAACGTCTTCATCAAGACAGACGCCGATCGGGCTGTCAAGAGAGTCCCGACGAAAAAGAAGAAAGACAATGTGGAGTTTAGTCTGACTATTTAATATCACATATTAAAACAAAACTAAAGTTACATCCACAACATAGTTTAATTACTGCTGTGCAATAAGATGTTATCTTTGTACTATGTTATAAAAAAACCGGCCAAGTGCAAGTCAGACTCGCGCACGAAGGTTCCCTACCATGATCAACACCGGCTGCCTGTTGCCGTTTCTTATATCGAACAAAACATGGCAAAAAAGTCACATTTGTTGTATGGGAGCACCCCTTAAGTATTTATTTTATTCTGTTTTTAGTATTTGTTGTTATAGCGGCAGTACATCATCTGTGAAAATTTCTACTGTCTAGCTATCACGGTTCATGAGACACAGCCTGGTGACAGACAGACAGACAGACAGACGGACATTGGAGTCTTAGTAATAGGGTCCCTCACCCTTTTTGTACGGAAACCTAAAAATACCTTAGACACATGCAAATAAGCCTCCAAAAGTAAACTTCGACCTAAGCTGCTATTCAAAGCCTTAGCGGTCGCACTAGATAAATAGCGCGGAAGAAAGTGAAAACTATAGTATGCCTGGCGACTCGTGTATAGGTTTGCATTACACCGAGGTACTGTTACAAGGGTGTTGCTTCATGCCGGATAATGAAAATAAAAGCGCTCGCTTTGCACGGACCGCCTCCGAGTTTGTCCAAGTTGCACAAGACCGGGAAGCCTGGAAAACCATGAGGGAGGCTTATGTCCTGCAGTGGGCGTCAAATGGCTCATGATGATGATGACATAAATAAATAAATTGTTTATTTAACTCTGTGAATTAAATTGGTTTACAATTATTTTGTAATGAAGGCGGGGACCTGTATCTCAGAAGCCCTGTTGTTATATTCGCTGAATTATGAAGATTTAATTTTTAAGAACAGTGGAAATAGCTAAGTTTTAGCCTTTATATCTAAGCAATGAGATGATTTATACAGCGTCCAGTGGCACCTTCACTCGCACTAGATGGGTGAAGGGACCACGTGGACGCTGCAGTGCCTGGGACATTGTTTTTAGATGGAGTAGGCTTGCCCAGCACATAGTATAGGCCTAGCCCACAGGAGAGACAAGTCAGTACGTGCGGAGCCAACCAAAACACGAGTTTCCTCACGATGTTTTCCTTCACAGTTTGAGTGTGGTATTGCTACAACAAATTCGCAGATGTACGCAACTTTGAAAATAAACAAAGTCATTGGTATATGCCCGCACTGGGAATTGAACCTGGGTCTCTCGCTCCATTGTTCTACCCACTGGGCTATCACCGCTTCGTAGGTAGGTTTAAGCTTTAGTTAATCACTGAAGGGTACAAGATGGACAGATGACCTCATCCAAGTGGCAGGAAGGCGCTGGATGCAGGCCGCTTCCAACCGGTCTTTTTGGAAATCCATGGAGGAGGCCTATGTCCAGCAGTGGACTTCTTGTGACTAAATGATGATGATGATGAAGGGTATAAAAAATAAGTTTTTCTTAAGCATTGTTAGTAAATAAAAATTATATCAATGGATCATTTATCAGTCTATCATTTTAAGATTCGATCACAAAAAAAACTGGAATCACTGCTTTGAGATCTACGTACATATACAATGTAAAATTAAAAACCTAATGTTTATACATATATCGATGGTGAAGGAACGGTTTTCAGGTTAAGAATTATTTTATTAACACTTCATAAATTTTAAAAACCTATTTAGAGGCTATCTTTTAAAATTTGTTATTTTTTTTTCAATTGTCCTCAGCACGGGTTAGTGCAACAAAAAGAATATACTTCATAAATTATTTAGTTATACATATATTTGCCAAACTATCTGCAGAGTTTTCAGTCTATCATTATATAAAAATTAGTCTTGTTATAGGTTTGCATGACCTAACCAAATAAGTAGGTTCAATTTCCTGAGGAAGGGTTGGGCCCGGATTTTGCTTTAAATTGACAATACGTGCAAAGACTGGGCGGGGCTGTGGTTGGACAAAACATGAGCTGTCAACGCGATAATCGTTGCGTTCAAAGAATTACACACTTGCAGCAACATGCGACTTCGGTTGCGTGTCTCCAATTGGCTATCAATTAAACACATTAAAACAAGCGGAAGAGGTGAATATTTCCGAAGACCACGTTCTAGTAGTAGTTCCCTACTAGCTAGGTAGCTCGAAGATATTTTAGTTTGCAATGCTTGTGTATAAGGCGTATCGTGATATTTACGATTCGAAACATAAGGTATCTCATAGAAGGGATAACGTAAACATGATATGCACGATTGGAGTTCGTATGTATATGAACCACGAACATTTGTTGCTTTGAGGATGGATTCTAGATTTTCAGAGTTGATGCTTTAATTTTGCAAGATATTTAATATAGCTGCTGCATTTTTCCGGAATATACCATTTTTAATAGCCTATGTGCTAATCCAGACTATAATTTATCTCTTTGCGAAATTTCATCCGGATCCGTTTAGCCGTTTTTGGGTGAAAGAGTAACAAACACCTAACCATACATACAAACTTTCACGTTTATGATATTAGTAAGGATTATAACGCACACACTACTGAAAACCTGTGTTTTTTGTGCTAAATTGAAACATATTTTCACGCAAATCTAGGGGTCTTATGTATTATTCTGAATCTAAAACAATTTTCAGTTAACATTCATTAAGTAAAAATTTTGTTTTTGTAATAAATAAATATTATGCATTAAAATGTGAAAATTACTTTGTAATTTCGAAAGTTCCGCCAAAATCCCACAAGCACCATGCGGCTAGTTATTGCCCTCCCTCGTACTTTTTCAAGCAGAATCAAGGAACGAACACACCACCACCGACACCAATGCTTGTGGAAAAAAAAGGTTGCGACGCGTTTCGCCTCTAACACGAGGCGTCCTCAATAAATATTTGAATGTGGAGAAAAGTAACTTTTTCCCCTAAATGAGAGTGCTTTTCCTTTGCTTTCAGAATGCGGAGTCCCCCTGCGCAGGCACACCAGACAGCCGCGAGACCGCACGCCCGGGCAGCTGCGCATCATCAAGGGACGGGAGTCCAAGCGGGGAGCTTGGCCCTGGCAGGTGAGACGTTTTTCTCACGTGAGCTTAGGAATTCATTACTCTACATTGCATAAAGCCACGCTTGTAGTCGGTAGGGGTAGGCAGAGACCATGGTTTACCACTTGCCACGTTCTTGACAAACCTCTTCCGCTTCATCAACCTTCATGGTTTCAGGTACTTTTTATCTTAGCTTAGGAATTTGTTTAGTTAAAAAAAAAAAACCGGCCAAGTGCGAGTCGGAAGGGATCCGTACCATTATCTATACAACATTAGACACAAAGATTAAAAAATAGCATAAAAATCACATTTGTTGTATAGGAGCCCCCCTAAAATAATTATTTTATTTTGTTTTTCTGTTAATCTGTGTAAATTTCAACTCTCTAGCTATCACGGTTCTTGAGATACAGCCTGGTGACAGACAGACAGACGGACGGACGGACAGACAGACAGCGAAGTCTTAGTAATAGGGTCTCGTTTTTACCCTTTGGGTACGGAACCCTAAAAACAATCTTTCCGTCAGCATCACAACGCGTGTGGCCTAATACTTGTCCACCACCGACGGCAGCAAGAATGAGTTATCGTCGCCAAAGTAACGACACTTATAGTCCGCACAGATCTTTTTGCCTAATAGTAGGTAATTTACTATGCACCAAACAACGTCAATTACTCACACATACACTGTAAAGACAGTAAGCGATGTGCAAATGTTCTGTGACTGAACATAGTCACAGAACGTGAACATACGTTACCGACAAAATTACTTGTGCGGTCTATGCATTCACTACTGCTGCTTGTCTGCAGCTGACGTCAACAAGAAACGAGATTTCTTCTAAACTCGTTCCGCAAAATTCTTTCTCGTTGACGTTTCCTTGACATCGACCATGGATTACCAGTGACGTTAATCTTTATTTTTTAAGCTATGTACTTCACCTGTTAAATACATTTATATTATTTGGAGATAACCCAATACAGTGGAGATTTACATAGGTAATAGAAGAGGCCCCAAACGGTTGGTTGGCTGATGATGATAATTATCAATAAGTTTTACATGAAATGGCATCGTATTTGAGTGTCTTCTTAATGTCACTAAAACTCTGTCAGTGACACGTGACATTAAAATAATGCAAAACCTGAAAATTATTCATTTAGTATACCTAATTAACCACTTCAAAAAGCCGCTTTAATATGTAATTTAGTTTTGAAATATCATGCAGCATGTGTTTACACCTAGCGGAAGCGGTGATAGCTTAGTCGGTCGAACATTGGACTCGGAAGCGAGAGACCCGGGTTCGATTCCTAGTGTGGGCATGTACCTATGACTTTGATTTCTAAGTTATGTACATTTGTGAAGTTATAGTAGCAATACCACTCGCTAAGAAAACCCGAGTGTCTGAGCTATTCACATACCTCAGCGCTTGAAATCGCCAAACTGCGGTGGGCACGCATGGTGATTAAGGCAATACGCTCTCTGAGAAAAGGCCTGTGTCCTACAGTGGGACGTATATCGGCTGCTTATATATTTATTTTATGTATGCAGCATCAGCCATTTGATGCCCACTGCAGGACATAGGCCTCCTTCGTAGTTTTCATAACCATGAGGGGTTTTGCCATGATCGCCACGCTTGGCAGGCGGGTTGGCGAACGCAGTATGCGGTTGGAATATCAGGAAGACGCTGCTGCCCGTAACGTATGTTATGTATGCGTTTACACATTAATATTATTATACTTGATATCTCCAATCGTATGTTTCCAGGTGTCACTTCAACTGCTTCATCCGAACTACGGTCTCATCGGTCACTGGTGCGGTGGCGTGCTCATACACCCCTACTGGCTGCTTACTACTGCGCACTGCGTCCATAAGTACTACCTTTTCTTTTATATCACCTGCCTCTTTGAAAATGCCAGGTGCTCCATATATTTTGTCGTTATTGTGAGCTGCGGTCTTATCAGTTGACAGGTGCGAAAGTATGCGACAGTGTAGGTATATTCCTGGTGGCTGCTTACAACTGCACACTGCGCTCATGAGTACTACCATTTATTATTTGGTAGTCAGATCTCGAAACGTCTTTCACGTAGCCTGCTGCGTCTGAGATGGGATAATCTGCGCAAAGCTGTGGCAATCCTAACAGGCCACTGCTCACTGAATAGACATTTCCACAACATGGGACTAATCGACAGCCCGCTTTGCCGGGGATCCCTCAAAGAAGAGGAAACACCCGTGACTATTTATTGTAGAGGCGTGGAAAAGCAACGGACCGCCATCATTGGGAAGCTGAGATCCCTTCAGGAGGCCTGTAGTGACATCAGAGCACTGCTGGACTTCTGGAAAGAGATAGGCTGGCTGGAGTGAGCTCACAGCTTTGCTACATACAATGGCCCAACCATGAGGCTAAGTGCGGAAATCTCAGGTCTAACTAAGTATTGTGTAGTCAGGTAATTTATACAATTACATCTATCACTAAAGATACATCCAGTCATCATAGCTGCGTCAACAAGTATTATTCGGGATCACTATCCTTCTAGGCCGGGTTCTCCGAACGCACGGATTTGTATGGGACTTATTGCGCTGCGCGAGCGCATAGTTGGGGAAGAGGTGGGCATTTATGGAATTACAGAAATACAAATACAAATCCTATTAATAGAATATTGACGACTGACGTCGCTAACACATTCGGTGATAGTAATTTTGGTATATTTTTATCGTCCAAAACTCGGTGCAGCTCAAAATCCCATATCTAGCAATAATTTAAGATTTTATTTGATGCTATAAACTTTAAAAAATCATAAAAGCAGTGACCGACGGCCTAGATAGGACATCAAAAAGTGAAATAATTTTTTTTTCAGATTTTAAATACTGACCATTGAAGATAAAAATGTATTTTTAAAAACCTGATTTAGGGGTAACGTCGCAATGCAAACTCTTAAAAAGATTATGTGTTTATATGGTGTTTAATTTTCAGTTGTTCCGAAATGCTATTTATCTATTTACCCAGTACTTTAATGCTCCTGTCTCATTTCACATGAGACATAAGACTCCAATGTCATGACATAAGAGGGTTAATGGCTTTTCGGGTTATTCATCCCCCGATTTATTTGAAGTAAATGCGTTTCTTGTAGTGGCATTACCTTATTTTAGACACATTACTGTCTAATTATGTGAGGTACATTTGACCCGGAGGTAGCTTTAATTGTACTTTGGCTCAATTTAGGGCAATTTACTGTATTCAGATTGCGAGTCTAGCAAAATAACAATGTTATTTTCACCTCACTAGCTCGTAAAAGCTCTGTTTATCATTCGAAATCTGCGTGGAAAATCGCACTTTATCCGCTAGCGTGGAAAGTGTTTTTAAAATTCGAATATTTTTATTCAATAAAGGTTTCGTACAATAAATTACATATATATAGAACCTCATTGGTTTCGTAATAGTTTATATTCTCTGCAGCCAGTCCATTGATGATTGAAATGCAAATACTTATTTTATGTCATGCGCCAGCCTCATTTAAAGAATCGCACTGGCCGGCAAGAAAATTTGATTTAAAAAAAAACTTTAAAATTTTGATTTTGAAATTTTGAATGAATTCACTTTACTTCCATTATTTTGGTTTGTTTTTTGATAAAATCGAAAGAAATTATAAAATATGAGCGAAGCTAGCAGCGACGAAGATATAAATTAACAGTAATTTAATATTAATAATATTTATTAAAACTGTTTTTCTTGCACCTAATATTTTCGTCGCTTTAGTGAGGTGAAAAGTTGTGTGTTGCGCTCGGCAGCAAAGTTATTTAGCGTCTCGTACCTTTGAAACCCTCGCTACGCTCAGGATTTTATATTTGAACCATTCGCTTCGCTCGTGGCTCAATCCTAGAATCCTTCGCTTGCTCAGGTTTCAATACAAGGTACACGCGCCAAAAATTAACTTTGCAGCCTTGCCTAACAAATAACTATTTCTAACCTGTTGAGTGACATATACCTAGTTAGTTCTCTTTAATAAGTTGTTTTTTTTTTGCATGTTAGACAATAGTAAGCGCCTGCCGCTTTTACAGTACCTGCTTGAAAGATAAGTGAGGAATGTTCCATAGGGCAGATAAGGCCATACCCAATATTGTAAAAAATAAAATATTTATTATCTGTGCCTGTATTTTCTCCAAATAAATAAATTAAAATTTCCTCAATTTCAGTGAGCTCTTCAACCTGCCAGTACCGGCTCTCTGGACAGCAGTATTGGGCGAATGGGATAGAGCTGAGCAGCGTGGCGCCTATGTGCCCATTGAGAGAATCGTCCTGCACCATCGGTTCCATCACTACCAGCATGATATTGGTATGAAAATTTAGTAAAGTTGACAGCACATCAACCTTTAAATACATGTACTCTATTTCAGTTATGTTAAGGACGGCTTCGCAACAAAAAATGTAAAGGTTGACCTGCTCTCGACTGTAGTATGTCTGTGAAGAAAGCCCCGTCGCATGGTGCTTGATTCTTCCTCACCTAGATAGTTTATGTAAGGTAGATTTAATAATTTACTTAGGTACAAGAAACATGTAAAATATTTTTGGCGTGTAATAAAATGTCTCTACATTTCTCCACTTACCACAAGGAGTAATTTGCTGTTAATGCAACGATCTATTAATTCGCTGTCAACAGCTGCTAGTTTTTTTTTTAATACGTTTTGGCCAATTGACAATAGATGAACAGATTTATAGTGCACGAGAATTAGACGAATAGTCGCCCAATTACTGGGGGACTATTCGAGAAATAGATTGTCTATTCTACTCCTACCTGAGCAATCTTCGTACTTAGTATCACTTTTGTGCAACTCGTGAGATACTTGTATCTGACAAATACAAAATCAGAATAATCTATCTATGCTAATATCTCTTGCATTTATTGGAAAATACATAAGCATTTAATATGATCGTTCTGAGCTGACTATACGAACGAACACCTAATAGAATATTCTCTTCTCAAATTCCAGCTCTAATGAAGATGACGAAGCCAGCGGACGTCAGCCCGGGAAGCCGAATCCGGACCATCTGCTTGCCACCGTACGAGCCTCCTTTGAACAACTTCAATACGGAGAAGACATCATCATTCTACATGCGCCTGGACCCAAACCCTGAACCCGCGAAGAAGAAGTCCGCTAAACCACCAAAGCCAAACCCCGACAGTGCAGTCAAATACCTTGAAAAGTTGAACAATTTGACTAAAAGCGTCTTCTCCGGATTCCTAAACAAAAAGAACAAAAACATGCGATACAACGTTCGTATAGCTAGTGACCACAAACCAAGCGACCGAAAAACTGACGACGATGTAATAAACGCCAGTGATAATAAGAAAAGTGATATAGTGTATGACAGTGCAACTTTGGACAGTGTTGTGAAGTTAATAAAGAAGAAAAACCGTAAGACGATGAATGCGAGGAGTGATAAGAAACTTGCGTTCGGTGAAGAAATAGATCCCTTTATTGAGGAGAACAACGGACTAGACTTTAAGGAAGAGTGTTATACTACCGGGTGGGGCAGGGAACAGACTAATGGGAATCTAACGGATGTTCTGCTTGAAGCAGATGTGCCAGTATTACCTTTACAAGTATGCAGAGAGCGATACTCTCTGACGCTGCCTTTGAATGACGGGCATTTGTGTGCGGGTAGTACAGACGGCAGCACTGGTGCATGTGTGGTGAGTATGAAATAATATAGTTCAATTTTAGAGTTCCGTAGTCGACAAGGAAGACATACATATTAATCATTCCGACCAAAACGATAGAACAAACACGTAAAAATATTTTTTTCAAGTTTCCAACACCGACACCTAAATTAGAGATGCATTTTTTTTCTCGCCTACACGATAGTGGTATCGCTAGATTGGTCGTTTAAAAATATTGTGGGTGTAGAAAAATCTTTTTTTGATTTAGGGTGTATGAAGCCTTAAAGTGCAAATTTTGTCCGAGCAGACCATTCAGGGTAAATCATTCAGGGCGTTGATATCCAGCGTTCTTCTTTTTTTGAGCGTATTGATGGAACGAGCTTGGGTAGGCAGGCCTTTAAACCCGATATTTCGATGACATTGGTAAAGCCGTCGAAAAGCAATGGACGAGATTGGTAGGGGACAGAGAGGGCTGGGGTGAATTGGGAATGGCCAAGAAATCATCCTTGACCTATGCCCAGCAGAGGGTTGTACTCATAGCTACATAGATTTATAGATGAACCAGTTTTACTAATTTTATCTCATATTTCGGAAAAAGATATTAGAGACACATTCTCATGATTATGCCAACTTTAATCAAAGACTTTCTAATAGGAATTGATTTGTCGAGTAATTAATTGTAGCTTCCATTACGATTATCTTTGGTCAGGCGATAAGGAAGAGCAATTATGAAAGATCAAAGATAATGACGATGATAAAGCGATTCTGCGAGAAATGAAATCTGCTCCTTAGTGTTTGCTACCACGCTTTCTGTCTAAGAATACCATCCTTATTAAAATTCCCTAACTTAATGTTTGAGCTAATGTGAGTGTAGGGGCTGGTAAGGGACGTTCCAGGAGGACATAATGCAACTAAAAAGGGGATGTATGCACAGGACAAGATACAATGTACCCGAAACCAGCGTACATACATGCAAAGAATACCTAACGAATGTTGATGAAGTGAAAAAGTTTTGACAGAATCGTGGCAAATCCTGGTGTCTGCCTACCCCTCCGGGATACAGACGTGAGTTTATGTACTGTTAATGTTTTAGTTTATTTTCGGCACGGTATGCTAGAAACGTGGGTTCAAATTTGGCTTTCTTAATAAAGATTTCTTTATTATTAGTAATTCTTTATTGCACAAAGACAGTGTACGAAATTCTTTCTATGTAAAGTTAGTTTATTTGCTAATTTATTTGAAGCGTGAACAAATAGGGCTAACAACGGTTTTTTCAATTCCTCTCTGTACCAGGTCGATCAGGTCGCTGACGCTGTGTCATGTTTACACTAGTTGATGGGATGGGTTGGACTGATCTTTTCCACGTCTGCTTTGGTCGACCTGGTTCTTTTGAGCCATCTTGAACTTTTCGTCCCTTCCATTCCTCTCTATATTAAACCAGGTCTTTGATGCCAAGCCATGTTTGGGGTAGTTGCTAGATCTCCGATTGAACTGATCTTTTCCGTCTGTTCGGTCAATCTGATCTTCTCGAACCATCTCCAAGTTTCCGTTCCTTCCATTCCTCTCTATACTGAACTAATTCGTTGATGCTAGGCCATGTTTGCGCTAGTTGCTGGATCTCAGCTCAGACTGATCTTTTCCATGTCTGCTTCGGTCAACCTGGTCTTGAGCCACCTTTAAGTTTCAGCTAAGTGGAATCTTTGATATATGTATTTGGGCATTGACTAACACTAAATAACAATGAAAAAAACATTGTGAGGCGATTTGACTACATCAGGTGGGCTCTTTCTAAGAAAAGTCTTGACCCCAAATTGCCTAAAGGGCACGTCTCTAAAATGCAGAGTCATTCAATAGAGTTATATTATTACGGCAATGGTTGTTTTATTGGTACTATTATTGTCTAGTAACAAACCGCATTCCAATGTTATAACCCGTGCAACCTTACTGTTCCGCTACCTCGCTAGATTGATATTCTTCGCGAGAGATGCCTATTTAATTTACGCAGGTTGTGTCTTTGGAATAACGTTGTACTTTTATTGCTTAGTAGTCTACCAAATAGACGCTATTGTCGTGTTTATGTCATGCTATTGACAAACTGTGTGTGTATTGGACTCTAGGGCCTAGAGGAATAACGCCGACACATTTATGATAGCAGTTCTGGTACGTGCGTTTCCGTGACAAAAATATTATTGCTACATTTGCTTTGACAGGGTAATAAGGGTACTTTGAAATGCAGGTTTCCAATAACTAGTGATTTTTAAAATAAAGGTTTTGCTCTATAACCTTACGGATATTAACTTTAAACGAGCAGCTGGATGAAGATGGCTGAGGAAAGAAAGAAGTGGCTTGCCTTGGGGGAGGTCTTGGGGAGACCGCCCAGCATTGGACAGGAAGAGGCTGATTGATTGATGGAACAAGCCATCTAATGAATCGCTATTTTTAACGATTTAGCGGTTAGACTTTTATTTTATATTGGACACAATTTGTCTTACAGCTGTTTATTAATTTATAGCGACATATATTATTTTATAACCAGCCTCGACTGCGTCCGACTGCTGGGAAAAAGTCTCCTCTGTAGTTATTCACTCCTCGCTGTTCGTGGCCACCTTCTGCCGACCCGGTAGAAATGAATTAGCATTATTGTATCCTTGAGGGGGAAGCAGAGACCAGGGTCTGCACACTTTCCACGTTCCTGACAGATCTCTTTCGCTTCATCAACGTTCATTAGGCCTTGCAAGCGCGCACCGCCGGTATCGGGTACATTTTGGGTAGTTACTGAGTGTGGCAAACGAAATTCTGCTCAAAAACGAGGCGACGCATTAACGTGACACGTGTGTACCTAAGCTAAGCAAGTGACATTCACAGCACGCACACAGTCTGGCTATACTAAGAATACCAATTTATTGCCTCACTTTGGAAATACGGACAGCGGTTGTATGCATGTCATAATTCCCTTTGACATCACGTTGCAATGCATGTCATAATTCCCTCTGACATCACGTTGCAATGTACCTTATTCTGTTTGCTAGAGCGACGTACTGTAAATATATGTTTGGCGGGAAAAACCACCCAGCACGAACGCATCTCCTTATCTGAGAGGAGGCCGGTACCCTACAGCTTGCAAAATACGTAGATTTTCCAACTATAGAAAAAAAAAACGTTGCGTATTGACGCAGCGAATACGTGGATTTCGTGGTATCTTCCTAAGTTTATTGACACCCTTTCCCCACACCGCGCCCCTCTTGTCGCCAGGGCGACGGCCCCCTCGAGTGCCTCTCAGATGCCCGCGTGCTCTGGGAGCTACGCGGGCTCACGTCTTTCTTACATCTCTATCTAAGTTTGTTGAACCCCCCCTTACCCCTCTCGTCACCAGGGCGACAGCGGCGGCCCCCTCCAGTGTCGCTCAGCCGCGGGCGCCCGCTGGGAGCTGCGCGGGCTCACATCCTTCGGCTCGGGCTGCGCCAGGCGCGGCGTGCCCGATGTCTACACCAACGTCGCCCACTACGTCTCGTGGATATACCAACATCTCTACGCCACTTAAAGCGAGGATCGGTTAGCATCAGTCTTCTTATTGGGAGAAGGAGTCTTGCTTTTTATTGGCTGACTGAAAAAATATGCGAGCGAAATCGAGCTTAATACCACAGCGTGATTTTGAAATCGTTGGCAATGTTTTGATGGAAATTTTAATCTTTTGTGGTATAAAATGTCGTGATTTCAGACATTTGAAGCTTTGGTTTCGAACCAAAGCTTCAGATGTTAATTCAAAATCGAAGTGGTGGGTCTTCCTACCGTAATATTAATGTTGTTATTGGCAGAAAGATTTTCTTTTCATAGGTTAAATAAAAAATTACATAGGCGAGCTTATTAAGATACTAGAGGTACAGTGTGATTACAAATCAGCAATATTTTGGGATATAATGCTGAATATACGTTTCATTATGATAAACAGTATTAATGATAACGTAATTGTGAATGTTCCTGATGACCTTCGAAACTGTGAATTCTAATTCAAAGAGGTAGGATGTATCGTAGTGTTGAAAAATGTTCCAAGGAAAAGAATAAAAAAAATAATCTAACAAAAAAAATTGAGGACATTGTGCCTCCGTGGCAACAAAAAAGGCTCACCGACTCAGCATGGATTGCTGGCGTGTGCTGTGAACAACACATCATCAGCAACTGATTTTCAGTCGCTGTATGCGGACGGCACAACACCGGGAAGTGTCCTGTCCTGTAAGTCCTGCAGTGGGCGTCACATGGCTGATGTTCATATGAAAGCCCTATCGTTTGACGTGGGAGAGAAAGTGGCTAGTGGCTCTTATGTTTTATGTAAGTAGAGTTCAAATTTGTACAGCCCAAGTTTCATGAGGCTGACCGAGGACTGCAGAAAACCGTCTGGAGACGAAGAATGCTTAAATGTCAGCAGACGTTGCGTTGGACAGAATAATTATGTATCTGTTTTTTTTATTCAAATTATTTGTAATGTTTTGTGAAGAAGTATTGCAGTTATAAGTATCCAATATAGTAGTATTAAGTATTACTTTGTGTTACCTGCTTGTTTTAATGCTTTAGAATATTTTATTGTATAATAACTTAGAAGTTAATGATAATTTATGAGTGTTTGTTCTATAAGTTTTACCAGTCGTGTTGTAAATAATACTTCTAGTCTTCATAAGGAATGTAAATATTATATATAAGATAGTATTGGATTTCCAGTAACTCTTATGGATTATTATATGTATTTAGGTACCGATTTAATTAATTTTACGCTGTTAAACTTTTGATGCAAAAGTTAATTTTAATCAAGTTACCTGTTGATGGCAAATAAATTATTATTTAACATGTCACCGTTTAATAATAACGAACTCTTTTTAACCTATTTCAAAGAAGGGTTTCCATTCGTCGGGATCTTTTTTAAATTTTGATGACGTTCCCCGATTAATCGAAGACGCCTCGACTGATTTGGATTCTTTTTGTTTGAAAGGGTAGTGTTATATACAATACAAAACTCTAATTCGTACAAAAATTTATTGTTTTCTCAAATATTATTGTAGATACCCTCAGTCTCGGTTATAAATTAACAAGATTATTTCTACAATAATAAAACTTAACCTCTTTATTTTTTTACAACTTTCGTACGTTTAAATGTCCACAAAAATCTTTAGGATTTGATTTTCTATTTAAGCATACATTCAGCTCTATTGGGTTGTATTAAAGGCGCATTTGCAATAAAAAATCAGAATCTGCTGTGGACTGTACCAGTCTTATTTATACAAAGCCGATTCTACTAAAACGATAATAATAATAATTTCTATACAACACAATCACTTGTCCTGGTCCCAAACTAAGATACCCTGTGCTATAGTAACCAGGAAAGGACCGTCACCTAGGATACCCTGTGCTATGGTAACCAAGCAAGTCACAAACATGAAAATCCACCCAGACTGAGGCCATTTGTACAAATTTACGGCAGCCCCCAGTGGGGATCGAACCCACGACCTCTGTTTTGGCAGGATAGCGCCCTAATGGCTAGACCAACGAGACAATCAAAACACTCTTAAAACGGAGTTAAAGCCGGTTTATGGCACGATTTCCTCCTATAAACCAGCTTTAACTCCGTCTTAAGAGGTTTTAGTGGAATCGACCGTTTATAAATAAGATTGTATCTTTTGACTTAACTTATAACATAGCTTAGGTTAATATCACATTTACATCTTAACTAATATTTTATAGCATCGTTTCATTATAATGGCCAATAATTCTATGAAACAAAAGGGATTACTGATGGACACTCACAGTACGAGTACCACTAAAGCTTAACAGATTGACAGTTACCATTAAACTTGTTATAAATATGTATGGTCTATATGTGCATATTACAGTAATATCAAGTATTAGTATGTACTGTATAATATTATTACTGAAATTTTAATTTTTACACGTGCCCTCCTCCTTATAGAGAACAATAACTCTTCTGTACATGAGTCCCTAGTAACATGACATGTGGACTTGGCTTTTGTCTGCGCTTGCTTAGGAGAAGTCCCAACGAAAAAAGCGATATCTCTGCGGTAAGTGTAGAGAAAACGCCTGTCACGTTATGCCTGCTGGGCCGAGTTTCGTAAAACTACAATTTGATTTACATTGCGTAGCAGAGTCTACTTGTTAATCGACTTTACAATGTACACCGAATTGTCATAGTAAATCATTAATTGCAGTTTTATGAAATAAAGCCCTGGTCAATTAAATGTATTATGCATAATATCAAGACAAAGGACTTTTTCACACTTTGTATGAAGAAGCGTCGTGGAATGTCTATAAGTAAGCGTTAATTTCTATCTCAAACTGCGCTATGTGTGACGCGGCACTGGCACCCTCTAGTGGTACGAATCAAGAGGATCTGAGTAATAGCTACGAAAAAGAGTATTATTAGTATATACAAAAATACAATACATTATAATACGATACAATACAATGCTTGGAGCGACCTCAATTAGTGCAAGGGAAGGATAGACGAAATTCGTGCATTTATACCGTTTCATACAAGAGGAAACCATCCAATTGCTGAATGAGTTTCTACAGCCTTTCAATTCGACTGCCGTGCAACTGTCATAGGTTATTTCAGTAGGCTCTTAAAGTGCGGCTTTTTGTAATAAAATATTTCGCGAACCAATTTGATTTCCATGAGCAAAACATTTTCCTTGCTAGAAAATGTAAAATAAAAACAATTGTTTTGCACAAGAACCAATTGAATTGTGTAATGTTTTATGAAAAATCCTGAGCAGGAGTCACTACATGGTCTGAAATTCCGTCGGAACACCATTGGATAGAAAGCTGTACTGTTAAAAGCAGCTATGTGCATGCAATTATGAATGCATTTAGTAGACAGCCAAGAATATACTGTGTAGGCAAGAACTTGCCTATAATACTGAGCTATGGAACTCACTTTACAAATTGAGGTGGGTTGATACGTATAATTGAAACATCTTTGCCCCTAATGGGGTATCCACATTGCAGTTACATTTTAAACAGCAATATTTTGCAATATAACGACACACAACAATGTCCGGCACATAACTTGATTAAAAATCTGCGCAGTCGGGATGCAATTAATCAGACTAGAGTCCGAAAAATCCCGCATCCCCCGCCAATGAGTCCATCCGAATTCAGAGACATTTGTTCATGTTATTTGTCGGGTATTATAACTGCACGCTGCATATTATCAAGCCACGAAATTTTGCTCTACAACAAGATATTACGACGTGGAGGCACTATATGCAGCTGCCACAATAATTTACCTAAATATTATAATATTAACATTTCCTATTAATTTAACTTGAGCAATTTTATTTCAATAATTAATAGATAACTTATTTTATCACTTATTTTTACATACTAAGGAGAGAAATTATAATTGGAAGAATAGTCGATTTTTGGCATAGTCTTCAGAGTACCAATAAATAGGCGCATTCAGAAGAAATTCGATTCGATTTTCATACGACATGCAAACTACTTAAAATACATAACGTAAACTCATCCCTGTATCCCGGAGGGGTAGACAGATACCAGGGTCTGCCACTTGCCATTCTGTCAGATCTCTATACAAAACAATGTTCTTAAAAACCAATCCAAGGTAAGATAAGATAACTAAACAAGCAAGTGTCAGCTTCACTCCAGCGGTAACACGCTTGACTACTAAGGCAGAGGTCGTGGGTACGATTCCCTGGGCGTTTTTTTCATGTTGGTGATGTCCTTGTCTGGTTACGATAGCACAAGGCATCCTAGTTTTCGACGCTCTCGTGTTGTCTGGAAGTTATTTCATATCGGATCGTGTTGCATAGCAGCTATTTTCGATATGCTTTTGTTAATTCACAGCTGTACGAAAATCGAGTCGACTCATTTACTCTAATCAAAAAAAAAAACTCGGCAAGTACGTCTTCGATAATAACATTTTCAGCAGACATTGACTACTAATTAATTTAAAGGCAAATCTTAAAGCTCGACACTTAACACTACCTAACATACCTATAAATTTATCTCCCAAACCTCTTAACCTATTTTTACTATCGCCAATATTTTGTGTCTATATTACATTTCCGTATAACCGACAGCACATCAGCCTTCACACACGTGCACTCTACTTAGTTGCGTTACGATCGAATTTAATACAAAAATATAAATGTGGACCTGCTGTCCACTTTCTTTATTATTTCCGTTACTGCGCCATTCGAATACAAAAATTCCATATATTTTTACCTTCTCTTTGAAACGGCAAACACGTAGCGCCTACTCACGAATTCAATCCGAAATAATCAAATCGGGCAAATCCATGTCCTCTTCTCTAATCGCGAGTAGAGACACCGCCTCCTTAGCCAAGTCCTCGTCATCCTTGAAGGCTTTATTGTCGGACATGTTGATGGCCACGCTACTTTTCCTCCTTCGGGGCTTAGGGACGACAACGGGCTCTATGAGCTTGTATTTAGGCCTCAGAATCCTGTACACGCCTTGGGTGCCGAGCAGAAAGCCAGCGACAAACAACAGGACCTCAACCGTGATCAGTAGCGGGGGTGCGATGACGAAACGCAGGCGCAGGATCGAGAGAACCTGCGGCGGAGGTTCCTTGCAGTACTGTGGGCAGAAAGGAAATAAACACTTATAAGATGTTTTGAGTGGTGACCAAGAACGGGTCGACGGCTGGTGGGCACACCACCAGCCTGGTCGGCCGACGATAACATTGTGAAAGCGGCCGGGAAACATTGGACGAGACTAGCAAAGGACCGGACGGGTTGGCGTGAAAGAGAAGAGGCCTATAACCAACAGTAGACTCTGTTTATGGGCTGATAGACTAATGTTTTGTATAAAAGTGAAATGAAAGGACACCGCTTCATCACCCTGTCCTCGTCGCTCCATCTGTGAGGCTTGCGCCTAGCTTGCCTGCCTCATTGGTCTAGAACAATAGCACATTTGATCACCAAGATGGGGCTTGTGGAATTGATCCCCGCTAGGGGTCACCGTGTTTTGACTTGTACAAATGTCCTCCGTCACGGTGTTGCCATGTTTCTGATCTCCTTGTCTGGTTACCCTATCACATATAATTTGGGCTAAAAATAAGTGATTGATCGTATGAAAAGAATTGAAAAAAAATCCTGTCAACCACAGTATTTAAAGTTCAGAGGCAAGGAAACCCGACAAATAAACACGTACCCACACATTTGCGTCTGTCTGCGTTTAGGTGACAATGCAGGGTCTAAGGTTAAAATGCCATATTCTTCCACAGCGACATGTTATATTTATGCAAATTCTTATGTCGCACGTTGTCGCGCTCAAACTTACTTTATTCGGCGTACTTACTGCTTAGTTACCAATAATGTTGAATGCAACATTATTGGTAACTAAGCAGTACAATTCCTTCGCGTGTAATTCAGATAATCACTAGAGGGCTCTACAGCTATTGCTTAAATTAAAATCGCCAGTAAAAGACAAAACTAAAAAAACAAAAATAAAAATAAAAAAAAATTTAATAACAACACCGCTTGAAAACAAAAATAAAAACAGAAATAACTATAACAAAATAGTTGTATTGTTGTAATTTATTTTGTGCTGTGACATTTCTAATTAATTTGACATCATTCTAATTCAATTCAACTCTGTTATTTTGACATTTTTGTATTTATCCATTACTATTATGTGCACACGTTGTTCGTAGATGTAACATTTGACTATCAATTATTACTATATACTTCATATAATGACGTGTCTAAGTGTATGAAATGTACTGAAATAAATACAATACAAGCAACAAATCCTGAAGGATTCCCAACGTCTTAACTGAATTCCGGGTATCGGTTCGCATAATTCAGGCTCAGAACAGTCGTCGGTGCTCAGCTGTCAGGTTTGTGTTTGTTTTGTATTTTATTTGGAAGCGATGAATCTGTTAGTCGACAGCCAGTGGTAGTAGGAAGGTTACTCACCAGTGAGACCCAGATCAAGGGCACGACCTTGTCTTTTAAGGGCTTAGTGATGGGGTTCCCGGCTGAGGTCCGCACTGCCACGTTCACTTGGATCATAGAGTTCAGGGAGAGAGGGACGCCAATAGTCTGGAACAAAGGACAAAATAAAACATAAATTCATTTTATTTTATACTAGGAGTGCCCGCGAATGCGCTCGTGTAGTTCACGGAGTAGCCTATGTCCACTCTGAAGATCCACTGTAAATGCTGGTGCAAGAACTTTTGAAATCGGATAAGTAATTTCAGAGATTACCCCCTGCGTCCAAACTTACAAACATATAAAATTATGAACTTTTCCACTTTATAATATTAGGGGTTAAAGTATGAAATTGCCGATTTGTACTGAAAATCTAAATTGTTTATTTTTTAAATTTTTAACAAATTTATTTAATCAAAATAGTTGCCATTATTATCTATACATTGCTGCCATCTAATGGGAAGGTCATTAATGCCTTTGCGATAGAACTCCGACGATCTAGACTGCACAAACTGTGTGAAAGCATTTTGTACTGCCTCCTGGGAAGAAAACTTCTTGTCACGTAGATAATTGTCCAAATCACGAAAAAAATGGTAGTCCGTTGGAGCAAGGTCTGGTGAATACGGAGGATGACGAATGGTTTCTAACTGCAGTTCCTGAAGGGTCAAAATGGTTTCTCGTGCTGTGTGAGGTCTCGCGTTGTCGTGGAGCAATAATGGTGAAGATCGATTCATGAGTCGGGGCTGTTTTACTGCTAGTTTTGTCAACATGGTTCGGAGTTCGGCACAATAGACATCTGCCGTTATTGCTTGACCAGATCGGAGAAAACTATAGTGAATAACACCATGCTGAGACCACCAAACAGTTACCATTACCTTTTTATTGGTAAGTTTTGCTTTAGGACACTGTTGTGGCATTTGACCTGGAGTCACCCATTGCATTTTTCTTTTCCGGTTATCATAAAGAATTCACTTTTCATCACATGTTACAATTCGATCCAATATTCCTTCATTTCTGTATCGGTTCAACAAGGCAACACAAGTTTCAACACGCGTTTCTTTCTGCAGATCAGTCAAATCATGAGGCACCCATTTTTCGTATTTTTTTATTTTATTGATTTGACGCAAGTGAGTCAATATTGTGGGTAAGGTAACGTTAAACCATGCCGCTAATTCCTGGGTAGTTTGACTAGGGTCGGCTTCCACTATCTCTCTTAATTCATCGTTATTCACCTGTGTGGGCGGTCTTCCTTGTGGATCGTTCTTTAAGTCGAAATTTCCATCACGAAAGCGTTTAAACCAAAATCGCACGGTGCGTTCATTAGTAGACCCCTCTCCAAACGCAGCATTGATATTGCGGGCTGTTTCTGCCGCGTTAGTTCCGCGTCGGAACTCTTATTCAAAAATCACTCGAATTTTCGCAGTATCCATCTTTCTTGTCTAAATTGAATAACAAAAACAATTGAAAGTCGATATTCAAATGTTTCACATTTTTTAAAAAAAGAACATCATAGAAACCATTTGAAAAAAGTTTCATTCGAAAACCTCAAACCATGAAGATTCTATGTCAATTCAAAGAACCTATTGCAATAAAACGGCAATTTCATACTTTAACCCATAAGGGGTAGTTACAGAAAGTAAAAACCGGCCAAGTATAGGTTTGAATCACGAACCGAGGATTCCTTACCACATAGGTATCATAGTATATATTTTAACCATTTATAATATACTACCTTTTGGTTGTGCAATAAAATGTTCACTATCTATCGATCTAATTAAATACAATCTCTTTAATTTAGTTCACGTACACACACAGACACACACATACAAACACTTACATATGCTTACTTACATACTTATTTGGTATACCAAATTGTAAGCATAATACCCATGTTCCAATAAATATACCTGACTTGATTTAACTAAACCCTACTTTACTTCTGCAGTCAGGAAAAACTCCATGTAGGTCGCATTATCGATGTTATGTAAGCTTACCGGTTCCAAGTCGATGTTTGACGTGTGTTTCTCAACGTCTGGCTGCAATCCTTCGAAGAAAGCCGCCTGATCTGGGTCAGCGTCCAGGAAATGTGGCTTCGATAGCGCAATTGGGAACCCTGCAATGGTGCTGCTATTAAAACCTGTCCTCAGATACCGGCCCTGGATTCTGCTACAGAACACTAGAAAACTTTGAAGTAAGAAAATAATCATGCAGGTACAGCGATATCATTCCGATGTAAATACCTAACTGCAAAGTGGGTTGCTCGGGGCTGCAAGTGATGTAAATTACTTCGGCCAGATGTCGCTGCCTGTACGTAACACAGAGAAGTTTGTTAACAGGCTCGAAATTTTGCCGATGCCGGCACTTGCCCATTAGCTCAGTTGAGAGAGCGCTGGCACGGTTAGCCGGTGAGTCGGGCGTTGCTTTACAAATCAACACCTGTATATCGTTTGACATGTTAGGCGCTTTTCTCTTAATCCCTGTCGTCCTATATATAGGACGACACCTATAACTTTCTTAATTCACACCCAATGAACTTAAAGTAGGTATGAAATCTGGAAAATCAAGTGTTCTAGGTCATATATGTTTTTTATATTTTTTAGACAATTTTTTTTCTACTTTCGTAGTCTTTGAAGATTTATAGTGAGTTTTACTTCCCGGGGCTAAAGCAAAATTATCATAGGAGAGTCAGGCTCCTGATCGTTAGGAGTTAAGCCATAGGAAAGGGGTTTTGCATCAAACGCATTCACGAGGTGTCTTACTATTAGGCGCGAGATTTTATGACCGATGGTGCACACGTACTGATTTGAGGCGTTGAGGTGAATAGGTAAGTAAGATTTTTATGCGAAACTTCGTTGGCTCAACCATGTATTGTTAGTAGAAGAGGGTTAGAAGCAAAGTAAATGAACGGCGGTTGAAATTGCCATAGAAACACTTGCGTGATTTTGGTGATTTTTTCAAGAGACTACATAAAAAAAAATGTTTGTCGATTAACTATTTGACAGTACTTTATTGCACACGAAACATTGAACAACATATTACATAAGAGTAACATATACAAAGGCGAGCAATATTCTGTGACAAGAAAAAACAAAAGACGGACGACTGATTTACCTCAGGTTTCTCAAACATTAACAAACTTTTAATCTACAGTTAACAGCTTTAATTTGTTTTTTGTAAGCAGTTTGGCGAACTGAAAGCTGTTAACAGTACATTGATAGATTTTGAGTATTCGAGAAACCGGAGGTGAATCTATTGTTTTTTCTTGTCTCAAAATATTAGCACAAACAATAATTTGTATTAAAAACATTGTACTAAAAATCCGAGATTCTCGCACACTCTAGCTGAAGTATTGGAGTATTTTAGCTCTTCAAGGTGGAAGGTCCACGGATGCGGATGGCTAGGAGCCATGAGACGTTTGGGGGACATACTGTCTATACCCAGCAGTGGGCAGCGGTAGGTTGATAACAAGGATGTTTTCGTTCTTGGTCGATGATTGGATTTATATAAATATAAGACATCATCATTATAAACAGTCGATAATGATGATGTTGAAGATAGAAGGTCAACTAACCATAGTAGCAGCTGCTGATGTCAACAAAGCCGTCGGGCAAACAGCCCTCAGTGCATTTGCAGGCGTAGCGGGAACTTCTGTTGAATGCTGATTTCTCCATTGTGAATCTGTGAACAAACCATCAATCCGAACGAACGTAAAATAAACAATCTTATCTCATCATAGGCACCAGCGTCCTCTTCCTTTTTTAAAGTAAAATAAGATGCAAATTTTAAATAAATAAAATAAGATTGATGACAATACCTAAAAATATAATACGAACAGTAATACAGTAAAACAATAGAAAATAAAATCAATAATTAATTTGCCACTTCAGGAAGTCACGCAAAAGGTATTTTATGTAATGTAATGAATACGATATTATGTTAAGAAAATATGTATATTTTATTTCGGTTTTATTTGGGGAATATATAAGAATTGATTGCTGGAGCTTACAAATGTCACATTAAAATAAAAATAATTATATGAATAGGATCAAGAATCTGGAATTAGATAGCATTTCTGCTAAAACAGCTATTTTTAACGAAAATAATGTACAATCGGGTTTGGCCCATAGTTCTAAAAATCTATATTCATATGAGAGATTTTTGAGGATCTTTTTGTAAAAAAGATACGATTTTTTTCATTGGTGTCACTAGTGAGCCTCGAGTTTTGATTGCTGCTATAGGTAATTAATAGTTCAACAAACCGAGTCTATCATAGTAACCGAAATTATTTTTCATAAATAGGAGCGTTATCTCGCAGCCTATTTGTGAGAAATAATTTCGGATTAGTATGTGTTTCTGTTTATGTATATTTGTAATAGACAAATTTAAACTTTCATACTGTCTACAATGTCACAGGTCAAACAATATATTGTTAGTGACACAGGTTATCGCAAAGAGGCCATTAACTCCTAGTTAATAGATAACTAAACTTCAATTCATAATTGGCAAGTACGTAATTTACAAATTTCGAAGTGGGTACATTATATACTACACTAATTGTAAGTTATATGAGATCACTTAAAAACGTATCACATAAAAAACACAATTTTGTGAATTGAAGTTTTCTCTGTCAAAGTGACAAAGAGACAGACCAACGGACGGACAACAATCCTGTATGGAACCCAAAATAATAAAATATGCGGGTACTTACCGATGAAAATTTAACCCAAAGTTGCCCCGGACTTCCTCTTGGAAGGAGAAAGGGAAGACCCGGCAGGCTTGCTTCCTGAATATCGGAACCACCTTCTCCTGGATGGTCTTGGGGGATACCATCAGACCTTCGTATGCGCCTTTGATGCGGGTGCACAGCGTACTACGAAGTAAAGTAACAATGTAAATTCTGGCAATCGACTAGCGTACATAAAATAACACCTTATATAGCAAAAAAAAAACAAAAAAAATATTAAAATCATTATTATTCTAAGAGTACAGGAGTTTAGTTTTACGCTTTAGTGAAGTTGCAATACCACTTGCTAACGGTGACAGGTAACGGTAACAACTCACTGTATTTTATTGGGTATTTTATTCGACCTGAAATGAGTTTGAGTGGACGACGAACTGCACCGACGACGGATGGATTAAATTTTGATCGGATATAGACCTCGACCTAGTTGAATTAAGGGGTAAGAGCACTCAGAATATGAAGTGTCCTCACTCCAAAAAAATGTATGACACTATGTGTAGAGAGAGTCTGAATACATTTTTGTGTCGTTAGATGGATCTTCACAATGATGGCTTAACTTCCACAATCACTTATCCTGGTCCTAAAGTGGCACATCTTGTGCTATGGCAATCAGGCAAGGACATCACAAACATAAAAACTTACCCACATTGACGTCATTTGAACAAATCAAGTACGCTAGTATGAAATAACTATGAGTTGTGTAGCTTTAAAATTTTAGGAGTAGATAATATTGGAATGTTGCGTCGGTTTGGATATGGGGGGAAGGATAAAGGAAGAAAGATTGACGAAACAAATATATCGAGCGAATATGGGTGGAGAGCCGGTAAGGGACGTCCCAGGCGGACATAATTCGACCAAATAGGGGTTGTATGAGCAAAGGACAAAATAAAAATTACCCGAAACCAGCGTGCGCGCTTGTATGTGTGTATTTACGAGTAGATATTCGTATGAAGCATTCTAAAGGACATGTTTTGGATGTCGTTTATGTTATATGTATTTCTGGATAGTCCGTCGTTATTAAGAATTGACGTCAAAATAGTTGTTTTCTTACCAGGAATATCTATTTTAATCCTTTGTCTATCTCAAAGATGATTCTCTGATGTAGCAAAGAATTCTAAAATAATTCTACGATATAATGCGTATTAGTAGCAGTAGAATCGAGGAACGAGTAAATCTTGTCACGATCGGAGACAAAGACGTCACTAAATTACCATAGCACATGTTTGTTCAGAGAATTAATAACCAGTAGTGACACATTGTACGAAGCAAAAACTTCTTAATGAACAATGGATAATTTATATTAACGAAAAGGCAAAGATCGCGCAAAGTACTTTGTACACTCGGCACTAGTGCAATCTAATCAGTTATTTTAAGGATGACTGCAACAAAAATGTAAAAGTTGACCTGCTGTCGACTGTTCGGCCATAGGACCCTATTACTAAGCTTTCGATACCAGTCTTTACGTCTGGCATATACACAGTTATTTCTCAAATAAACAGTTTCTGAAATACCCCAACTATATTAAGTGTTTGGCAACAAACTATGTTCTACATTTTTTTTTCTAAAATTCAGTAAATCGTTGTCGCATAACAAACAGCGCTACTAAAAAGTAGAAAAATAGTAAAAATAACCAATCGATTATGTTGTGTGGAAGTATATCATTATAAATAATATTCTTATCTTATCCTATCTTACTCGAGGCAGACCATTCTTACCTGGTGTTCCAGTCAGTGAAGCCTCTTTCAACTAGACCAGTCGAGTTGTCCCAGCTGGCGATAGCAAAACGTCTCTCGATGTTATTGATTTCCACCTCCGCTACTTTTGTCTTCTGATCGTAGAACTAAAGAAACGATTATTGGTTAGGATATATTAATCGCATATACGAAAGAAGGTCACCAACAAAGTGGCTTTATGATATGTCAACAAGAAACGCTAGAGAAATGTTGCATGCTGGGGCATGTATTCAGACACCCAAGATATCTTCTTCTTCTTAAAGTGCCCCTCTGTCACTGGAAGTTCAGTCAGCTCTTTGCAACGCTTTCTGTTCAGTGCAATTTTGAACAATTTTGTCACGGTTTTAACACCGATCCTCTCCTTGACGTTGCACAACCATAGGAAAAGTCACTGGCAATAGGCAAGAAGGCCAAAGAAAAAACTGTTGGTTGAACACCTATTTGCGTAGCTGACTGCCAACCTCCATTTGTCGGAAAGGCACCATCAGAAGAAGAAGAAGAAAGAGGGTGCTTAAGACCACAAGATAGATTAGGTGACTTTCTAAATTTAGACGATTATTGGAGGCGACCTCCAATTCAGCGTCAACGACCCGCGCGTTAAGTTTCGTTGACTGTTTGGAAAACGTGCACCGAAAAAAGGTTTTTGTTTTCAAAAAATGACGCATCCGTTTTAATGTCTCGATCTCTTAACTGCTAACGACGTCATCGTCAAATTTTTTTTCTATTTATTCAACATGACTTGCTAATTTGCAGATTCGTTCGCTCAAATGTTTTTACATTGTTTTCCTAAATAGAACAATATAGTTTCTTTTCTTTATCCAAATTAAATTAAAACCCCATGACAGCTAATTCTACCTTCAAGAGGTAGCAGGATAGGTATTTCATATATTTCCTTTTTCATGTACAATAAAGTATTTTCTACCTCCATCCATTTATTTTGAGATTGGCGGTACAACAGTTTTGAATTAAATAAAAAAAATGCAGACCCCTGCATTTATTTTTCGAGAAACTCTAGAAAACATTATACAATTGAACATCGTGCATAAAACTTACCCGGTCAAGGATGCCAATCTTCCCAAAATCAATCCACCCGGGAAGAAAACTGTTGGCGATCGTGACGATGGGGTCCTTATAGCCCCACAAGAAGTCATCGGCGGTCATGTTCAGGAACAGCTTGGACCCCAACGCAGACATGGAGTAGTAAGCTCCAGCGTTAGCAAAGTAGCCGAGTTTGTCCGCGGCCAGAGTGCTTATCGCCTGAAAATAATTTAAGGGGTTATTAAGATTGCTTTTACAAATAGCACATTCTTACACAACATAAACTTATGCCTGCATGTTTAAGAAGGTGGCAGAGACCAGGGCCTAGATTCTGTTAATGCATTGTAGTAACATGACAACTGCATGAACATGGCGGTTTTCATTTCATGGCTGCTTTAAGTCTACGCGGGCACACCCATCAAACCTTCTAGGCGTCAATGGTACGAAAAAACACGTCACGTGACCCGACAGTATACCTGTCATTATACTACAATGCACTAACAGAATCGAGGCCCAGGGCCTACCACTTGCCGCGATCCTGACAGATCTCGTTAGGTTTGTTCAGCTCAGCACTAACCCGTTCTGAGGACAAAAAATCTAACTGCAAAGTTAGGTTTTTTGTCCTCAGCACGGGTTAGTGCAACAAAAAGAATATAATCATGCATGTACAGCGATATCATTCCGATGTAAAAACCTAACTGCAAAGTGGGTTGCTCGGGGCTGCAAGTGATGTAAATTGCTTCGGCCAGATGTCGCTGCCCGTACGTAATACGACTAAATAAAACAGAAACTGTGCACAATAATAAAGTCCCCAAGATACAGGCCTAGCCTAGTTTGGGGACTGCCGGTAAACGCAAATACATTTTATGTAATACCCTTCAATGACTATTTATAAGCGACCTTCATTTGTATATCTTTTTGGAAATAAATAATTTACTTACTTACTTACTTACAGACAGTGTTTGTAAAGGGGCTCAAAATTTCGCCGATACCTGCACTTGCCCATTAGCTCAGTTGGGAGAGCGCTGGCACGGTTAGCCAGGAGTCGCGGGTTCAAGTCCCGGCATGGGTGAAATTTGTAGCCTCTAATTAGGTTTTTAAAATTATCCTCTGCACGGATTAGTGCTACAAACAATATAATCATGTAAGTATAGCGATATCATTCCAATGTAAAACCTAACTGCAAAGATGATATTCGAAGCTGCAAGTGATGTAAATTACTTCAGCCAGATGTCGCTGCCTGTACGTAATACAGAGAAGTTTGTAAAGAGGCTCGAAATTTCGCCGATGCCTGCACTTGCCCATTAGCGCAGTTGGAAGAGCGCTGGCACGGAACCCAGAGGTCGCGGGTTCAAGTCCCGGCATGGGTGGAATTTTTACCCTCTAAATAGGTTTTTATAATATTAGTTACCTAATACCTATACCTATCGATAATATGATTGGTGTGACACTAATTCAATAATCAATTGACAATTACTGCGGGGTTTTACGGTTTTTGCCGCTTTGTGGCAGCGCTGGTTGGTAGGTAATGCAATGGATGCTTAAAAGAACCATGGACGTTAATTGGAATGTTTATAACTCTCATGTAAACGATAATTATTTACCGGAGGCTGCAGCATTGGTAGAATGTTTAAGTGGCACAACAGTTTCTTACACAATTTTAATACGGATTTACCCCTATATTCTGATTTTCTGACTTTGTTCTGGGCCCGGATTCTGTTAGTGCATTGAAGCGCAATGACAGATGCACGGTCGGGTCATTTGACGTGCTTTTTCATGCCATTGACGCCTAGAAGGTTTGGTGCCTGTGCGCGCGTAGACTTGAAGCGGCAATGAAATTAAATCGCCGCGTTCATGCAGTTGTCATTGTACTGCAATGCATTAACCTCGTCAGTCCTGACCTTGAAAATAACAATGGTTTTCAATTGTTATTTTCAAGGTCAGGACTGAAGAGGTTATCAGAATCTAGGCCCTGTTCTCTGTGTATTTCTGTGAGCTTCTTCTTTTATTTCTTATTCGTAACTGTTGTATGTACTCCTTTTTATTGCGATGTGTTAATTTGTTATAGTAAAATGTCCATAAATGTCTACGCGTAAAGCGTGAATGTAATACACCCCCCTTGTTAACGCAATAGGGATTCCCTGTAATGTTAGCTTTAAGTTTTTTTTTGGCAAATAAATAAATAAAATATTTTACGCAACTTAGATCTCGAAGAAAAACTCATAGAACAAAAGTGGTCGTAAAACAGATTTTCGATTGGTGTGTTTCAGCAGTAGCGTCCATACATACGGGTAGGCAGAGACCAGGAACTGCCACTTCCCACGATCCTGACAGATCACTTTCGCTTCCTCAATATTCATTGGTCGTTGCATGCATGCACGCCGGTTTCAGGTACTTTTATCTTGCCCTTTGCTAATAAATCCCCTATTTGGTGGAATTATATCAGCCTGGGTCGTCCCGTACCGGCCCTTCCACCCACATTCGCTGGATATGAGTTTCGTCAATCTTTCTTCCTTCATCCTCTCCACATATCCAAACCAACGCAATATTCCTGTCTCAATTCTAGTCACTACAGCCTCTTTCAGCAATGGTGTATGTTAACGGTAACCCTGTATGTGAGGTGTAATACCTTTTCGTCTTGTATTAGGCAGGAAAAATGCTTAGTCACGTTCATGAATGAGCACAAAAACTCTTCTGTACCAAGTACAAGAAGAAATTAAACTGATAAGGGCCAAAGTTGGTCTTTGTGCAACGTAATTTTTACAAACGCGAAAATAATAATTAGGTAGTTTATCTAATAATTGTGTTTATCTTGGCAAAAACGTCGTCACCTTTACTAATGACAACATTGATGTTTGCATCTTGCAGTAAATAGTTGCAAATTCTCTATCGTTTTTGTAGGTACACCAATGTGTTTTTGCCGCATTGACATCAGACAGAGATAAGTTTCAGACTAGTCGTGTAATTATTTGTCGCTCAAGGAAGTGATCATACTGTTATTAAGTAGCACGGGTCAAACTACGTGCAATTAACATGTCGGTTTTCGTACGATTACCTACCCTAACAAAAAATATGTTAACAAAAAAACTCCGGCTTTAAGAAAAACACCCACTGAGTTTAAAGACTTTTTCATGGATCTCATTAACAGATCTTGACCAAAATTATACTAGAGCACCGGGTTACCCATTTTCTAACAAAAAAAGAGCCGAAATAATCGGGCAATGTGGCAAAACAGTTTTATTGCTGAACATATTAATATAAACAAAATACGGACGAATTGTAAACCTCCAAATTTTTTTAAGTCAGTCCAAAAAGAGTGTAATGTATTTAAGGTTCATATATGTATGTTTGTCCGTTTCTTTATTTCACCTACGAACTAAAATAAAGTCAATCATTGCATACAGGCTATAGAAATCCGTGATCATATCAAACAAGCAAACTTCACCTGCTGTCCACTAGTTCGTTTTTCCTGAACCGCCCAGGGTATACATCAATTTAATTTTCTTTATCAAATTCCACAATATGACATTTCTATTTCATAGGGGGCCAAACAGCATCAAAGACAGGGTTTTCCGACATTACCCCTAAATCGGGTGTTTTAAAGAGTTCTAAACTCTCTCTAATGGTTAGTATTTAATATCTGAAAAAAAAAACTATTGTATACCACTTGTAATCCCGCCAATTGTATACCACTACTTAGATATAAGAAACTATTTGTAATATCTTTCACCTAGTTGTGCAATAAAGTGTTCTCTATCTATCTATCTATCTATTTTTCAATGTCCTATCTAGGGCCGTCGGTCATTGTCAACTAAATTCGCGAACATGAGTCTAAACTATCACTAGATATGGTTTTATTTGAGCCGTACTGAGTGTGGCGCCGGATTAAGAATAGCGTCACTCCATTTCCTTCCGTGGATGTCGTAGAAGGCGACTAAGGAAATCAATTACCAGGAGATGGGCAGCAGCGTCTTTCTGAGATTCCAACCGCATACTGCGATCGCCAATCCGCCTGCCAAGCGTGGCGATTATGGCAAAACCCGTCATGGTTATAAAAACCAGGAAGGAGCGTCAAATGGCTTATGATGATGATGATGATGAGTGTTGGATAGTAAAAAATATACCAAAATGCCAATCACTGATGTGTTAGTGACGTCGGTCGCCGAAATTCTATTAGGTAATAAGATTTTATCGCAGGACCTAGGCCTTTTGTAAGAGATATTATGGACTTTATCAGCGTGTGCTAGGACATGGGAGTTCCGCTTTCATCACGATGTTTTCCTTCAACGCTAGCGAGTGGCTAGGGCGCTACAATTTCACAAATGTACGTTACAGTAAACAAAGTCATTGGTACATGCTAGGATTCGAACTCGGAACCTCCCGCGTGTGAACTGCCAAACAAAGCATGTAGCAGCTAAGCCACAATCGCTCTAAAAGGAAGATGTCGTTGAAACAGGGTTGCCAAATCTACGTCTTTTTACGTAGTCCTACGTATTTTATCCCTTTCCTGCAAACCTACGAACTTGAGTCCCAGAATCTACGTATTTTCTATTAAATTGTACAAGGTTAATAAACGTTCCGTTTTATACTAGCGCACACTCGCCTCGCCATACAACAGTCGCGTCATTTATTTTTATAAACAAAGTTCCCATTACATAGAGCTGTGTGTGACTGTGTAAAACGAAACGTCTCGGCTTGAAAAGGGAAACTTAACCATAAAATATTTCAAAGAAGTTGTTCTGTTTGTTTGGTTTCTATCAAATTTCGATATTTTTCAGCTTCCCACTTATTATTCTTATGGTTTTACCTACCCTACCCTCTTCTTCCATACGCAAATTTTACAAATTGCGTAATTTTCTAATGTTGCCTACGTCTTTTTCAAAGTCCGAGTTGGCAACACTGCGTTTAAATAACATGTTGGCTTTATTTTGGAACCAAATATTTCGTAAGCACTACGTATTATTTACTTAAGTTCGGATTCATCTGCTCGAATTTTGGTCGGATTAATTTATTTGAAATTTAATTTGAATGAAGTACATTAAAATATCATTACACCGTTTGTTCAACCCCTACCCTTTCCACGTCACTTGTCGGTTGGCTAGAATAGAATACTATTTAGTATTAAGCCCGTCAATTGTACAATTTTTCTGGTGTAATAAATAATTTTAATACATACACACATAAACTCACGCCTGTATCCCAGAGGGGTAGGCAGAGACCAGGCACTGCTACTTGCCACGATCCTGACGCGATCACTTTCGCTTCCTCAACATTCATTAGTCGTTGCATCCACGCCCGCCGATTTCGGGTTTTTTATCTTGCCCTTCGTATTTTTTATCATCCTCTATTTGGTCGAAGTATGTCCACCTGGGTCGTCGTTTACCGGCCCTTCCACCCACATTCGCGCGATATATTTGTTTCGTCAATATTTATTACTTCATCCTCTCCACATATCCAAACCAACGCAGCATTCGTCTCTCAATTCTAGTCACTACATCCCCTTTCAGTCCACAAAGTAGATAAATAGATAGAGAACACTTTATTGCACAACCAGGTGAAAGAATCACAGGTAACTTTTTATATCTAAGTAGTGGTTTTTGATAATCGTAATAATTAGTCCCGAGGGAAGTGATTGTGATGAATTTATGTTACGGTCTTAATCTTTGTTGTTTAAACTTGTGTTACTAACCGGCTGATTATGTGATGAAGCTTATTATAGACTAAGATAAAACAAAGTTCAATTCACATTTTATTTCAACTGCAATCAACAGACGCTAGTAACAAAAACCTCAATCTACAAACATATAGGCACAAACAAACTTTTTTCAGCACGCTTTTGATAAATCACCTTGATTGTAAAATACCTTGGCTTTTATTAACCGACACGTGTACAAACAACACACAAAATTGAGTTTTTAAGACGTTTCATCATCATCATCATTATCGGCCATTCGACGCCCACTGCAGGACATAGGCCTCCCTCATGGTATTTCAAGCTTCCCGGTTTTGTGCCGCCCGCATCCAGCGACTACCCGCTACCGTACCAGGTCGTCCGTGGGGGCCTGCCCACGCTGCGTCGTCCCCAACGGCTATCAGTTCTCCGAGCTATGTGCCTACCCACTGCCACTTGAACTGAGCAATTCTTCGAGCTATATCACTAACTCGGGTTCTTCTACGGATCTCCTCATTACTGATTCGATCACACAGTGAAACTCCTAACATAGCTCTCTTCATTGAAAAAAAGAAAGAAAGAGGATATTTATTTAAATTGTCACAGAAACACAAAGTGGGTATTGCTCGTTGGGTGACCTTGAGCCTTCTTATGAGACCAGGTCTCACATTCATAAGTCATCACTGGTAAAACACATTGGTTATACACCTATTTTTTGAGACACTGAGTTATTTTCGATGCGAAAATGTGTTTTAGTTTCCCGAACGCTGCCCATCCGAGTTGGATTGGACGAGTGACCTCTTTCTCGAAGCTGAACTTACCTAATTGGACTGTTTGTCCTAGGTAAACATGGTGGTCGAGAACTTCGCGGTCAGAGCCGCCAACGTGGATAAGACGTACTTAGAACTAATTCCCAGATTACATTACGCAAACTCGCGTCTATGTCCCGGGGGGTAGGCAGAAACCAGAATTTGCCACTGGCCATAATCCTGAGAAACTTTTTTCGCTGCATCAATATTAATTAGTCGTTGCATGTACGCTCTAATTAACAAAACAATTTTTACACCCACTAATAACATTAAGTGGCTAGGAAAACGGTGGGACCAGTGAGATTTGAAACCGGTTACCGTTATATAACTTATGTAACCGAATGTCCTCCAAAAGATCTAGGTCTAAGCCCTTCGCTGCACAAGGTTGGCGTGCTGGCCAATTAATTTGACATAAACTTAAGGGCACTCTAGTTGAATGATGTAACTTGCCTTGAAAAATTACTTTCAATTTCGGGAATCGTGAGTAAAGTATTCATAATTATGATTTATTTTATATTATATTAGCTCAGTTGGGAGAGCGCTGGCAAGGTTAGCCAGAGGTCGCGGGTTCAAGTCCCGGCATGGGTGGAATGTTTAGCCTCTAAATAGGTTTTTATTTTATGTTGTAAAAAAATTAAATAATTGAGATGATTGTTTGAGTTTACTGCTCAATCAATCGATTAGCCTGTATTCGTTCACTGCTGGGCACGGGCCTCCCCCAGGGCACGTCACTTTTTTCTGCCCTTGGATGGCCGACAATGATATTGATATACCTAAATTTAATAGAATAGAATAGATTTTTAGAATTAGTTAAACTAAGTACAATGTAATTTTCTAACCTAAATAGTAATAGTACATTACGATACTAGTGCGAAAAGTAGGAAATTCGCAACGAGTGGCGATAAATTAAAACACGACCGAAGGGAGTGTTTTATATCGACACGAGTTACGAATTACCTATTCGCACGTGTATCGTACAACGTTTTATAGTACATATGGCCCTTTGAAGTTTCGACATAGGCACGTAAAGTGCTCATTATCGCACTAGTGCGGTAATGTAGCACCATATGTACTATAATAGTAGATTGTACAACAAGTGCATAAAACGCACCATTTTACTCGAGACGTTTATCCATCCGAGCGAGCTTGCGAGCGAGGATAGATATAAAGTCGAGTGTAAAATGGGTTTTATGGACGAGTTGTACACTCTACTTTTCACTTCGATTGACGACATTATTTATCGTTAATCAAAAAACAATTTTAAGTTGTAACACAAATATTACAATGAAAAAATAATTATGGTTCCCGCCAATTAACTTTTTTTTCTTTTTTTTTTCTGTAGGGACGTGACACCTGACTTAAGGTCGTTACATACTGCTCAGTTATAAAAACATTTTCTTTTTATAACTATGATAAGTTGTTGTTATGGCTTAAATACTATACTGATCTACTAAATTGAAAAATAAACAAATATAAAAAATAATAAATGAGACGAAATACAAATTATAAGTTTATTTCATGAAGTTTTATTGTGTACTTTGGCTGTTGGTATCTTTGCCTTGGTCTTAGAATACGAACGAAACGAAATAAAATAAAGAGGTTGTTGTATGAAGTTAAAGATGTTCGTGTGGCTGTTGCAGCGATTGCCTTGGTCTTCGACGAAGATTTTACTTTATGCTCTAGAGCATAAAAAGCGACTTTATGTCGCCTACGCACGACATAAAGACGAACTTTTAGAGCATGAGAAGTGAAAAATCTATTATGCACGTACAAATTATTAAGAACCAATTATTTACTGTAAAATTGTGTTGCTGTGGATTTCTGTTAAATAAATAAATTGAAAATGAAATCAAAATTCTAGAAAAAAAGAAAGAAATAAAGAGAGAGAGAGAGACGGAGAGACAGCCAGAAAGAAAGAAAGAAAGAAAGAAAGACAAAAAGAAAGACAAAAAGAAAACAACAAAGAAAGAAAATTCATTTATTTGACTACACAATACCCAAAATTATGTATATACAAAACACAACGTTTGACAGAAAACGCAAATGTATCATTGATATGAACTCGGTCAAAATGCAACAAGAACATTCACAAGCATATTTTTCAATAATATTTTCTTACTAAAACTCGGTGACTAGCGTGCCCTTAAGAAGACTAATTGGCAAACTAATTCGGGTTAAGGGCACACATAGTTTGAAAGTTGACGCTTGTGATTGAGAAGTCTACATATTTCGGTAGACCGTTCTAATGATGGATTTAAAGTTGAGATAAAATATGTTCATTTATAAACCCGCGCCTCTATCAAACCGTGCAGTTTGTTTATCAATACCTAACATAGGACATATGCTCAATTGAATTTAAAGTTGCCATCATGATTCGTACAGTATATTATGTAATATTGAACCTAAAATAAGGACTCACATACTTAGACCAATAGAGGCGCTTCTTACAAGAACAGCCAATGTCCAATTTTAACGAATTTCTGATTTCGGTTTTTGGCAACGCTATTCAACTAGCTGCATTTTACAAAACCTTCCTATGTCCACACATATTCCATCGAAAAGTTTAGAAAATTTTACAAAAACCACCAAGGTTTGCTTGTAGGACAATCGTTTTGGCCAAAAAGCACCAAATTTATTCTGGGGACAAAGGTTCTTTTTGTAAAAAGCGCCTCAATAAAAAACTGAAATAATGAATAACCAACAACCCGACTGCTGAGCATTAATTACTAAGCAGGCGGGACCAACCTAGGTTCCTTGCGACGAGTTTCATTATTGAATTTTGGTACCGCCAATTGTAAATTGTACATTGACATTCAGCAAACGGAATGTAAATTCTTTAAATTGAAATAAATTATCGATTTCGGATATTTGTAAATACTCTAGTTAATTGGAAACGAAAATTAGTTTGCATGAAGTCCAATAAAAAAAAAATGGAAGTATACTTATCACACCGAGAATTGCTATAACATAACACTCATTCATAACATTAAAGTACCCGAAACCGGCGTGCAACGAATGTTGAGGAAGCGAAAGTGATCTGTCAGGATCGTAGCAAGTGGCAGTCCCTGGTCTCTGCCTACCCCGCTGGGATACAGGCGTGAGTTTATGTTATGTTATAACATTCACTGATTATGGTCCCAAATTGGGATAACCTGTGTTATGGTGACCAGGCAAAGACATCACAAACATGGAAAACACCCAAACTGAGGCCATTTACAAATTTAAGTAGCCTGCAGCTGGGATCGAACCTACGACACCTCTCTATAGTCATTGGTTATCTTAACGCTTCTTATCGTATAACATTCGCACAGAAGTCGCACAACGGCCTTATGAAATGTGCAAAATTACCAGTTCTATTATGTCCAATATGAAACCCGCCAAACTACGCATTTTTTATTTTTAAAACGGTGCCGATAAGGTTAGATTATTCCAAACTCAGTTAATTTCAACTGAACCGCGGACTTTTAATGATAAATTATAAACAAAAAAGACAGTGATAACCTCTTTATCTGTCTAAGTCAGTCTTATTAATAAATTGGGTCGTTAAAATATACTAATTTGTACACATTTTTAATCATTTGGCGGGTAGACGGAGTTGTACTTGACTTCAACCGATAATACACGCTTAATTAATGGTAAAACGAGTTATTTATACTTCACGATAATGTGAAGGAAAACGTCGTGAGGAAACCCGCCGCTTGGTTAGCTCCGCACGTATTGACTTGTCTTTCCTGTGGGCTAAGCCGACTAAGCTGTCAGGATGGTGTAGGTGCTGGGCAAGCCTACTCCATCTAAAAAACAATGGGCACTGCAGCGGCCATAAGTGGTCCCTTCACCCATCTAGTGTGAGGGAAGGCGCCACTGGACGCCGCGTCAATCATCTCATTACGTAGATGCAAAGGCCAAAGTTAATTATGTAGGTTCATTCAAAGTTATTGAATTCTAAACGTTTTAGTAAGGGTGTGGACTTATAGGAACAATATTTTACGAGATAACTCAAATATTGATAAACGCTTCATACATTATAAAGGCGTTACGAGCGCCTTGTGATGTCATAGTTGGAACCCGATTAGTACTTAAGGCCGCGGCGCGTTTTCATACCACGTGAGTGTTGCGTTTTCATAATTCATAAGCAGTACGGCACAGGCCTTCTCTCAGAGAGAGAGGATGGGCTTAATCACCACGCGTGCTCACCGCGGATTGGCGATTTCAAGCGCTGAGGTATGAGAATAGCTCGGACACTCAGGTTTCGTCACGATTTTTTCCGATTTTTTCAGTTATCGAGTGGTATTGCTACTATAACTTCACAAATGTACATAACTTAGAAAGAAAAGTCATAGGTACAGGCCCGCACTGGGAATCGAACCTGGGTCTCCCGCTTCCGAGTCCAATGTTCTATCCAGGTATTAACAAGAGGAATATGAAATTTGACAGTTAGGTAGATGATTGGAATGACAGAACATGTTCTATGGTTGGAATCGTTCTGAATTTGGTGTGCGTAATATAAAAGCTGAACCATACTCATAGATTACGGGATCCTGCCTTTTCGCAGAAAATTGTTACACTGATTATCACTTGCCAACCAACATTTCACCTATTTTTCACTTTGACAACAAACGATTTACAAATTTTTGTATGGCAACGTTTCATTTGGTAGGATTGTTGTTAAGCTGATTATTATAATGAAACAAAACGTTTTGGGTATTTATTATTTTTCAAATCTTTTACTAGGCCAAACAACTATTAGATGAATAACGTTTCGTCTGTGAAACAGTTCCCTTTTCGTAAATAGATAATTATAATATATAAAAAAAAAACTTGAATACAGTTTTTTTTTTTTTGCAAACCTATAGGTTAGGTTAGGTCAGAACTGTGACCAACACACGCACGAGCCGAGCGAGCGAAGCGAGCGTGCCGCGGCAGCGGCCGGCGAGTGCTAGGAAAATTCTATCCATTTTACTAGGTTTTCCTAACGAAACTTAATGCAACATTTGGTATACAATAAACAACTGAATGAATATTACGCTAAGTAAAACATACGCTACTTAAAAGTTGGCATTTTGAAAAAATTTCATTATAAAAAGCAAACCAAACAAACAGTTGGCAACTGCGATGTTGGGAAATAAAAAAAAATAATAAGAAAAGTTGGCAAATGATTATTCCGCAAAATAATATTCTTCGAAACGTTAGTTGCCAAATGAAAATCGGCCAAAAATGTTTCTGCAAAAAGGCAGAGAACCATAGATTACCTACTGTCTACGAAAAACAGTAAGGCAGAGAAGATTCCTCTAAGCACAAGCCAGCAATTCGCGGCGCGATACTTCACAGAAAAATCAAAATTGAGCCGTAGGTACTTACGATAAGAGCGATATTGGGCACAGTGAGGACAATATCCTTTGTGTGACCGATGGACTCCTCGGGAAGGAATGTCAGGTTAATGTTGGGCTTCATCCTCATTGTGCCCTTTTCAGGGTCTAACGTCATGTTGAGATTTGTCCGCTTTTCCCTGTTAAAAGATTAAGATAAAAATGTTTATTTTCAATAACTGAATCCTAGCTTACATTTTCTGTTGAAACAAAAAAAAACAACGAAAAACGCGTAACAAGGAATTTTGTTACTAAGAGTCTATCAATGTCACACCGAGCCGGCGACGTGCCGCGGCTCGATTTCAATGTAAAATAATCCCTAAATACTTATGAAGTTAGAGACTAGAGTACAAGTGCAAAAATTCCCTTTCCCGTGACGTGCCGCAAGGCCGCTCGAAACGAACGTGGCTGGGATTTTTAGAGTTCCGTAGTCGACAAGGAACCCTTATAGTTTCAACATGTCTGTCCTTATAGTCTGTCTGTCCGCGGTCTAGCTTGGAGACTAAAATGTAACTAGCACAGAGACTAGAACAAAATCGTACTTTTTTTGTAAATTAGGGATGCATTTTTTCCTCGGCTACATCATAATGTGGGGCATCGTTGGATTGGTCATTTAAGAATATTGTGGGTGTAGAAAGATCATTTTTTGATTAAGCTTTTTGGCTGAATAGACCCCCCCCCCCCTCAACGGTTTGAAAATTACGTTGATGAAGTTGTTAGTTCTATAAAGCAAATAAAACCCCCTCTTTCTACGGAACCCTACTGCGCGTGGCCCGACACGATTTTTGCGCTAGTATTGTAATCTCTAACCTTAAAAGTATTTAAGGTTTATTTTAGTTTGTTTCATTGCTTCTGCACTTCACCGGCCCGCCTCTCTCTTTTCCCATTTATACTGTCGTATCAACATTTCATAAATAATCATCACCAATCTACGGCTACCAATATTTTTTTTTAATTTTATATAATAGGTAGATAAGCTTATAGGTTAGAACCATTCAATTTACAGGTATCTTATGAATTACACGCAGTCTTAGATCTAGGTGTAGCAACCCAAAAACCGTTTACACTATATGCTAGCTACTAAGTGAGAGAATAAAGACTGGTTATGACGGTCTCAGTACGCTCGGACCGTGTGCGTACAGCTTTAGTTGATCATGACGACGGTCAGTGCGCTCGGACCGAGTGCGTCATAATCAACTAAACCTGCACGCACACGATCTGCGCGTACTAAAACCATCAAACCCCGCTTAAGACACAGTAATACTCTTAGCCGTGATTTGATTTGGATCCCTATGACAGAAATTATACTGTCGTAGGGATCCAAATTATGGTCACAATACCCCCCTCAAAATGGTGGCAACGAATTTGATATCAGTCTGTTTTATTGTGGGCTGCTTCATCATCAGCCATTTGAAGCCCACTGCAGGACATAGGCCTCATGGTTTTTCAAGCTTCCCGGACTTGTGCTACTCGCATTCAGCGACTTCCCGCCACCGTAACCAGGTCGTCAGACCATCTAATGGGGGCCTGCCCACGCTGCTTACCGATATCGAAAAGGTCCAATTTCTTCAACCCTGAGGACCGTCTCTTGTTGGCTCATGTACTCAGGGATGTTGGTGTAGTTGAACACCCAGACTTCAGCATATAACTGGTAGGGTGGATTCTCCCACATTCGAAACACGAACGAACCCTCACCAACGTCCATGAACTGTTGACAAGGAAATTGAGAAGTTAGGTCGAGGTTACAGAGTATGTTTTCACACGGCGATGCCTACGGACAAATCACCGATTTTCGTCTGATATTGTTTAGAGTACTTTGTTGATGTTGTAGTAAAATTCTTAGGTCAAGGTGTTATGTCATGTCTTGTGTCACTACCTACCTATTGTTTTTTTAAATAATCAAGATTTTCTTAAAGTTCTACAAGAATAACTTGTATTAATTTACGCGTGTCATTCCACGGTAATAAGAACTTAGACATAATTTGGGCAATATTGGTAAATTTTGACAAAATACTAATGCAATAATAACAATCTACCCAATAGGAAGAGCACAATCTTCTTCTCGAGAACGGCTGGGCTGATTTGGCTATTTTATCTTTTTTTGTATTTGTAGAAGTCCATGGGAGGTTAAAACGGTGAGAAAGAAAAAAAGTTTTATGTAGGTGATCAGCGGTGAGGATATCAGCTATAGAGGTGAGCAGCGGTGGTAGTCTAGTAGGTAGAACATTGGACTCAGAAGCGGGAGACCCAGGTTCGATTCCCACTGACTGACTTTGTTTTCAAAGTTATATACATTTGTGAATTTATAGTAGCAATGCCACTCGCTATCGGTGAAGGAAGACATCGTGAGGAAACCTGAGTGTCTGAGCTATTCACATACCTCAGCGCTTGAAATCTCCAATCCGCGGTGCGCACGCGTGGTGATTAAGCCCAACTCTCTCTCTCTGAGAGAAGGCCTGCGCCCTGCAGTGGGACGTATGTAGGCTACATAGAATAAAATGTAACTCGATGACAGGATCATAAATTACTTTTGGATTTCTCTGACTATCTCATGTCAATACTGCGCGGACACTATACCTATGCTACATTCCTGCATGGCGCATGCCAAGTTTCACATGGCATAACATCTTACTTCCGACAAACAGTGGGGCCCGCCGTCCCCGGGCATACGATCTGTCTGGCGGGAAATTTCCCTTTATAGAGGTAAAGCATGACCCGCTTTTTCCTATACTTCTTTTGCGAACTCCCCGGGCAACACGACCCCCGCGTCGCGCGTCATCTCGCTGTCGGTGTTCAAGTATCCAAACTAATAATCATGGAGATGTCTAAAAAAAATACGAGCCGTTTGTCAGACATGATGACGTCGATTGCGTTATTTGTCCTACTCTTTTGAAGTAGTTTTCGAAGAACAAATTAATTAACTAGGTACCTGGAGCTCCAGCAAGTAACTAGCATCTGGGCCCTTATTATGAAGCAGCGATATATTCGGAAGGGTCGCAAAGTCGCGCTTGAGCTCGACAATACGAAAATACTTACTAGTATTAAGCTCGCCTTTGTACAAACACCTCTTGTGCAATAAAGTATTTTTGAATTGAATTGAATTGAATACGGCATTTGACACGATCAATAATAAAATATTTCATACGCTCGATTAAAACAAAAATTACAAAATATCTCGGAAAATATATCTCTTTTAGTCAATTACTAGTTATCACAATTTTTAAATAGATTAAACATAAAAAGAGTGCTCTGAAATGTGACGTCATAAGCAAGTATTGTCATACAAAATTCCGTTTTAAAAGTAACTCATTTGATATTTTGTCAAACACCCAGTTCGCTCGAATCTAGCGACAAATACGGTTCTTATTTTTTTAATAGTTTCAATTAAAACTATTAACTCAATTAAACTATTCAAAAAAAAGGACCGTATTTGTCGCTAGATTCGAGTGAATTGTCCGGCTCAAGCGCGACGTTGACAACCCTTCCGAACATATCGCTGCTTCATAATAAGGGCTCTGCTGTCTACAATGTCTGCTTCCCCAGCGTGTACAAGCCTCGGTACGAGCTTCGATTCCTCACGTTCTATTATAATAGCTTTCTTTGGCATTGAAGTATCCGTAACAACGGTGAAATGGTGAAATGAGCTCGCAAGCAGGTGCAGCGCTTTGGCGCACAATTATAATTGTATGACCTTCGGGTCAAAAAAATACATATAAAATACAATAAAAATAAATAGTTGAAGAGTTTTAACTTTTTTATTTCGACAAAGTTAAAATCTACTGTTTTGTTTATCTACAGAAAGGCCTTCAGAATACTACAAAATAATGATATAAGAATGAAATAAATTAACTTTTCTCCATAAAACAGTCAATATACAAAAACTACGTTCTGGCTCCGTACACGAAACTGCGAATCGGCGCGATGCGAATATTCGCAACGTCGCATCGCAGTTTTATGTACGGGCCATATTCGAATAGCTAGGTTGGGTAGGCACTATTTGAAGTATTCGAAGTAGGCGAATATTACAAGCCCCAATTGCAATGCAGTAACAGAAGGTGACCGCGAAGTAATATTTAACTGTAATGCGGAAAACCAACGTTTAATGTGTCATCTCAAGATAAAAGTCCGTTCCTGTGAAGAACCACATTGAAGGTGTCAATAAGGACACTGCTGTATTTGAGTTGAATAAGAATTCTTAGTCAGCAGGTGTCTGAGTCAATCAGTGTGTTAGCGTTTAAATAAGTATTTAAATAAATATTTGCGTTTATACTATCGTAATATTAGTGTTTAAAAAATATTTGAGTACATAAATGATCTAGTTTGCGATTTGATAAGTCACAACGGTGGCATAGAACTCTTTTGTTATGATTTCAAGGTAATCAAGTTTAAGGAAATATAGGATTCCATTCGTAAGCAGCCTATTTACGAGTACGTCCCACTGAGGGCCTTTTCTCACAGGGAGAGTACGGGCTTAATCACCACGCGTGCCCACCGCGGAATGGCGATTTCAAGCGCTGAGGTATGTAAATAGCTCAGACACTCAGGTTTCCTCACGATGTTTTCCTTCACTGTTAGCGAGTGATATTGCTACTATAACTTCACAAATGTACCTAACTTAGAAAACAAATTCATAGGTACCTAGCCGCAGCGGGAATCGAACCTGGGTTTCTCTGTATTTAACATTATTCTCAGTAATAAACACGTAGCGAGGTGTCCCCGAAACCAGCGAACGTGAAGCAATTAATGAACGTTGACGAAGCGAAAGACCTATTTAGAGGCTAAAAATTCCACCCATGCCGGGACTTGAACCCGCGACCTCTGGCTAACCGTGCCAGCGCTCTCCCAACTGAGCTTATAGCCACATGCAGGCATCGGAGAAATTTTGAACCTCTTTACAAACTTCTCTGTATTACGTACAGGCAGCGACATCTGGCTGAAGTAATTTACATCACTTGCAGCTTCGAGTATCCACTTTGCAGTTAGGTTTTACATTGGAATGATATCGCTGTACTTACATGATTATATTGTTTGTGGCACTAATCCGTGCTGAGGATAATTTAAAAAATCTATTTAGAGGCTAAAAATTCCACCCATGCCGGTACTTAAACCCGGGACCTCTAGCTAACCGTGCCAGCGCTCTCCCAACTGAGCTACTGGGCAAGTGCAGGCATCGGCGAAATTTCGGACCTCTTTACAATTTTTTTTTTAATTGTCCTCAGCACGGATTAGTTGCCAATCCACGATGGGCACGCGTGGTGATTAAGCCCATACTTTCTCTCTCTGAGAGAAGGCCTGTCCCCTACAATGGGATGTGTATTTTCTGCATTATTGTATCAGCTTCCAAGCTTGAATAAAGACCCATGAAATATTAACAAACAGGAAAAATTGTTGGTCAAATTGAAAGTCCTTTGCTAATCACGGTCAAGATTCTCACCGAGGTCTTCGTACAAACATACGAAGTATGTATGTACCTGGTACGTATATACCATGGACTGCCACTTGCCACGATCTCGACGGATCACTTTCGCTTCCTCAACATTCATTAGTCGTTGCATGCACGCACGCCGGTTTCGGGTAATTTTTATCTTGCCCTTTGCCCTTTATCTTGGTCCTCGTATTATTGAAAATCCAATGCAACGAATCGATAGCTACATCTCGCTACATAGAAAAATTCCGCCTTAATAAGTGCCACTGTAGGGCACAGGCCTTATGGGCTTAATCGCGATGCGTACCCACCGCGGATTGGCGATTTCAAGCGCTGAGGTACGTGAACACCTCAGTCACTCAGGTTTCCTCACGAAGTTTTCCTTCACGGTTAGCGAGTGGTATTGCTACTATAACTTCACAAAAGTTGCTTCATGCTTTATTGCACAAAAATTAACTTAAAAAATTAAAGGTAAGTGTAGATATACAAAGGCGGAAATTTCAAAAGAAATTTCTTCCAGCCAGCCTAAGAAAGGTTCTGAATGATAAAACAGAGAGAGAAAAAAAAACAAAAAATCACTTATTTATTTTATCACTTATAATTTTACTTTTACTCACAAATTTTAATCCAAGAAATTTATTTAAACTATTAGAAAATTTATAGAAACTTACTAATAAACACACTCGTACACATACTACTTACATAGTAAATAAAATATATATACGTACTTCTAGACATAAATATTTACAGGAAAATAAACATGCATAAACAAAAGTTTCATAGATAAAAATAATAATAATATTACTTATATAATGGAAAGGAAGTGCTCTTTCAGTTTTACACGGAACTGTGACACAGACGGACAGTCTCGGATTTCCTTAGGCAGTAAGTTCCACTGGCGAGCAGCACGCACAGAGAATGAGGTGGAGTGGAACTCAGTGTTGCAGACTGGGACTTGCAATGCTCTGACGTCACACGCTCTCTGTGGTCTGGTTCACGGGGGCAACAGTGAAAATCTCTCCCGAAGGTACACGGGCAAAATAGGGTTTCTGAGGATGTTGTAGAGGAGAGTCAACATATGCAAGTTATGGTGCGTTCTGATCCGAAGCCACTTTATTCGGCGTCTGTATTCCCTCACATTCCGTGTAGCGCCGGATTAAGAATAGCGTCACTCCATTTCCTTCCGTGGATGTCGTAGAAGGCGACTAAGGAAATAAATTACCAGGAAACGAGCAGCAGCGTCTTTGTGAGATTCCAACCGCATACTGCGATCGCCAACCAGCCCGCCAAGCGTGGCGGTTATGGCAAAACCCATCATAGGTAGAAAACCATGAGGGAGGCCTATGTCCTGCAGTGGACGTCAAATAACTGATGATGATTCACTCACATGGTCACACTTTTTTGGGCCGAAAACGTACAGAATGGCCAGATTTTGAAGACGGTCAAGCTTATTGACCAGAGCCTCGGTTGCGACCATGAAGCAAACATCGGCGTAGTCAAGCAGTGGGAGTAGCAGGGCAAGCATCACTTTCGATTTGAAAGGCAAGAAGTTTTGGAGCCGTTTGAGGGAATGAAACGAAAAGTGCATCCGTCCTTTTCTCTATATTTCACACGTATTAATTTAAAACTAATAATATATGTAAGTATTTTATGACGATTTTTTTTTACTTTATTGTATTATGTTATTGAGTTGGATTTAATTCTTTTAACTGCACTACGGCACGCACTCCGTGGTACAATTATGGGTTACCGTAGGCACTGACTAAAAATCAGCGCTGAGAGATCACTTCCTCAGGACAACGCTGAGTCAGCTGCCTTTTGTGGCAACGTAGATACTACATCTATGGTCCGGTTTCATTTATTCGTTATGTCTGTTGTGTATTTAGTTTTCTTTGTGTTGTTGTGCATATTATGTTACTTATCTGCTTATTTTGTTTCTGTGATGTATCTTGTTGGTATAATAAATGTCTTTCTTCTTTTTCTTCTTCTTCTTCTTCTAATGTCATTAACCTGAGCCTGCTAAGATGTATGTAAAGTAAAGTTTATTTCTCACCACAAAAACAACAAACAGACAGCTTTTTAAAAGCTTTACAAAAACACTTAAAGGCTATTGGTACAGTATCAATTACAGCTAATTGCCAAAGTAGATGGTCCTGTATTTTGGCAATTAGAGTTATTATGTACTTAATCTACAGATCTAATACAACTATTGATGATGCAAATATTGTGCTTCTCAAAGTGGACGGATATTGGTGAGTATGATTATTTGTAATTTAATTGTAGATGAGTATGTGTCTGTGTGTTTATCTGAGTATGTATGAGTATGTATGAGAATGTATTGTCTATGAGTATGTATGTGTAGTATGATGGATTACAGTTCATGATTAGGCCGATGTTTTTAATCTTGTCACTAAATGGGATTGGGACGTGGCCATATATCAAGGCCGGTAGACTTGAGAGAGGCAAGCCATCGCGCAAACGTTTACTGCCAATGACAATGGCCTGTGACTTCAGCGGGTTGACCAGTAAACCAAAATATTGAGCACCTCGTGCCGGATTTTTTGGTAAGAATAGGTACAATTGAAATAGGGCGACACTGCGAAAGCCTGCCGGCAGCTACTACCGATACGTCACCACCCCTTGACCTCAAATATCATCATGTAATTAGCAAATTGATTTCTTCCAAATTCTTAAAAGGGATTGTTGATGAAAAATTCTTTAGGCATTGCCGTGAAACTCCGTGTGGCGCCGGATTAAGAATAGCGTCACTCCATTCCCTTCCGTGGATGTCGTAGAAGGCGACTAAGGAAATCAATTACCAAGAGATGGGCAGCAGCGTCTTCCTGAGATTCCAACCGCATACTGCGATCTCCAACCCGCCGCCTGCCAAGCGTGGCGATTATGGCAAAACCCCTCATGGTTATGAAAACCACGAAGGAGGACGAAGGCGTCAAATGGCTGATGATGATTGCCGTGAAACGATTTTTTAATAAAGGCGAGTTTAATACTAGATAGTATTTTCTTCCAGCTAACATTTATTTATATGTCTTGTTTTTGTCCGCTTTTTGCTCGACTTGGCGGGGGCACGGCAGATTCTTATCTTATCTTATCTTAACCCATGTTGATGTAGAGAGTTGAAGGGTTACTGCCAGAAAAAAATAATATAAATATTTAGTTATTGTTATCAAATTCCATGAGATATATTTTTCTTCAAGTTATTTATCAAATTATCTAACTTTTGCGTGCCTAGCCTTGACTTAGTTTTGGGTAATTTAGACGAGTCTGCGATACCAATTATGACTATTACCTAACTGTTACACCATACTTGGATTTGATTATTCAAATTGTACACCACGCACCAGATAAAGCTTATTTCGATGTAAACAAACTATTGATACAAATGTTTAAAATGTGTTTGCTGATACCAGGTCATTAATCCATATTATACATTGTAGGTTTATTTATAGTGGAAACCATATTATGTTTTAGAGCTTTTTATTAATTTATATCGATGTAAACTGTTTTTTGTTCGGATGTATTCTTATTATAGGGGGTTTATTATTTCACGCTAATGGTGAAAAATATCGTGACGAAACCCACGAATTGGTAGGCTCCGCACGTATTGACTGTGGCATTGACATTTCTGTGGGCTAGGCCGACTAAGCTGTCAGGATGGTATAGGTGCTGGGCAAGCCCACTTCATCTAAATTAATGTCCCAGGCACTGCAGCGTCCGATTGGTCCCTTCACCCATCTAGTGTGAGTGAAAGTGCCACTGGACGCTGAATAAATCATCTCATTACGTAGATGCAAAAGCCAAAGTTTTATTTTACTGCAGTCTTACAATTTTTTTGCAGTGCTAACCTAACTGTTACACTATCATCATCAGCCATTTGACACCCACTGCAGGACATAGGCCACGGATTGTCATAATCGCCACGCTTGGCAAGCGGGTTGGCGATCGCAGTATACGGTTGGAATCTCAGGAAGACGCTGCTGCCCGTCTCCTGGTAATTTATTTCCTTAGTCGCCTCCTACGACATCCACGGAAGGAAATGGAGTGACGCTATTCTTAATCCGGCGCCACACGGATGGTGTTCCTATGTCTATGAAATGGGATTCTCACCGCCTACCGTGTGACGGGCTGGTGAGGTGCGGGCGGCATGATTTCAATCTAAAATAATCCTTCAATACTTACGAAGTTAGAGGGCTTTTCTGGGGCCATGGCAACTGTTTGTGACGTGTGGAATTTATTTACTTATCTTACTTAATAAAGGGCGTGTTTTTATGATCACACGATAGGAATAAAAACTTATATAGTTTTTGATGACGACTGGAGCTGAGTTTACGTTCTTAGTAGTTGTAACTGTTACACTATACTTGGATTGAATAAGTCAAATTGTGCACCACGTACCAGATATATATATTTTCGATGTAAACAACTATTGATATAAAATTGTAATATGTATTTGCAGTCATTTATCCATACTACATATTGAAGGTTTACTTTATAGTGGAAACCATATCTTTCAGAGTTTTTTATAAGCTTATAGCGATGAAGATTATTTTGTTTATATTCTTTTTATTGCACTAATCTGTGCTGACGACCATTTTAAAAACCTATTTAGTGGCTAAAATTTCCAACCATGCCGGGACTTGAACCCGTGACCTCTGGCTAACCGTGCCAGCGCTCTCCCAACTGAGCTAATGATGATGTATGTGGCTGCAAGTGATGTAAATTACTTCTGCCAGATGTCGCTGCCTGTACGTAATACAGAGAAGTTTTCTAAGTTTTCGAGGTTCGAAATTTCGCCGATGCCTGCACTTGCCCATTAGCTCAGTTGGGAGAGCGCTGGCACGGTTAGCCAGAGGTCGCGGGTTCAAGTCCCGGCATGGGTGGAATTTCTGGCCCCTAAATAAGTTTTTAAAATTATTTTGTTTTCAGAAGAATATTCTTAGTTTATCTTATGTAAGATTACATTACATTTTGAACCCTTTTCTTAACTTAGCCTAGTTATTCGGAATGTATTTAATTTTACCATACTTACGTTATTATTCGAACAATATTAGAAATAAATGTGAAAGTTTGGTTGGATTAATGTTTGTTACTCAATCACTCCAAAACGGCTGAACGGATCTGGATTAAATTTGGCTCAGAGATATAATAGCAATAGAATATCACATCAGCTTTCTTTGAACCCGAATATATATATGTATATATATATATATATATATATATATATATATAAACTCAACCTTGAGTTTGACTGTATTAAAAAAATATTTTTTTACTACTTTCGTCTGGTGCGAAGTATAATTCCATTAAGCAGTAGAAATGAAATAATTTATTTAATGTATGTATAATGCATAACGTGTCTGTGAGCATAAAAAATGCCCCTAATTTGTATGTATGAAGCGCTGGCTGTTTATTAACTTGTCGAATACCAGCAAAGCAGTTATTTAGATGAATTTTAACCTTCGCAGTACAAGAACTCATAATGTTATACTAATTAATAAAATTTCTTGCAAGATGCGGCAATATCCTATATGTGAAACTTTCAGGGGCCTATTTCATGGAACTACAATTCGAGGTTTACTATGACAATTCGATGTACAATGCAAAGTTGATCAGCACACAGATTAACACGTAGGAAGACTACGCTACGCAATGTACACCGAATTGTCGTAATAAACTGCAGTTTTATATAACAGGCCCCAGGCCCTCTCTTAGAGAGAAAGTACGGGCTTTGCCTGATGTCGCCTTCTACGACATCCACGGAAGGAAATGGAGTGACGCTATTCTTAATCCGGCGCCACACGGAACTTTTTGCCTTATCATTATAATAACATAGCCTAGTTCTACGTCCTATTTTGTTTTAAGTTGTAATTTGATAAGGCAATAAATACTTATATTCTTTTTGTTGCACTAACACTAACCCGTGCTGAGGACAATTTTAAAAACCTATTTAAAGGCTAAAAATTCCACCCATGCCGGGACTTGAACCCGCGACCTCTGGCTAACCGTGCCAGCGCTCTCCCAACTGAGCTAATGATGATGTATGTGGGCTGCAAGTGATGCAAATTACTTCAGCCAGATGTCGCTGCCTGTACGTAATACGGAGAAGTTTGTAAAGGTTTGTGCCTGCACTTGCCCATAAACTCAGTTGGGAGAGCGCTGGCACGGGTAGCCAGAGGTCGCGGGTTCAAGTCCCGGCACGGGTGGAATTTTTAGCCTCTAAATAGGTTTTTAACAATAAATACTTTTTTATCTATTATAATAATTTTTTATCTACTTAACAAAAGATGATTCGTCTTTTTATTTTCTGCATAACTAATAATAATGAAAAGTTACTTTTACCCGAAACCGGTGTGCGTGCATGCAACGACTAATTAATGTTGAGGAAGCGAAAGTAATCTGCCAGGATCGTAGCAAGTGGCAGTCCCTGGTCTCTGCCTACCCCTCAGGTATACAGGCGTGAGTTTATGTTATGATATGTTATGTTATGTTACTTTTAAGTGCAAAGTAAACGCACTTAGCTTATTTACGTTTTGTTTACCCCATAAACCTTTTGCCTGAGTAAAACAATGGCTTCTGCATACTGTTTGTCCTGCAGTGGGACGTATATAGGCTGCTTATGATGTCATTTGTGAATAAAAATCAAACTAGGTTTGTATGGGAATCGCTCCTTAAGTTGTTGCTTTAAATCCTGAGATCCATGTCTCACGGAACTCTAAAATTCAATTTTAAAACTAAACACGAAAATCTTGAACCGGTCTACTTACCCCGTCACTTACGCCACTAAGTCATTGCCAAAGTTTGCAATTTTTACGTGCATTCTGCATGTTGCCCATTATAAAAACCGGCCAAGTGCAAGTCGGACTCGCGCACAAAGGGTTTCGTACCATTATCTATACAACATTAGACACAAAAATCGAGAAAAAACGGCAACAAATGACGTTTGTTGTATGAGAGACCCAAATATTTAATTTATTTTATTTTATTTATTTATTTAGTTTTTGGACTTTATTCATAACATAACAAAAAGAAAACTAATTTGGTTTTTCAGCGAATATTTCCGCTGTTAAAATGTCAACTGCCTAGCACGGTTCATAAGATACAGCCTGGTGACAGACAGACGGACAGTGAAGTCTTAGTAATAGGGTCCCGTTTGGCACCCTTCGACTACGGAACCCTAAAAACTTTCGTTACTTCAGACTGAAGAAAAAATACTTTGCAACAATTTCCGGTTGCGTGGAGATGAAACACCCGCATAACGGTGACTAACTTCATTATCCTCTACTAATACGCCTTTTACATCTGCGAGTATGTTAGGTAACTTATACCGCATTCATGAACAATTACGAAAAGATACAAAAGTACTTAACTAGTTGAACATGAGCCCTGTAAGGGTATAGCAGACTGACGTATGCGGCGTAGACAATTGTAAAGCATGCATTTACTTAAATAACTAAAAATTAGATATAAGGGATTAAAGCTACTTTCTTTTCCCTAAGTAGTTATAATTCTTTATCACCCATATATTTATCTATGGAATAGTACCACGTTTTCATTAATAGAGTTTTAAATTGAGTGTTAAAAATCTTGTGATATTTTTTTTTTCATTCTTAAGATTATCCGGTAGTTTATTGAAAATAAGTATGCTTCTATCATCATCATCATCAGCCATTTGACGCCCACTGCAGGACATAGGCCTCCTTCGTGGTTTTCATAACCATGAGCGGTTTTGCCATAATCACCACGCTTGGCAGGCGGGTTGGCGATCGCAGATGGGGTTGGAATCTCAGGAAGACGCTGCTGCCCGTCTCCTGGTAATTGATTTCCTTAGTCGCCTTCTACGACATCCACGGGAGGAAATGGCGTGACGCTATTCCTAATCCGGTGCCACACAGAAATGCTTCAGAAATGCACGGAATGCTTCTATGTTGTGAGCTATTATTGAAAATTTCTAATTTGGGTGCGGGAAGGACCAATTTTATCTTACGATGTTCATTTTTATTTTGCTCGAAGAGATTCATATTTTTGTGCACAAATAGAGCGGGTTCTAGGATGTATATTGACTGTAAGGTAAGTATATTTTCTAGTATAAAGTGAGGTTTGCAGCTCTGTCGTTGTGCTGCGTTGACGATAATGAAAGAAAGAAAGAATAAAGAAAGAAAGAAAGAAAGAAAGAAAGAGGATATTTATTTAAATTGTCACAGAAACACAAAGTAAACATAAAGGCACACAAACAAAAGACACGAACGTCAACAAAACAGAGATAAAACAAAACAATCGTGAAGAGAACATGTGAAGCATATAGAGTCAAAGACAGCCCGGTACCATACAGAAATGTACCATACAGTAATGTACCATACAGTAATATATCATACAGTAATGTATGGACATTAATGCGTAGACATTTCTTTTGTGCTATAAATAAATCCTGCACATAAGTCCTGTGACCCCACAAAATTATTGTGTACCTCAGCAAAGCATATGCATAGGCGTAATATGCAGATTCTTCTCTTTTATACCGTTAGATTTCAACCCCTCAACTGCCCTCGCAGAATGGAACGTGTAGGTGGCCCATACTAAGTTCGCTCCAGTGTAGGCTACGATTTCACGAAAAAGTGCGATCCCCTTATATATCGGAGAGTTGTGAAGATGTGATATTGAAAACAGGCTCATAAGACGCGTTTTTACAAGTGGGTTACGGGTTTGCCCTGAAGCCTAAACTTTTTTGAAAAAAGTAAAAAAGTCAGAACGACATTTTTCACATGACATTTATGACTCGATTCATTTCCAATGGGCTCGATAGTCGAGTGAGGCACAAAATCTGTGAATGTTTTATTAGTGATGTTGGTATTACATCTACACAGGACCTATTAAATTTGGGACCTGCCATATAATGTAACACACTTCACTTTCAGTAACTGGGTGTAGAAACATAGAGTTGACTACAGGCGTAATGACACTATATTTATTAGGTTGATTTACAATATTACTGTTTAGAATTGTTGGAGCGGATCCAACAGAAGAAAAATATTGAGTGAAAGTATTAACACCAGAGCCTAGAGTCTAATACACACAAAGTTCTTCAATGGAATTATATTTTCACGAAAAAAGCGGTTATTTGCCTCTATTTTGTAGACTTTTAAGAACGTAAACTCAGCTCCAGTCGTCATCAAAAACTATATAAGTTTTTATTCCTATCGTGTGGTCATAAAAACACGCCCTTTATTAAGTAAGATAAGTAAATAAATTTCACACGTCACAAACAGTTGCCGTGGCCCCAGAAAAGCCCTCTAAGTTCGTAAGTATTGAAGGATTATTTTAGATTGAAATCATGCCGCCCACACGTCATCAGCCCGGCACACGGTAGGCGGTGAGAATCGCGTTTCATAGACATAGGAACGCCATCCGTGTGGCGCCGGATTAAGAATAGCGTCACTCCATTTCCTTCCGTGGATGTCGTAGGAGGCGACTAAGGAAATAAATTACCAGGAGACGGGCAGCAGCGTCTTCCTGAGATTCCAACCGCATTCTGCGATCGCCAACCCGCCTGCCAAGCGTGGCGATTATGGCAAACCCCTTCGTGGTTAGAAAACCATGAGTGAGGCCTATGTCCTGCAGTGGGCGTCAAATGGCTGATGATGATTATGATGATGAGACAGGAACTTACAAAATACACAATTACACATTATTAACTTTTAAAAAATTCGCCGCAAAGTGTACTGCAATAAAAATTATGTCAAAAAATTACAAATAAATAGCACTACATACTTCTGCAAGGATATAACGGCCAAATTGTCTCTCATCACATTGTTTAGTGTGGCAATGAGTAATAAAACCCATTTCGAGGGAAAAAAGTGACACTTGAAAACTTAAGTTCCTATGTCTATGAAACGCGATTCTCAGCCTGCCGTGGCGTCGTAACGTGCATAGACATTAATAGGATTGTTTCAGATTGACATTGTCGCGCCAACACATCGCCGGCACGTCATAATGTGGATAGTCATTTACTCTGCATGTATAGAAAGTTTACATAACCATCCTAGCTCTAGAGGTCACTGAACGCATAAATTTGCTACCCAGGTCATGGCCACAGGCCTAGCGCAAAGCAAATCGTTAAGAACGCGCAACATTTAAAAAACCATTTTTATCTACAAACTCTTGTTTTACTTTCCATCGTAAGGTTGTCTGGAAGAAATGGTCTGGCCGCCAATAGTACTATTTTTATATGTTGCCTACATACGTCCCACTACAGGGCGCAGGCCTTCTCTCAGAGAGAGAGTTAATTACCGCGGGTGCCCACCGCGGATTGGCAATTTCAAGCGCTGTCTGTTAATACAAATAAAAAATTAAATAACCATCGAACAAAATTTTGTCAAACTTTATATTATTCTCTTAGCAATTTCGCATTTCAATACAATTTGATGTGTAACCTTCAAATATTCGAGCCGATTACGAGCCTTCGGATGCAATAATGCATGGTTTTACCTCCTGATGGCATCATATGCTAAAGAACATCCGAGTTACCTGCCAAAATAATAAATGACGCCTAAAATATTGCAGAAACCCTCGTGTAAACAAGTTAAGAGGTTAGCCTCAGTCGATTTTAACCTTAAGTTTAATTAGCAAACGAAACAGTCAACAAAAACAAGCATTTTGATGACTTAAATAGATTGACAACTTATCTCTGTAGGCAAGGCTAGACAATATCTTATTTTGTTTACTAAGCTCATCTATTACACTAAATAGTGTTGTAACGTTTTGAGAATAGCTAACAACAATAAAACTTGTAATAATGGGCCTGCAAATTAATCGCGCCAATACGATAAGATGCTTAGTTTTAAAAATCGAAAACTAGTACCAGATATGCAGTCAACAGAATCCTGAGGCGGTTTATGCTCATATTAACATCAACTCGCAAATTGTCAGAAATATTTCTTTGAAATGCCTATGGAATGTCTATGTTTTGCTGTTAAATAAACACTTATAAACTTCAGAAAAAAAAAACTGAAAAAAAAATAACCAACAACCCGACTGCTGAGCATTAACCTATATTGTTAAATTTGGGTCCCGCCTGCTTGGTAGTTCATCATCATCATCAGCCATTCGACGCACACTGCAGGACATAGGCCTCCCTCGTGGTTTTCATAACCATGAGGGGTTTTGCCATAATTGCCACGCTTGGCAGGCGGGTTGGCGATCGCAGTATGCGGTTGGAATCTCAGGAAGATGCTGTGCTACCCGTCTCCTGGTAATTGATTTCCTTAGTCGCCTTCTACGACATTCACGTAAGGAAATGGAGTGACGCTATTCTTAATCCGGCGCCACACGGAACTTGGTAGTTAACGCTCAGCAATCAGGTTGTTGGTTATTTTTTGTAACTGTTTTTTTATTTTTGACAATAGTTTTTTTATTTTTCATTTTTGCTGATTTCAGCCTATGATACAGCCCATTATAGCCTATGATACTCGAGCAGACATGACAAATTGATTGAGTTCTGGTTTATTAAAATCTGACCATTGGTTAAGGAGTTATGAGGGAACATAGAACATTCTTACATACATACAATATACCCCCAGTTTCTCGTACACTAACACGCTGTTAATATCCTGTTAACATCTGTCAATTGACCAAAGTGCGTACAAAAAAACCACTGACAGCTGTTAACAGTAGATTAACAGCTTTTTAGTGTACGAGAAACCGGGGGATAACATACATACGAGCTAAACACATTACCCTCCTTTTGGGCTCCCCAGCAGTTGGTTAATAAAATGACAGAATACTGCCGATACACAGTTGAGGTGGTAAAATATGCATAACGACGTAAATACATGCCTGTCGTAACATTAATTTTGATGTAAATTAGGATTTATTTACGGGATTTACCGCACCAAATGTAAGGTTCAAGAAGTCACACGACAGTGAGGCTAGAATCAAAATTTATTAAAAAAAACAGGCTGTCCCGGCAAACTAGTCCAGCCAAAGGACAGCTGGTCCTTTATAATAAATGAATATGTGATAAGTGACTGACGGGCACCGAACCTAAAATATAACACCGAACCTAAAATATGTACTTTCACAAATATAAAAAAAAGAAAAAATAGCCAAATCGGCCTAGCCGTTTTCGACTTTTAGCGTGAGAAACGAACAGCATACCCATATATAGGTATCGATGACCACCAACCTTTGGAAAATATCAAATGTCAATTCGAGATCCTCTGATTAAATATTTATAATTCATAAATTCCGCATTCTGCCGTTTTATCAATCTTGATGATGCCCGCTCTAATTACTTGAAAAATATTCATGACCTTCCGGTTTCCGGAAACTCTTTGGATTATTCAAAATACAGGACGAATGTGGCGATCGTTATTTTTTAATTACTGTGTCTCTATCGTATACTCGTATAATACTAGTTAGGTAGGCCATTATTATTTAAATTGCAGTGGTTTATCGTATTCTCAAGATTCGCACATTTATTAAAATTGTGGAGAATCAGCAATAGAGAAATACTGGCGTGCGTGCGTATATTACAACTCCAAGAAGTCTTAAAAAGAAAAACTCTTACAAACTAAAATAAATTCACAAATTTTATAGTGCAAAAGTATGCAAGGATTTTGTTTGCGTGCGATTTTAATTACCCACATAAAACAAATAGTTGGATTTTTTACGTGTGAAATGGTCTTTATTGCCAACAAAAATTCAATAAAGTACAATAACTGAAAAATTCTTATAAGCTAAGTTTATTTCATTACTCTGACTACTGACGACATTTCAATTGTTATATTATTATCACTACATAATCACGTAATTTAATCAGGAACTGTGTTAATTTCATTGTTGTTTTTATTCAATTAAACGTAATATGTATTCATCAACACAAATTTGTCAAAAATAAAATCTCTAGGGTTTTTTTTAAATTGTTTAGATAAGTGCCCGACGGGTAACTTCAACAAAATCCGCCCGGTTGAGTTTGCGTAAGAGCAATGTTTTTTATATCTTGAAAAGAGGATTTTTTTTAATTATAACCAGCGGCTGGCGCGGCCGAAAGCCTCAAACGGCGCAAATACGGTTCAATAGGAAACAATTACATATTTGCGCCGTTTGGGGTCAAAACCATAGGCACTTGGGGCCCAGAGGCGCGAATGCTGTTCAAAAACCTAGCGGCGCGCCTAATCGACGCATCGGGAGACCAGAGGGCTGGCGCGTACCTCGGCCAGAGGATAAGCCTGGCCATCCAAAGAGGTAACGTCGCCAGCGTCCTGGGCTCATTACCGCGGGACAGTAACCTGGGGCAGGTGTTTTATTTGTAAATATAGAAATATGTCATTTATATATTTTTATAATTTATATATTAGTTAAGTACAGTTTTTTATTTCAATTATTAGATAGTTTAACTAAACTGAAATCCGTTGAATCCTAAGTCACATTCTGCGTCGTAGAAGTAAGTATTCAACTATTCTACAGCTCTTCTAGTAATAAGAAAGTGAAGACTTACCCACGCTGTGATCCTTTCCAAGGGGTTGATAGATGCCATTATGATCGCGAATAAGACGAGTAGAGTTCCGTACACCAAAGGAATTACTGAATCTGTGGACAACATAAAAAATATGCTTAACTAATATTTTTATCCCTTTACATTACAAATTATTTATGAAACATATTCATTTAAACATTCCTCAGAGGTAGCTGTCGTAATCTATGGTTACGTTTTTCCCTCTATATAAACTGCCTCTGAGGGAACCGCCACCGCGTTGGTGTGTGTCATCCTTAACTTCACTTATTTGAGACCTGGAAGATCCCCAAACAAATATTTTTTTTTATAATGTCCCGGTAAGATAAAATAAATTTATTACCAATAAAATTTACATACATAAGCAGCCTATATACGTCCCACTGTAGGGCACAGGCCCTCTCTCAGGGAGAGAATAAAATTTACATACTCTTACTTAATTAAAAATACGGGTGTCTTTTTCCATACCCTGCATTCTACTAAGATGATGTGACGTGACACAAAATATGATGAACTAAGATAAATTATGTCATAAATAGTCCATTGTACTAAATATTGACACTGGTTAAATGATACTTTATTTTAAAGGTATAAGGTCAGTAAATATAATGCTACAATTCTCTGATTTCTTGCATTTTAGTGAGTAAGCGAACAGAGTTTAATTCCAAATTCTAACGCTCGTTTCACACGTTAACGAAAGTAGGTTTAATATTCTGAATAAAAAACGCAAAGATGTTGATATCTCGGTATTCCGTAAAAAACCCAAAAATAAACTCTTTTACTTTAAAATATTACGTATTTTTGTAATATTATACCAATTGTACTGTATTTTTATAAATATATCATGTTTGTTTTTTCCTGGTGCAATAAAGAAAACTGTTATCTTCTTAGTGTTGTTAATTTAAAGAGTTCTTGTATCGAGTCTTATTATCACCAGAAACTGACAGCTAGTAAGATCCCAGTTGATGACGTACTTCCGTTCATGACGTACTTCCGTTCATGACGTACTTCCGGTTTCATAGACTCTGGTTCTTCTTTTTCGTTTTAAAAATTAATTAAAGTAACCCAAACCGAAATGTTCAGCCCAGACTCTCAAATTTACCTATTTTATCGAAAACAAATATGAGCACAGAACTTTACACGCCTGTATCCCAGATTGGTAGGCAGAGACCAAAGACTGCCACTTGCTACAATCCTGACAGATCACTTTCGCTTCTTCAACATTCATTAGTCGTTACATGCACACACGAAACTATGACCAATGCCCATTTGTGTGTGTTTTTATGTATCTTCACTTCACTTAAGAAAAAATACTTACGTCTTCTCTCTATAGTAAAGTTCTGGAGCCGGACCATGGAGATCCGCCCCCGGCTGTGTACCTGCTGGATCGTCATTGGGATCCCTCACCAGATCCTGCAACAAGAAACATAATATTTGTTACTATTCCCCTGGAAGGTCAGTCGGCGGTCAGGCCAGCCCGGTGGACCGACGACATTGTGAAAGCGGCTGGGAAATATTGGATGAGACTAGCAAAAGACCGGTTGGGTTGGCGTGAAAGAGAAAACGGCTATGCCTAACAGTGGTCTCTGTTTATGGGCTGATGAGAAAGAGACGTCTGCAAGTGGAAGAAGAAGTGGAGAATGGTTCTTCTTCTGAGAAGAGGCATGCCTTGCGGGAGGCCTAAGTCCAGCAGTGAACGAGTACGGGCTCATAGATACCTCGTTGGTTTAACGTATAAATCTTCGATCCAATGCACAATCGACGTATCGTTGTGAATGTGGGCAATCCCTATGAATGTTAAACGTCTCAGATTGTCCTTTGTTGAACTCAGTTGCGACATAAAGAGCCATAATAACGTTATCGCTCGGGAAGTGTGACAGATGACAAAGTGCCATAACCGACCACAGATAAGACGAAGAAAGCTCCCATTCAGGAACGAAACGGTTATTATGTAATTAAACGACCATAATGTCCGGGTGACCTGTTGTTCTGACATGAACGCAACGATGTTATTAATGATACTATCATAGTACTACTTCGTTGTTACAGCACTAATGTAACTTTTTATAGGTAATTTGTTTGTTTAGTTTTTATTAAAAATTTGCAAATTTCGGAGAGAACAATAACATAATTTCGGTTTTTCTGCCTGGTACTTCTATTATTGTTAAAGCGGAAATTTAATTAAAACTGGCTCTCCCTTTTGTATTACTGGTTCCTTATTACTGGTTATGTACTGGTTCCCCAAGTCACAGGTTTGGCCTAGTGAGGGCGACCGCTGTAATTTCTCCTAATTTAAGAAGAAGAAGAAGAATAATCATTTATTGCCATGCAAGATTTACAGTAATTAAACTATAGCTAGTAGACAGGACTTGACTATACAAACTTAAACTAATGTGGTTTGCACAAGGTCCTATCAGTAGGAATGCATAACAATCGGACATACAATTTAAGTTTTGGAATTCTCAATAAGGTGCATTATTTTGATATTTCTTCTGTGCAAATACGAAAAAAAAATCTGTAATTTTTGTTTTTTGTCTACAATTAAATAATTTTATCTTACATTTTTTTATTGGCACGATAGTTACAGAAAGGCAGATCCGCGGGTTCTCGTTTGCGAACAATCTGTTTGTAGTGTTAACAGCTGTCAGCTGTAGGCCTAAATGCATACAAAAAAACATCTCAAACACAAAATTAGTGTAAAGTTAGTGTAGGAAAAACCGGGAATCAGTATCACATTAAGGTCGACTTGCATCACTTATTTAAATGTGACTTAGTGACCACGGCAGCTGCCACGTTGCTGAAACGTCGGAAATCTAAGGTAATTAAATTTTACCTAATAAATTATCGCATTTAGACCCGTTTAATTTATAACTGTGTATGAGTGGTGGTAAGTGTAAGTAAGCGGTGGTAGCCCAGTGGATAGCATAATGGACTTGGAAGCGGGAGACCCAGGTTCGATTCCCAGTGCGGGCATGTACCTATAACTTTGTTTATAGTACATATGGTGCTACATTACCGCACTAGTGCGATAATGAGCACTTTACGTGCCTATGTCGAAACTTCAAAGGGCCATATGTACTATAAAACGTTGTACGATACACGTGCGAATAGGTAATTCGTAACTCGTATCGATATAAAACACTCCCTTCGGTCGTGTTTTAATTTATCGCCACTCGTTGCGAATTTCCTACTTTTCGCACTAGTATCGTAATGTACTATTATTTTCAAAGTTACGTACATCTGCGAATTTGTAATAGCAATACCACACGCTAACGGTGAAGGAAAACATCGTGAGGAAACCCGCGGCTTGGTTGGCTCCGCAGGTATTGACTTGTCTTTCCTGTGGGCTTGGCCGGCTAAGCTTTCAGGATGTTATAGGTGCTGGGCAAGCCTACTCCATCTAAAATACAATGTCCCGTCCGGTCCGCGGTCGCCAGCTCAGAATTTTTTCGCCCCAACGGCCATCAGTTCTCCGAGCTATGTGCCCCGCTCACTGCCACTTCAACTGAGCAATTCTTCGAGCTACAATATTCTTTATTGAAAATCATAACAAAGGCGAACTTATCTCTAAGATCTCTTCCAGTCAACTTTGACATAAGGTATTTTTAAACTGAGATAACGGGAAGAAAGGAGAAATGTTTATAGCTATAGCAGAAACTCGGGTTCTTCTGCGGATGTATCATTGCTGGCTCAATTTTCTCTGGTATCAGGTTGAACTGACTAGGTATATAATATATTTATATTGTGATGATAACACAGCATGTTGTATATATAATAAATTTATACCTTAACTGACTCAAGTATTAAACTCTTTTTCCACATTTTATCTAAGTTTGGGCTTCACTTTCTAGGACACACGCGGTGGTCGATGTCTTATCTGTTGGGTTGAACCAATACTCTCTTTTTAATGTTAGTTACACAATTCTCCTACGTCCGAATTGACCTTTCACCCAATTGATTGTGAAAACGGAGCTGAAGATATAGAACACTATTTATGATTTGTGTTTTTTTAGTTTTAAGTACTCTTAATAGTGTTGTAAAAGTCTAATGAATGATGCATATATTACATCCTTTAGCTGCACAGGAGACTTGTTATGTAAAATTTTAATTTTGAACTTTATTTGTGTGGCCCTGCCTCTGTATCTAAATAAATAAAATAAAATAAAATTACAGACTGGAAAACTTTTTTTAGCTGTTCAGTTTTTTTTGTATTTATACGTACCTTACCGACGCGACGGATATGAAATATTTGATGGGTAGAAACAATTTGTATAGGAAAATAAAATTGTTGTTTTCACTATTTCTCTCACAATTTTTGCGTATTTTCTCACCAAATAAACTCGCCCCGGCCTTCCACAAAAGTTAGCCAAATGGGTCCAGTTGTTTTCGAGTTTTAGCGAGACTAACAAACAGCAATATTTTTTTATATGTACACGCTGATTTCTATGTGGTTTGAAAGCCGCGGTTGTATAATTAGTAATAAAAAATGGCATTTTTTATTACTAATTACATAACTATTGAGACTATTACTTTTAAGTATAGACGTAAATGAAAAAATTGTTGAGAAATCTTGTTTCGAGTTGAGAAACCTTTTTTGAAAAAATGCGCGAACAATTAGTACCGCCTCTCCGTCTAACAGAACAATGAACCGCGGACCCACGGCACGCACGCACCACACACGATTCGAGTTTGAGTCGAGATATTTTGAGTAGTGTTATTTTTTTAACAAACTAGCGTATCCGATAGCTATTGTCAGGCACGTTCATTTTGCTATGTCTTTCAAATCACCTGAAATTAATGCAGTATAGATTAGTTAATTATATTCCAGGACGCTGGAAATCCTAGAACATTCAAATTATAGAATATTGATAGACGATACAATTATAAACTCTTAAGACGTCGTGATTCATGATTCATGCGATGTTTTTTCTCGCTAAAATATACAAAATACTGCTTGAGTAAAAAAACTGAGAATCCAATCAACTAAGACAAGACGCAAACTTTTCAAACCCTAGTGTTTATATTCTGACTGGATTAGCATGAGAAAAAAACTCGATTTCTGACTGCTAATTCGTTCTTTGACGTCACTATTCAAGTTCGTGTACTTTGTGAGAGGGAAATTGAGTCCAAGACCGGTATTTTAATGCTCTACCTGTTATTTTTTGTGCACCAAACATTCGCCTATCGGCAACACGCATTTAAACATGTGAGCGTGTCTTAGGCACGCAAAAGTTAAAATCTCATGCGACCGAAGTTCAATTTTTTTGTTAAGTCACCCGTAGTATAGCTGATAAGACAAGTCAGTATTGATGATATAAACATATCATACAATATAAAGGTACCATGCGATTTTTAGACACCTGGATTCATTTTATTTGGGCGTTTAAATTTTGAAGACGATATTTTATTCATTTACAATCATGATAAGAAGGTGCCCTTTACAAAAACTAATGCAACATCTGAGGGTGCATGAAAATCCTTTAAATTTAATTGTAATAAATTTAACCGATAACAAACATAAGCGGGTGAAAAGTCATAACAACTTTTTTCGAACTAGGTCAAACCCAATAATCCGTGGCTGGTATTTACAACTCAAAAATAAAAATTCATAACGTCAAACATCTAACGCTACTTCATAACAAAGAACAGTGGGAAACAATAGAATCTGACATGTCATGACATTAATAATACATTCTCGTAAACTGGTTTTCGTATAAAACGGGTAAACAAGATTTTCTACTGCGGTGTGGAGTGTTAATTTTCACTCATATTGTATAAGGACTCTATACAAATTAACTATAGGACCATAGGAGTAGTGCTCAATAACCTAATACATAGATATATCGATGTAAGACAAGACAAGATAAGGATATTTATCCTGCACGACAAAACAATTACACAGAGAATTGAGTAGAGAGAAAAAGAATTGTACCGCAAATTTATACTACATTTAAACACAAAAAAAAGACAAACCAAATAGAAAAAGAAAAATCGTTATGTAATCGGCACATACTGACTTGTAACGTCGAACCTATGTTTATTTAAATTTGTACAAAATATTAAATTATGTATTCTTTAATTTTCCTTGACCAAACTATCCACATTGAACAATACTTTTCTTAACCACCTTTTTTCCTTTACCTAAAAATAAATGTACACTTCTGGAACGTGTTTATCATATACAAAAACTACATTGTCACGTACAAAAACTACATTGTCTTTGGTTTTCTAAACTTTTTTCCGAACCTCGTACGTAGATCGGAGGTTAGGAAAAAGGTAAACGTGCGTCGAAAGTCAATGTTTAAATAAATAAAGGAATACAGAAAATCAAATAGAAATATTGTAAATTTCGTAAGTACTGGACATCATTAGCTTCATTCCGGATTCACTTACTTGAGGCGAGAAACCGACGATGCGAACTCTGTCTCTACTCACCATGATTCTCTCTTCTGACAAAACTAAAGTAAGTGAGTCGGGAATAAAGCCAATAATAGAAGTATAATATTAAAAATATTGTGTTAATGTACGGCTATCTAGAGTAAGCATACAATGTATAGCAATAAATAGTGCCAATGTCCGCCCCCAGGTGTTCTAAAGCTCAGATAAAAACGCGGCGAAAAAATATTTTTTTTGTTACCAAAAACTGGTATTATTAAAACTAACCTGAATCAATTGATTTGAAGAGCAGTGGTAGCCTAGTGGGTAGAACATTGGACTCGGAAGCGACTTTGTTTTCTAAGTTATAGTAGTAATACCACTCGTTAACGAGTGGGTTAACGGTGAAGGAAAACGTCGTGAGGAAACCTGAGTGTCTGAGCTATTCACAAACCTCAGCGCTTGAAATCGCCAATCCTCGGTGGGCACGCGTGCTGATAAAGCCCACACTCTCTCCCTGAGAGAAGGCCTGTGCCCTACATTATTTTTATGCTGACGGTACAGCAGCCACCGGCCGCCATTATCAAGAAGGCATTTTACAGTAGTCTTGGCTGCACTTTACCTTTCTAGAGTTTTTTTTTAAAGTTTATTTATAAAGAGTTAATACATGTCTCTCGAAAACAAATCATTCGCCAAACTGGGTGTTGTTGTAACTAGTTGTGATTAATCTTATCTTTCTGATGATAAAAATTTCATCTTATGCCGTATTGTAAATGTAATTCTTCAATTAAATTTCGATTAAATTTGCCACAAAGGTAGAGCCAATTATTATACAACGGGAACATTATTCACTTGATCTAAGTCTATACCACATATTTTATTTTATTTATTCAATAACAACGTGCGATTCTATTCTATAAGACCAAAAACTCACGGTCTCATTTTTAAAAACACGATTCCTTAAAACACTCCACTGAGACAGTTTAAATATTCTGTGGCAAAGGGACAAACAAGAAAAACAGAATAATTAAACTGCCTCTGAGGAGTGTTTCAGAGGAGATGTGTTTTTAAAAATAACACTGTTTTAACAACAAAACTTTAGTTTACCTATTGAACGCGTGTTTCCTTGCCGCCAGAGGAAATGACCCCAAGACCATTTGGCACAATCACGTATTGACTCACCAAACCTGTGGATTTAGCTGGCTTTGGACACCAGATTGTTGTTTTCTAAACCAATATTTGCGAATTAAAATAAGCAGTTAATTAATTTTTAAGTTCTTAAACTAGTTTCCTAAGGCCACCTTGTCCGCCGCTTGCATATATGTATAGCACATTACGTTATTGGTTCTTCCGAAAAATGCACCGGATATTCGACATAAAACTGTTTACTCTGATCTTGGACATTGGGAATCGATTTTTCTGTTTGTTATTCAGACCCTACACGGTGTAAAAGAACCCACATCAATCCCAATACGTTGTACTCGCAACAATTTACCTGACCTAATTTTAAAAACCTATTAAGAGGCTGAAAATTCCACCCATGCCGAAACCTAACCTAATTTACCTAATTTCATCATCATCATCATCATCAGCCATTTGACGTCCACTGCAGGACACAGGCCTCTTTCGTGGTTTTCATAACCATGAGGGTTTTTTCCATAATCGCCACACTTGGTTACCTAATTTACCTTTCAGTTTTTTTTTTAATTTTTACCTTATAAGAAAAAGAACCGTATTTGTCGTTAGATTCAAGTGAATTGTCGGGCTCAAGCGCGACGTTGACGACCCTTCCGAACATATCACAAGCACCCTATATAAGTCCCATTGTAGGGCACAGGCTTTCTCTCAGGGAGAGAGCATAGGCTTAATCACCACGCGTACCCACCGCGGATTCAAGCGCTGAGGTATATGAATAGCTCAAACACTCAGGTTTTCTCACGATGTTTTCCTTCACGGAACATATCGCTGCTTCATTATCAGGGCCCTGTTGGTCTTAATTGGATATCAGGGCCGCGTTTGATAAAACTTCAATTCATAGTTAATTATGACAATTCTATGTGCATCGCGTAGCCGAGTTTCCAACTTGGTAATCTGTGGGGTGATCGACTTTGCAATGTCCATCGAATTGTCACTATAAACCATGAATTGTAGTTCTATGAAACAGGCCCCTGACGTCGATTGTGAGCTGTTACTTCGTTTAGCACATCCTAAAGATTATATTAACAACTCATTCCTGTAACTTCTTCAACTAGGTGTTAACTAAGTAGGCCAACTTAAGCTAAGCATGATAATTTACATTTCAATAAGTAGATATAGTACGTATCTAAAACAAAACAATGATAAAAATCATTAAAATACGAAAAAAAAAATATTACACTATTTTTATTTTCATATACTTTTTAATATTGTACTCTTATTCTGTAGAATTCTAAATGTCCCGAGCGGGCCACCATAACAATAGTTTTTATTGTTCTCAGCAAAGTCATAATCTCAGGTTAATCTAATCTAATATTCAGTTATCTATCTATTGTATTTTAAAATAAAAATATCCTCACAACATACTTACCACCAGTCCTGTTCCCAAACTAGGATACCGTGTGCTATGGTAACCAGGCAAAGACATCACAGACATGGAAATACACCCAGTCTGAAACCATGTGTACAAATGTGCGGAGGCCCCCAGTGGGGATTAAAACCACGATCTCCATCATGGTAATCAGACACGACACAAACGAGCGAGGCAGTCAATCAAAAGACAGTTCTTAGTTTTAGTCAATAGGCCGCCATTTTTAATTAGGTGTTTTCTTTACTTGTCTTAGTTCCATGAAGAGTCTTCACGTGTGGCATACGTTAGTTGATATTACTACTGCATAAGAGTCAAAAATAGCTATGCTTAAAATTAGCTATTATTTTTAATAAGCGAGGCTGTCATTGGAGTCTCTACCTTTCCACAAATTTGAGCTAATTTCATCAATTTATCTACCAGAAGGCCTTCAGCACGTCTATCTCTTAAATAAAATCTAGACACGCTTACCAATTATTTATCTTACGCCGTCACCGCCCAGAGTATTTTTAGGTAAAATAGTTTCGGGTGTATGATGTCTTCCAACCAATTCTTTAGCAAAATTCGTTATCATACCACAAGCAACGTTTGTCAACGTTTCGTTTTACAAACTGTTGTTTCACAATGACATCCAAATACAAACATTCATTTGAAAGGCATTCATTTTTAAAATGCGTCACTTATATTATAACTTACATTAAAAAAATCAGATAACAAATTATGCATTTCGAAAATACTTTTATTATTTTTTTTTTAAAAGATAAACTGACATTCTTGACAATTTCAAGTTTGCATTATAACTTCGAAAATGTTATTCTGCAATTTCCATTTGGGATAAATCATTTAAAGGTAAGTTTACACAGGAGCCTTCCGATTGTCCGAACGGAATTTCTTCCGCCTCTTAAAGTAACCTAATAAGTAACCAAATTTATTTTGCTAGGTGAACTTTTTGGTAACCACTAAGTAGCTGCGCTCACTTCACTCGCTCCACGCGGTGAGATCACGTCTAACCTAACCTAACCCACTGTTACGGTGAGGGGGGAATGTTTTTTTTTAATGTGCGCCCCTGCATCCCCCTGCTCTGGCTTACGTGTGCTGTTCTTCTTGCCATTTGGTTTTTGTCTGTGGTAGTTTTATTTTCTTTCGCAAGGCTAAGTAATTACCTACTTAAATACAGTGTGTGTTACTTACACAATGATAAATTTCCTAATGTCTTTAGACCAAGTAACCATGATGTGAAAGAAAAATACCTATGTCAATAGAACTTTGTTGATTTAATGTATTTATGTAAAGAAAACTTATCTGATGTTATGTTGCTAAATGACATTTTACGAAATAATTACTTTATGAGGTATAAGGTTTGCGAAATTATATATGGAATGATGAGTTGCCAAATATGATAGATAGATAGATAGATAAATCATTTATTATATATGCATGTGCATGTATGTGCATTTCGTTGTTTGTTCTCTGAGAATTTGTTAAATAACTATTGAACTTTCGAATGGTACCCAGTAGTTTCATCTGCTTTCAAATTAAACTAACTTGCACACCTTCAATTTTACTAAAACATCCGTTTAAATTGACTTAAGTATGAAGATTTTTAGTTAAATGAAGCCCCGTTTGAGAAAATGGCCAGTGGCTCAATTATGCGCACCAAAACCTGAGCGATTCCAATCGCTTAACTGTCAAATTTCTATACTAATTTGACAGTTAGACGATTGGAATCGCTCAGGTTTTGGTGTGCGTAATATAGGGGCTGGTCGGCCTGACCGTATCGGCGACTTTACACCAAAGTCATCCAAATCTGTTCCGTCTATAAAATTTGTGTATGATAAAAAAGTTTTATTTATACAAATTTTATGAGTACAATAATTGTCACTTTTTGTATCTGTAGGTTATTTATCGGTTTTTAAATATTTTGCTATGTGTAAGTTCATAACTGGCATTACTGTTAACAGTTAAAAGTTAATTACCTAAGTGTTAGTGTTAGGTTTAAAAATACATATTTAAAAAAATAATCACAAAAACACCTAAAAAAGTACCACTAGCAAAATGAAATTCTAAAATTAAATACAAGTATTTACTAATATTATGAAAGCAAGAGCGGAACCGTCATTTATCCGTTTTGCATGTAAGAGAAGAGTACCTAACGGATCAACAAGATATTTTGCATAAACATCGTTTATAGATTGGCAGGCGGCAGATGCAAGGTTTTATCGCAATCCGACCGAAACGAAGTCTCGCGCAGAGCTAGCAAACATAATTCTCCTTTCTTTCTTAATAGCAGTCAATGTTATGTGTTTCGCTTGATAATAAGCCTCGCACGTCAGCTATTTAATATTCTATCCAATACACCTCACCGTGACCTTATAAGCTGGCAGATGCCAAATTGATCTGCTTAACATGATTAGGTATACTGATGTAACAATCGTTATAACGTTTCGAAGGTTCAATACAACAATTGAAAGATACACCTATCTTTTTCGATAAATAGAATTGCATGGAGGCACTGAAGAGGAACTTAAGGGGCTCGACTGCCACGAATGAAAAAACCGGCCAAGTGCGAATCGGACTCACGCACGAAGAGTTCCGTACTATCTATACAATATTAGACACGAAGATCGAGAAAAAGCGGAAAAAAGTTACGTTTGTTGTATGGGAGCCTCCCCTTAAATATTTATATTTCTTAAGCGAATATAGAACTAAATATTCTGTGGATATTACAAGCGTCTGCCGGTCACCGTTATTAAAATCGAGCAAAAAACGGCAACAAATTACGTTTGTTGTATGGGAGCCCCCTTAACTATTTATTTTATTCTGTTTTTGGTATTTGGTACTATCACGGTTGATGAGATATATCGGGGTCGCGGGGCACGATGGGGCCACCAAAACATAAAAGTTGTTGGCCCTAATCGGCGGTCATTTTGTATCTGTCTTCAGCGCGGCAGAGACCGGCGCCGAGACTGCACGACGCGTTTATTTTTTTACGGCAAGAAACTTATTTCAACGTCATTTCATCTAATTTTGAGTGATTACGAAAATGCCTGTAAAACCGTAAGTATCTACATGATAACTATAGTTTTGTGGGGTATTTTGTTAGCAGAACTTGTTGTTGTTATAATTGGTCCAAAAACAGTTTTACTATCGATTCGTTTTTTTCTTCATTATTCGAAAAAAATTAGGTTTGGGGGCGGAACGGGGTCACGGCTATGGAGCATGATGGGGTAGGTACCCCATTGTGCCCGGTATCTGCTGTCCCCATTATGGCCCTGTTATGTACCTACTTAGTCCAATGGAATGATCACTGTTCATTAGATAATAGAATTTATTTTATTTTAGGTATAAAAACGGTACGAAAGTAAAATAAGAAAATAAAGCATGGAACAGGCAATGGATGCAGTCTTAATTAAAACAGCGGGTTATATAAAAGCAGTTCAAGTATACGGTGTCCCCCAGACCACTTAAGAGCGTCACGTGGCCAAAATAAGGAAGGGTGAGCTGTCTCTTAACACAACGCCAGGTGATTGAAAACCCGTGTTTTCAAAAGAAGAAGAATAACGTTGATACATTACATTATACATTATGCCCGTATTGCCTTGACGTCACATATTTAGTCTTCGGAACGTTGGATAGTTTGCCTTATTGGGCTCATGCAGCCTGTGTCGGCGTAACGTCGAAAATATAGAAGAAATCCATATCTGCTCATTCTGTGACGCATAATAACTATGTACCCCATATTGCCCCAGGTAGTACCTCATACTGCCCCTACTCTGGGGCACGATGAGGTTTTCATGGTGGTTCCTTAGAACTAATATTAAAATATTATTTGAATCGTAACTTTACCAAATTCTTTGCCAAATGATAATTTAATATGTAATCAAAGTGTTGTGATTTGTTTTCATTACTAAATATATTTTGTTCATTAATTTATTGTTTACTTCCCTTAACGTTCCTGTTATGCCCCCCCTTCCCCTAACTTTTTTCCATTGGTTTGCGTTAGTGTTCGTGCACAGAGCCCCTAAGAATGTGATACTTCCTTCAAGAAACTGTTTTCAGGGTTCCGTGCCCAAAGGGTAACGGACCCTATTACTAAGACTCCGATGTCTATCTGTCTGTCACCAGGCTATATATCTCATGAACCGTGACATCTAGACAGTTCACAGATGATGTATTTGCCGATGGTATCTATTGCCACTATAACAACAAATACTAAAAACAGAATAAAATTAATATTAAGTGGGGCTCCCATACAACAAACGTGATTTTTTGCCGTTTTTTGCTCGATATTAGTAACGGCAGCATGTAGACGCTTGAAACATTCAAATGTTGTATAGATAATGGTACGGAACTCTTCGTGCGCGAGTCCGAGTCGCATCGGGCCGGTTTTTTAATACTAAAACTGAGGCGATTATTTCTCTGTAACTGTCTAGATACCTACTTTATCTAGATGTCCCAATCTTTGTATATCCACCTGTCTGTATTTTTTTCTCCTTATGATATTACTGTATTTAAGTGTGTTATTAAACGTTGTGACGCATGATGAAAAATTACTGGTACGCCCTCAATTTTTTTTTGTATGAGCTCAATCTGTAATTGACCAGAGGATATCATAGCTTCACAACTTACGCCTGTGGTACAACAACTTACAACAGAGTATCAGTTCCTTATTTGTATTGGCAGTCTCGATAGCAAGATAGCAGAATTGGTTGCCAACCTCTGATAGAAAGGCACATGAAGAAGAATAAGAAAAATGTAAATGTAAGAAAAAAAAATGTTAATGACTCGCGATGCTCATACAAAACTATGGCGAAACCCCTCATGGTTATGAAAACCACGAAGGAGGCCTATGTCCTGCAGTGGGCTTCAAATGGCTCATGATGATGCTAATACATACTTAGTTATATATTAAACGGGTGGACGGGGCACATAGTACGCAGAACTGATGGCCGATGGGGCCGAAAAGTTCTCGAATGGAGACCACATATCGGCAAGCGCAGCGTAGGACGACCAGCCACAAGATGGACAGATGACCTCATCCAAGTGGCAGGAAAACGCTGGATGCAAGCCGCTTCCAACGGGTCTTTTTGGAAATCCATGGAGGAGGCCTATGTTTAGCAGTGGACTTCTTGTGGCTGAGTGATCATGATGATGAAACGGGTCTAATCACGACCATTTATTAGGTACAATTTACTATTAAAAAAATATTTTGAAGTTGTATTAGTAAAGTCTTATCACTGTATAATTTGTAGAAGAACGAGAAAACAACAATAAACGTGGAGAGATATTTGCAAAAGAAGGTTCTTTGTATGATTTGATAATTATATGGATAGAAAATTGAGTTCGAGAAATTCCGAATTAAGAACCAGGCAAATTGAGAACCTCCTTCGTTTTTGATGTCGGTTAAAAAGAATACAAGTTCCAATATGGGGGTAGAATTGTTCATGAGTTTTGCCAGGATCGTGGCAAGTGGCAAACTCTGATCTCTGCCTACCCTTGTGGAATACAGGAGTAAGTTTATTTTATGTTTGTTTGTTCAAATAACTCTAAAAATCATTTGTTCAGAATCGATCATTACCGAAACTATACCAATAAACAAAAGTTTTTCATTTTAAATTTTGTTTGTTAATTGTTCATACAATATATTGAACCCATCGTAGTTAGTTAAGTAATTGAGAATTTTAATCTTTTGCCTATTGGATGTGGTTATCGTTTCTAAGGAAACGGTTTTCAAATCTTTATTTTTTTTTTTCAGTAACACACTTTGTACACTTTGAAAACATTGTTTTTGCACCGTTCCTTTCGTAAGGTGTTGACTTCATAGAAACCTTAATTAATAGAAAGAAATATTGAAAATAACAAAAACACGTAAACAGGAAAATTTTAGTGTTTGACAAACATTTACTTAGACACAAACTATGCATGAGCTCAAAATAATTTAACCTTGTATTTTATTGTAGAGACAAACTTAAAACCACGAGTAAGTTACTCAAATATAAGCTTTTAGGTTAGAAGAACAAGGCCTACCTCAAACGAGAGTTAATTTTTCGAAGTTTACGTTTGTATGCAAGTAATAAATTGTTCAAACAAAGCAGTTATTTTTTAACGAAAAAGTGTGACAGACTGCTAACTTGAAACAATAAACGAAAATAATTATGAACTTCAACCCGGTATTACGTCTCGTGAATGGATATGATGGTTCTGAATGAGAATTAATAATAATAATAATAATAATCCGACGTTTTCTCTCATTGTCGCCCTGACCTCCGGCCGCTTTGACTCCTCAGCCGGAGAGCGTCCGTCTGGCCACTTTGGTCAGACGAGACTATTTAAAAATTTTAAATTGAAAATTTTCCGATTTAAAAAAATCAGAACAAGATATACTTTACAGGCCCATGACAACAAAAAAATTAGAATTATTTAAAACGGATTTACAAAGTAGTTTACATACCGAAAACAATAAAACCATCAATGCTAATGCCCATTATGGAGATTTCTTTAAGGTCGTTTCAGACAGTTTTGAAAAAGTTTTTAAATTGAAAAAGCTCTATCATCGAAACGAAATAGGGTAGGATTTAGTGAATAGGCCACTGCCGGCATCCGCAAAAGTAGGGACACACTTTATTCACTACAATGAGAAAAAGACACACATTATGACCCTAGTTTTCTACAGTATGTTAAATTATATTCAAAATTTTTTAGGGCGGTCTGCCACAAAGCTAAATGCGAGCATATAAAAGCCAAAATTCTTAAATCGTCTAATAAATCTAAAACCATTTGGAATATAATAAATAAGGAAACCGGTAAATCCAAATCAGCGGACCGCGAATTTTCGCTTAAGATACATAATAAATTAATAGCGTCAAATGAAGACATTGCCGCGGCTTTTGAACAATTCTTTACAAATGTTCCAATTATAACTACGGCTCTTTTAGATTCATCTCCTGATCTTGCAGAAAGTATTTTGAAAGATAATGTCCCTCCCTGCGATCACGATTTTTCGTTTGATTATATTGAAGCTCATACCGTGAATAAAGCGTTTAAAAAGCTAAATCTTAAAAAAACTAAAGACCTGTGGGGTATGTCAGTAATAATAGTTAGCTCAGTAATCGATGTCCTAGCACCCCATTTGGCCAGAATCTTTAACAAATGTTTAGATGAGGGTACATTCCCTGATCTAATATAGTAGGCTCGTTCCTTTATTTAAAAGTGGCAACAGGCAAGATCCCACAAATTTCAGACCAGTCTCGGTTCTACCCGTTTTGAGTAAAATATTCGAGAAAATAGTTCTAGGTCAGCTACTTACACACTTTAATAATTATAAACTTTTTCATAGTGAGCAATTCGGTTTCACGCAAGGGCGGTCTACGACGGATGCTGGTTTCACACTAGTTAAACATATATTTAGTGCATGGGAGGATCGGAAGGATGCTATAGGTGTTTTCTGTGACTTGTCGAAGGCATTTGACTGCGTAGACCATAAAACACTTCTCTTAAAATTAAAATACTACGGAATAAATGGGAAAAACTTAAAACTTATGAGATCATATTTAGAAGGGAGGGTTCAAAAAGCTGACATAAATAGGACTAAATCATCAGGGTCGGAGGTTAAGATGGGAGTGCCACAGCGATCTATTTTGGGGCCGTTCCTTTTCCTCGTATATGTAAATGATTTGCCGTTCATGGTACAAAACATGTCAGAGATAGTATTGTTTGCAGATGACATGTCACTTATTTTTAAGATTAAGAGACAAGAAAATGACCTTTCGGATACAAATAATGCTCTCTCTAAGGTACTATATTGGTTTACTTCTAATAACTTATTATTAAATTAAAAAAAGAATTAATTTCTTTTTTTTTTATTTTGATTTTATTAGGTATCTTTTTTATCCCCCCATAATAATAATAACTTCCACACAAAACAATAACTTGACCTGGTCCCAAACTAGGATACCCTGTGCTATGGTAACCAGGCAAGGACGTCACAAACACCCAGACTGAGGGCATTTGTAAATGTACGGCGGCCCCCAGTAGGAATCGAACCCATGACCTCTGTTTTCGTAGCTAAGCGACTTGACGGCTAGACCAACAGGGCAGTCGAACGGACCAATTCGGTGTTCTAATCTTGTTTTTACCTAAATGTAAGAAAAGAAATGTAGTTATTATATTTTTAATAGTTCAGGGTTAAATACTAAATTCTCCACCTGTCACACTATTCTTATGCTAAAAACAACTCACAAATCCATGATATAAAAAAAATCACAATTTTTATAGTCAATAAAAAATTTTTTTTTAATCAATAATGCTACATTCTCTCTATGCTGGAAATTAGCTAATAAAGCAAGAAAATTAGGGGAAAGAAGTTGCTTCGAAAAACAATCCTAAAAATTTAACAATTATTCATATTTTCACAATAACTAAAAAAATATGAAAAACATAACAAGCAATTTTATCAACAAAAATAAAAACACTCACCGAAAAACCTTAACTGCCACACCCACTCACTCAATTTCTTCCCTTTCAGGAAATGTTACGAAGTACTCACAAAAGAGTCTCAAGAAAAAAAGTTCGTATATCACAGGATAGTACGCGAACAGCGAATTCGACGCGACGCTGCGTGCTTCGCGTGCTTAGCGTATCAATAGACTGGCGCGAACTAAGGGTCGTTATCCTATATAACGCCTGCAGTGTCGTTTGACCCTCGGGGTTTGGTCCAAGCGCAAACGAGCGGACGGATCACAGAGCGGGCTAGGCTGGCCAAAATAAAAGCTGAAAGACATTCAATTCAAAAATATCTTTGAATTGAATGTCTTTCAAACATACATAACGTATGCATCTTTCTCCATTCATAAAAAAAATTCCATTTCGCTTAAAAAAAACTAAAATGAAGTACGTAGTTATGTATTTTTTTATTTATTTTGACATTATCATACTATAATTTTGTTTGAAAGAAAGAAAGACATTTATTGGGACAAATTAACACATCACAAGAAAAAATGGCATAACAAGTAACGTAAACAAGTACAAAGGAAAAACAAGTCACATAAATACAACATAATACAAGGCAAAGTCAGAGCGTCAGAGTGCATCCTGTGGTATGTCAAAGTTTGTCAGACAGTCAAATCAATAAATGTATTTTATTTTATTTTGGTTTTTATTTCACATTTTTTATTATGTAATATTTTTTATAAAAGCGAGTATACCGCAGTGTATGAAGACCAAGACTTTCAACCGGTGTGTTCAGCCCATTCTCACGTATGGGGCCGAAACGAAGCAGAATATGCACCGGGTCAAAGTAGCACAAAGAGCTATGGAGCGAGCCATGCTAGGCCTCAGAATAGTAGATAGAGTACCAAATGTCATCATCCGACGTCGGACGAAGGGTGGTGATATTGGTGACCGAATCTTGAGTCTGAAGTGGTGATGGGCGGGACACATGGCGAGGCGGGAAGATGACAGTTGGACCAGGACAGTAATGGAGTGGCGGCCGAGAACCGGGTGGCGGTCAGTTGGTAGACCAACAGCACGATGGTCGGACGATGTGGTTAAGTCGGTAGGGAGCCCGTGCATGTGAATGGCGAGAGACCACGAAATATAGCGTGATGGGGAAAAGGCCTCGGACCCAGCAGTGGGTAAAGATGGACCGATGATGATGATGGTGACGATGACTTCACCTTCTCTTATTCAGGTACATGTATCCAATTCGTAATTAAAATACAAAAGACACCATTGTGGCCACTGCCGCTGAGCATGTTCCCAAGATTTATAGTAACATTTTGAACTCTGAGGCATGTGAACACCTCAGACGCTCGGGTTAGCTTGCGATATTTTCCTTGGCAGTTAGCGAGAGGTATTCCTACTACAAAATTCATAAATGTGTTAACTTACAGAACAAAGTCATCGACCCAATACATCACGAATATGAGGCCTTATTAATCTTAAGTATTTAGCAAACTTTTTTTTTTTCATTCGAAACAAAGATTGAGTATTTATCCCGCCATTTGTCTTGGTCGGTCACCCCTCTGGGATATCCGTGAATGATGATGGCCCAATACAGGGAATAACAGAAGTTCATGGTTGAGGCCTTTGCCGAGCAGTGAAATACAAAAACGGCTTCTTTTTATATGTCCCACTATAGGGCATAGGTCTTCTCTCAGAGAGAGAGAGTATGGGCTTCATTACCAAGCATGCCCACCACGGATAGACAAAAACGGCTAACTAAAAAAAACCTCACACTTGGCTGAATTATAATATTTGTTACTTTACTTGTTAAACACAAGATATTTATTTGCGTCACATATGGTACATTTCAGAAAAAAAAAATTTGAAAGATCTATTATCAAAATTTATTTATTATTTTATGTTTTCTAGTTAGTTATTTCTACGAGACCTAGAAAGCCTTAGTGTGTCATGGTCAGCTGGTATACGCTTTTCGCTAGTAACTTGGACCAAAATAACGCTCGTAGCAAATCGCACTGATGAACAAAATCATAAGAACCAGTCTCACTGCAAAGATGCTGTATGTCACCGGTTACAGGGATCAGGCCACAACATTTATTAAAAGGTTTCCCTCTTTCCTTTGACAAATACATATCTTTTAGGATTCCGTACCCGAAGGGTGCCAAACGGGACCCTATTACTAAGACTTGACTGTCCTGTCCTGTCTTTCTGTCTGTCTATCTGTCACCAGGCTGTATCTCGTGAACCGTGAGAGCTAGGCAGTTGACATTTTCACAGGTGATGTATTTCTGTTGCCGCTATAACAAAAAATACTAAAAATATAATAAAATTTATATTTAAGGGGGGCTCCGATAAAACAAACGTAATTTTTTTGCCGTTTTATGCCCGATATCAATAACGGCAACAGGTAGATACTTGAAATATTCACAGAATATTTAGTTCTATATTCGCTTCAAAAATAAATAATTAAATTAAAATTAAAAAAATATTTAAGGGGGCTCCCATACAACAAACGCGGTTTTGTGCGTTTTTTCTCGATCTTTGTGTCTAATGTTGTATAGATATAGCCTTTCGTGCGCGACTCCGACTCGCACTTGGGCGGTTTTTATTTAGCTTGGGAATTATTTATTGTTCTATGGAATCAGGCGTTACTTTAAGGAAATTCTGAGAATGCCTTGTGTTAGAGGCGAAAAGCGTCGCAACGCATTTTTTCACACAAGTATTGGTGTCGGTTGTGGTGTATTTGTTTCTTGCTTCTGCTTGAAAAAGCATGATGCTTGTGTTATTTTGGCGGAATTTAGCAAAGTAATTTTCACATTTTAATTTTATTTATTGTTGTGAACGTCTGCATTTCTTAGAACATTAAAGTTTTGAGGTTTGCTTGTTATAGATTCTCATTTTTAGATAATATTATACGTCCTCTAACTAAACGTTTAATCCATAATATTAAAAGATCTTATCGGAATCAGGTAAGATTAGGAGTTTTTAATTTACATTCAACAAATATAATGTAAAATTACTAAAACGCAGACCACATGGAAGCAGTGTCTTTCAACCAACTTAAACCACTTTTAAGTAACGGGTGAAAGTATACCAATTCTCAATAACAATTCTTATTGTTTTTTTATACAAATTGCCCGCGTCAGTTTCAAGGTTTTTTGGAAAGTATAAAAGTGTTCATAACTATGAGGGGTTTTGCCATAATCGCCACGCTTGACAGGCGGGTTGGCGATCGCAGTATGCAGTTGGAATCTCAGGAAGACGCTGCTGCCCGTCTCCTGGTAATTTATTTCCTTAGTCGCCTTCTACGACATCCACCCCTCATAGTTATGAAAACCACGAGGGAGGCCTGTGCAGTGGGCGTCAAATGGCTGATGATGATGATAAAAGTGTTATAGAGCAATTGAACTCTTAAGTTTAGAAGAAAATTATCACTTTTATTGTTTAGTTAGTTTGTGTAGTGCTTACGAAAGTTTTAGTTCGAAAAAAGTTAAACAAAATAGCATAAACTCACGCCTGTATCCCGGAGGGGCAGGCAGAGACCAGGGTCTGCCATTTGCCACGATCCTGACGGAACTTTTTCGCTTCATCAAGATGCGTTAGTCGTTGTATCCACGCACGCCGATTACAGGTACTGTTTATCTTGCTCTTTGCTAATACATCTCCTCATGTTCTTTTTTAATAACACGGGGTATAAGTAAAAGCGTATTTGGTTCGCTTTTTTCCCGCAACAATGGAGCAAGGGTCTAAAGCCGTTACACGATCTTAGTAAACTCGGACAGAGTGATTCATCTTAGTAACTAAAAACTGTAGTCCACTCGGATGGTGGCGCAAAGCTTTGATAGATCACGTCAGAAATGGGACTATCCGCCATAGAACTAAGGTGACTGACATAGCCTGTAAGATTAGCAAGCTGAAGCGGCAGTGGACTCGTCACGTAAATATGCTGAAGAAGCGACGGTCGATGGGGTGCAAAGGTTCCCGAGTGAAGACCGCGAACTGGCAAACGCAGCGTACGACATCCACCAGCCCGTTAGATTGACAATCTGTGGCAGATTGCTGAGAGTGGCTGGATGAGGATGGCCGTGGATGTGTACGGAATGATTGATTGATTGGGCAAAGTAAGGCTTCTCTTTACTTACCAAGTCCCCAATTCGCACTTATTTCCTGCTTTATATCCAGTTCATTCCGGTGCCAGTTTTCCGTGTGGCGCCAGATTAAGAATAGCGTCACTCCATTTCCTTCCGTGGATGTCGTAGAAGGCGATTAATGAAAAAAAAAATACGAAGAGACGGGCAGCAGCGTCTTCCTGAGATTACAACCGCATACTGCGACCGCCAACCCGCCTGCTAAGTGTGGCGATTATGGTAAAACCCCTCATGATTATGAAAACTATGCATCCTGTAGTGGGCGTCAAATGGCTGATGATGATGATGATGATGATCCAATTCATTCGGCTCTCTGAGTTGGTGAGTTGACCGTGAGTGCCAATGTGCCCATAGCACTGCAATGAAATCAACAGAGCTTAAGTTGTTTGCCTGCCGTTATTTTTTTTTTGTAAACGAGATGTAAAATGACCAACTCTGACGTCATACCGAGCAAGTACATATTATAAAGATACATGCGAATGCAGGCGGGACTTTTCCCTGGAGTAAAACAATAAATATGGTGTTGCCGAAAGTTGCCGGATAAAAGGCGAGTGAGCGCTGCCACTAGCTGTCATTAAAATACGTCTAATAAAATAAGTATTTAGTTTCTGTAATAAATTTCTGAAACCACCTCCAACGGGCGAAAGTATAAAATTCTCATTCTTTTTATACAAATCGTCGGCGTCAAGTTTATTGTTTGTTATCCAAAACTCAGTACAGCTCAAATAAAAACATGACAAGTGTTAATTTAAACTCATGTTTGCGATTTTTTTTTGATGCTATAAAGTTTAAAAAATCATAAAAATAATGACCGACGGCCCTAGATAGGACATACTAACCATCAGTGAGTAAAAGATAAGATAAGAATATTCTTTATTGTATGCCGGAAAAAAATGTTACAGAAACAGCAATGACAAAAGAAAAGATACAATTGGCGGCCTTATTGCTAATAGCAATTTCTTCCAGGCAACCTCATATCGGAGATTTGCCGAAGGAGAAATAGACACGGGTAGTCGGTGCAAATACGAATATTAATACACATACATATATGTAATAATAATAATAAACTTACATATATCATACTTGAATACTATACATAACTACAAGGTATTTTAAAAACCTGATTTAGGGGTAATTTTGGAGAACTCAGTCCTAAGAACAAAACAGTGTTCCAGTATAGAGCTATTAATTATTATCCACTGCCACACCACGTGTAATACAATTCGGAAATGATATTCAAAAAACGAGTTTCACACAATTATCGCGTGTTGATGACGGTTGGAGCTGGTATCGAATTAGTATGCCTGCGTCACTGCCTGCGTTTATTTTTTCTTCATTGGAACCAAATCCTGGTCCATTTGGAGATAGAGGTAATTTTCGAATATCTGATTTTTCTGATTCATTGTTTATTTGATAATAACCTGAGTGTTGGCAACCCAACAACGCATAGTTATTTTATTGTTTTGTAGCTGTGGCAACATTGTAACCTTTTCTCTTCTCTGTGTCACCGTTGAGCTGTAATGACGTTCTAATCTACAATAAATTATTTAATATTTGAAATCCAAACCCTCCACAGTCAGTCCAGACCTCTACACAGAGTAGTATTAATAATAACTGCCATACAACACAATTACTTGTCCTGACCCCAAACTAGGATACCCTGTGCTATGGTAACCAGGCAAGGACACCACAAACATAGAAATACATCCAGACTGAGGCCACCAGTGTGTCTAGTATACTTTCAAGAGAATAACTATTGCTAGAATCACTTGGTCGAGGGATCACTACAATAATCCTGTGTAGAAATCAAAATATCTAAATTTCACTTTAAATAGTACTTCCTTGACTCATTCAGCTCACTTTAGCATTTTATTTTAAAACATCTCAATGTAATTGGTTCATCCATTTAGATAGTAGGATGCCACAGACTGTCTATCTATGACAGAGATAACGACAGAAATAGGTGTCAATCTTATTACCCCCCCGTTTTAAATAGTCGTGTCAAAAAGAGAGGTAGGGTAACATTCTTATTTCAATTTTGATACATCGTGAGATCTGAAACCTACCTGAATGTCTGAGGTGTTCACATACCTCAGCGCTGAAAATCGCCAATCCGCGGTGGGTACGCGTGGTAATTAAGCCCATACTCTCTCTCTCTCTCTCTCTCTGAGAGAAGGCCTGCGTCCTGTAGTAGGACGTATATAGGGTGAATAAAAAAATTGCCAGCCTGTTTCTGAATCAAAAATTTAAATAACTAAATTACTCCGTATCAGTCTGTCTCTTCAGATTTCTCAAAAATTAATAACGCTGAACGATGCTTGCCTAAGTTGATTGCCGTACTTGATTTTTACGACCTCAATCTGGGTGTTTTTACAAGTTAGTGATGTCCTTGCCTGGTTACCATAGCAGCTATACTAGCTTGGGACCAGGACAAGTGATTGCGGTGTGTGGAAGTCATTATTATTATCATTTAGCGAAGTTTTCAATTCATAAACTTCATAAACCAGGTTAACATTTTATTTTTTGAGTGATTGCGGTGTGTGGAAGTCATTATTATTATCATTTAGCGAAGTTTTCAATTCATAAACTTCATAAACTTCATAAACCAGGTTAACATTTTATTTTTTTGAGTCTGCTTTGATACTCATTGCGAAACGGCGCATATTAATCAAATAATTTAAGCGATGCATCAATGTCAAGTGAAATGAAGGAGAATGACTGAGATTTTAAACTCAAGCGCGTGTAATGCCATATTCATGAGCCAAGCTATTAAGTTTTTGTTGAACAACTACTTTTATAATAAAAAAATAACAACTTCAAGATACGCTTCAAGATTCTTTTTTCGTAGGTGGCGCTAGTTAAGTATAATAACTTCCACACAACACAATCACTTGTCTTGGTCCCAAACTAGGATACCCTGGGCTGTGGTAACCAGGCAATAGCATCACTGACGTGGACATACACCCAGACTGAGATCATCTGTACAAATCAAGTACGGCGGCCTAAAGGGGGAATCGAACTCACGACATCTGTTTGGGTAGTCAAGCGTATTGACCGCTGGACCAACGAGGCAGTCATAGTATTAGATTCTACTTAAGTATAAGCATAAGCATAATCAGCCTATATGCGTCCCACTGTAGGGCACAGGCCTTCTCTCAAGGTGAACGCGTGCCCAACGCGGATTGGCGATTTCAAGCGCTGAGGTATGTGAACAGCTCAGACATTCAAGTATAATACGCACTAAAAGATAAGTTAGATGAGTGGACCTCGTGAACAGATTTTGACCTGATTCGTATGGAACCACCCATGGGCCCGTTTCATAAATCTACAATTCACGGTTTACTATTACAATTCGATGTACATTGTAAAGTCGATTAACCCACAGATAACCCACGACTCTGCTACGCAATGTATCTCGAATTGTCTCGAATGCACTACGAATTGTAATTTTATGAGACTGGCTCCTGGAGGCATTCCCTTTCTAACACAAAAAGAAACGAGCAACGTGGTAAAGAATTATCAGAAATCCGAAGTTTATTTCAACGTAAAGAATTCACATTTTGTTTTGTGCTGAAATAAATTCTTAAAATTCCTTTTATTTTTTCTCTTACCAACAACACATTCTGGAATGGTTCGCGTATTTTAGACAATATTTTTTTTTTGTTCTGGTGACGATCCGTGAACAATCTGAATACTCGCACTGGTGTCTTCCGGGTGATCGTCGCGCCTCTATCGGCGACGTGGCACACTACACATTGGTGAAAATTCAAACGGGAGAAGAGTTGCGCCCTATGTGCTTTTTCGTGATTTATACGTAATCATTCAAAGTTGAAGACGTTAAATGTGCCAACGAGTGTCATTTCGCCCTATGGACGTTGAAGAATGATTTGTGGCGCCTGGAAAACGCCCAACAAGGACTGACGCAGAGCAGCGAGCCCGAGCGCGCTAGAGTTAAGGTGCGGAGACCGGTGAGTTGCCAGGCCTATACAAATTCTCTTTAACACATTCTGTTTATTGAATGTCAATGAACAATGTTAGCCGCTGTCTTCAGGCCAAATTTGTAGTGGAGAAAAAGGTAGCGGAAGTAAAACTCGACTCTGACCATCTTCGATCTCATCTTTAATCTGTACTGTGATATCACTTTGAGAACCTCAATTTTTTTTAAGTCGGTTAAAATGAAGTCATATAATAGTCAGTTAAACGGGTGATCTACCTTTTTTTACGTAGAATCTAATATTAGGGGTTAAAGTATGAAATTGCCGTTTTATTGCAATAGGTTCTTTGAATTGACATAGAATCTTCATGGTTTGAGGTTTTAGAATGAAACTTTTTTCAAATGGTTTCTATGATGTTCTTTTTTTAAAAAATGTGAAACATTTGAATATCGACTTTAAATTGTTTTTGTTATTCAATTTAGACAAGAAAGATGGATACTGCGAAAATTCGAGTGATTATGAGGCACCCATTTTTCGTATTTTTTTATTTTATTGATTTGACGCAAGTGAGTCAATATTGTGGGTAAGGTAACGTTAAACCATGCCGCTAATTCCTGGGTAGGGTCGGCTTCCACTATCTCTCTTAATTCATCGTTATTCACCTGTGTGGGCGGTCTTCCTCGTGGCTCGTTCTTTAAGTCGAAATTTCCATCACGAAAGCGTTTAAACCAAAATCGCACGGTGCGTTCATTAGTAGACCCCTCTCCAAACGCAGCATTGATATTGCGGACTGTTTCTGCCGCGTTACTTCCGCGTCGGAACTCGTATTCAAAAATCACTCGAATTTTCGCAGTATCCATCTTTCTTGTCTAAATTGAATAACAAAAACAATTGAAAGTCGATACTCAAATGTTTCACATTTTTTTAAAAAAGAACATAATAGAAACCATTTGAAAAAAGTTTCATTCGAAAACCTCAAACCATGAGGATTCTATGTCAATTTAAAGAACCTATTGCAATAAAACGGCAATTTCATACTTTAACCCCTATTACTATGTTTACGAAGGCAGATTACATCGTCGTTGACAAATCGACCGTAATGCAACTGGGCAAAGTGCACAATCGTATACTTTTGGTATAATTTAAAGCAATTAGATATTGGTTGGCAAAAACTCGAAATATGGATCTGCGTCGGCCAAAATTATGGGCGCTAAGCACTTGTGTTGAACCCATGTTACTATATGGGCTGTTGATGCTGTTATGCGCATAGTCCATGAAATTTTAAAGTCTTTAAATGTAAATTAATACAGCAATGTACCAATAAACTATATTCACAGTTTGGTACTATCAAATATTAAAAATGTTGTTTTTATAACCAGTGAATAAAAAAACAAAAAACACTTTATAATGAAAATCATTTTTAACTTTCGCACATCAGTGACAACATGGTGAAGGTATAAAAGTAACTGAGGTTCAGTGGCTTTAACATATATCTATAAAGCACATAATCTTTATTAGAAAGTTATAAGGTGTACCAATTACTATCCGCAATAAAGCCGCTTGCTGTACCTTTTTAGGGTTCCGTACCCAAAGGGTAAAAACGGGACCCTAATACTAAGACTTCGCTGTCTGTCTGTCCGTCCGTCCGTCCGTCCGTCCGTCCGTTCGTCCGTCCGTCTGTCTGTCACCAGGCTGTATCTCAAGAACCGTGATAGCTAGAGAGTTGAAATTGTCACAGATTATGTATTTCTGTTGCCGCTATAACAAGAAATACTAAAAATAAAATAAAATAATTATTTAAGGGGGGCTCCCATACAACACACGTGATGTTTTGCTGTTTTTTTTTCTTTGTGTCTAATGTTGTATAGTAATGGTACGGAACCCTTCGTCCGACTGTCCGACTCGCAATTGGCCGGTTTTTATAAGTCGTATCCTTAGTTTAGTTTTTTAGCAGTCGTTAGTCTAGTTTTTTAGCAGTCGTTAGTCTAGTTTTTTAGCAGTCCATTTTTTGCTGTTGAATAGATTCGAAATGATCTTAGTGTTAAGTAAAAACTATGTTTCTTGTTTTGTTTATCCTCTTTGAAGTATCACGGATTTTTTTTAAGCCACACTATGATTTTAAAAACTTATGTAGAGGGTAAAACTTCTACCCATGCCGGGACTTGAACCCGCGACCTCTGGCTTACCGTGCCAGTGCTCTCTCAAATGAGCTAATGGGCAAGTGCAGGCATCGGCAAAATTTTGAGCCTCTTTACTCTTTACTTTGCCTCATTACTTCGGCCAGATGTCGCTGCCTGTACGTAATACAGAGAAGTTTGTAAAGAGGCTCGAAATGTCGCCGGTACCTGCACTTGCTCATTAGCTCAGTTGGGAGAGCGCTGGCGCGGTTAGCTAGAGGTTGCGGGTTCAAGTTCCGTCATGGGTGGATTTTCTAGCCTCTGAATAGGTTTGTAAAATGGTCCTCAGCACGTGTTAGTGCAAAGAAAAAAGAATATAATCACACTATGATTGTTAACTGTAGCATATCATCAATTGTACATTAAATATGGAAGGTATATCCATACCTTCAATCCTCTGTACAATATTTTATATGTCCTCTGTATGTATAGTAGGTTTGCTGGACTTTATTGAGTTGAAAAGGCTGAACTTAACTCACTGAAGACTCATTGAAGACAGGTTACTGTAAATATTAAGTATAAGTTAAATATGTATAGAGACGTGTAACGGAATGATTTCCATCATAATGATGGTGATGGATATATAATTGATATCAAGACATACATTTTGAGTCGTCTCTCAACGGCATAAAGTGAAATTCAGGTCGTACATGAAAGCTCCAGAAATCGTTTGAAAAAATACAAGTCAACAACGTATCAAAAACAAGCCTCGGTAATTCCTAAATAGTGACCTAACGGAAGAATTTAACACTAGTATCTGTCAGGTATCACGTTTTAGAAATCCACTGATTTATCTGTAATAGTCTTTGTTGCTCTAATAGTAGAGTTTGTTTTCGCCTGACAACGTAAAACAGGTTCTTTTGAGGTGCACAGCCTGGGGCCTGATTTTTTTCTCTTCGTGACTTAAAATGAGACCTGTTTTAATAAGCTATTCTGTTGTATCTGTTGAATAATTAGCAAAAAAATATCAAATTATCAAAAGCCAATTTTCAACAGTCGACAGAATATTAGAAGGAAATATTAGGGACCACATTTTAAAATGGCAGAATCTTAATGTAGGTCTTAGGTCAGGCGCTGTCCGTATGTCTGGCCGCAGCATTAGTGTTTTCCTACTTTTGTAAGAATAGTAACTAATGTCTTAACATTGCAAATTGTTGTGCTCTAGTATACAATAATAGTACATTGTTCACCGAGAGGAGAAAGTGACCGATTACCATCGAGGGTGTCGTTTGATGCCGGAGCCGTTGGCGAGGGCTTTAAAACACCCGAGATCGGGAATCGCAGTTTCTCTCGAGTAATACATAGTGCTTTATATTAGGGGTTAAAGTATGAAATTGCCGTTTTATTGCAATAGGTTCTTTGAATTGACATAGAATCTTCATGGTTTGAGGTTTTCGAATGAAACTTTTTTTCAAATGGTTTCTATGATGTTCTTTTTTTAAAAAATGTGAAACATTTGAATATCGACTTTCAATTGTTTTTGTTATTCAATTTAGACAAGAAAGATGGATACTGCGAAAATTCGAGTGATTATGAGGCACCCATTTTTCGTATTTTTTTATTTTATTGATTTGACACAAGTGAGTCAATATTGTGGGTAAGGTAACGTTAAACCATGCCGCTAATTCCTGGGTAGTTTGACTAGGGTCGGCTTCCACTATCTCTCTTAATTCATCGTTATTCACCTGTGTGGGCGGTCTTCCTCGTGGCTCGTTCTTTAAGTCGAAATTTCCATCACGAAAGCGTTTAAACCAAAATCGCACGGTGCGTTCATTAGTAGACCCCTCTCCAAACGCAGCATTGATATTGCGGGCTGTTTCTGCCGCGTTAGTTCCGCGTCGGAACTCGTATTCAAAAATCACTCGAATTTTCGCAGTATCCATCTTTCTTGTCTAAATTGAATAACAAAAACAATTGAAAGTCGATATTCAAATGTTTCACATTTTTTAAAAAAAGAACATCATAGAAACCATTTGAAAAAAGTTTCATTCGAAAACCTCAAACCATGAAGATTCTATGTCAATTCAAAGAACCTATTGCAATAAAACGGCAATTTCATACTTTAACCCCTATTACTACACCTGCTTGATAGTTTTATTTTACTTTCTACGAAAACTGAATCCTCAAACAACACACAAATTGGAAATGGCGCCAATGGCGTCTGCAATTTTCACATGTTCTTTTTTCAAATTGTTTATCCTGCCGCCGCAGGGTCGCACTGCCAGCCCGACACCATCCAACACACAGCTAGTGGCCAGTGTCATTTTGCGAACTTGGAGATAAAAACTCACTGTAAAAACTTTTTGGCTTTTGATATTTAGGTTACCGGCGCATAGGCTTACCCAAAATTAAAAAAGAAAAACCACGTAAGAAATGGATTTTCATACACTTTTCTCTCCCGCTCAGATGCGTTTTCTCCCCGCATATTTGTTCGATATGCAATAACGTACTTTCTACCGTAAATTTGATAAAGTATCAAGGTACTTTCCAAGCAGGTGTAGTATAAATAATATTCCTATCTTATCTTATCTTGATTGCACTTATGGAATCTTGTTAGGTAGGTACTCGTACCAACTTATGTATTAGATTTCAGATGATTTGAGAAAAGATGGTCGGAGTGGAGTTTTTTTTCCCGCTGCCTTTTTCTCCGCTACAAATTCGGGCCCAAGGCAGCGGCCAACATAGTACATCGACCTTCAACAAACAGAATGTAAAATCTTTACGTCGAAATATATTTCTGATTTCTGGCCCTAGAGTCACACGTACACACGTAGTTTTTGAATAAAATGGTATAAGCACGACAATAGCTATTATTTACCACTGTTGGATTTAAATTTAGGGTTCCTAAAAACTATCCCCGCATACGGCTCACCCTTTTCACTCCCCCACTACGTAGGACAGTGCTTGGTGCGAATTCTACTATTCCCAGAATATGTTAGCTCTTAAACAACTACAGTGACGCCATTGATACATTTTCGGACTACATCAATAAAGTAAAAAAAGTTATTACAGACAAACTGAACACCAAAAACATAGCAGGATATGTCATCATCAACCCTTTTTATTGTATAAGCTTTTCATATACAATACCCTGATCAATCAACATAAAAATACACCTTACTATGAGATCACAAAACGTCGCAAAGACAAAATTTGTAGTACTCCCACGCCGACCTTAAGTTTCACAAAAAGGCAGCAGTTATATTTAGGACCAACCTTGTATAATAAATTCAATAAAATGTGTTATGTATTCAACCTACCGATTCACGAATGTAAAAAGAAAGTGCTAGAACGTCTAAAATCATTAACATATGATGATACAGAAAATTTCTTAACCAGTTAAAAACAACACACACATCCTCCTCCATACACACGATAACACACACATAAAACAAAAACACACACACACACAAGACACAAACACACACACACACACACACACACACACACACACACACACACACACACACACACACACGCACACACATACACACACACAACGCATGCCGCATGTTAAATAAGCAATAACATAACATTACTATGTACTAGATTCATTATTATTTTATGAATTTTTGTTTTTTATTATTTTTGTTTGATAAACATGACCTCACCACCTACTGTCTTCCGCCTTTTGCAAGAGGCACGGGCCTACTAACCATAAATACAGGCTACGCGATAGTCTAGTTATGGTAGTAGTCACATAAAATAGCACAAAATGTAACTCATTCTAACCATTCCTTGAAATAAATATTTTTTAATTTTAAACAACTACAGTGACGCCATTGATACATTTTCGGACAACATCAATAAAGTAAAAAAGTTATTACAGACAAACTGAACACCAAAAACATAGCAGGATATGTCATCATCAACCCATTATGTCCCCAACGAGGGGCACGGGTCTCTTCCCTGAGGAAGGTATAGGCCATACTCCACCACGGGGGCCAGGTCCGGATTGGTGGAGGCTTGTAGACTAGTGGCTCGTCTACTGTCAGAAGTTGTCAAGCCGCCCTAAGGCCTCTGACTTGGCTTAACGACTGCCATCTATCGACGGCAGCCGGCACCAACAGCTTAACGTGCCTTGCGAAGCGCGGAACCGCTCCGAAAAATGCCACTAGCGTTAGGCATAGACGGCGACCCATCCATGCACTGAACGCGCCCTGTGTTGCTTAACCTTCGTGATCGTTTAAGATCACTCAGGCAGCCGGGGCTACGAGCGATTGCAGGATATAAATAGTTAATAATATTTAATTTATTAAATATTTGATAATTTATTTTCCTTCAGTTTATTAGGTATCTATGTAGAAACTGGTTTATGTTGTCTTTATAGGTATCATCAGTAAGTAGATATCATTGAATTTTAAAGTTCAATGTAGATATTCTTGTTCCATATTTACAAATAATGTAGCAAATAAGTTATAATAAAGTAGTTTTTGTTTGTGTTTTACTTGCCCTTTTCCCGCTGTCTGCTTAACACTCTAAGTATCACGGCTGGCTGGAAGAAATTTCCGGAAGAAAATACAGTTTTTTTAAGTGCAAAATTTTGTATTTTTTGCAAAAAAGTGTAACAAACAAACAATCTTTCAAAGATTGTTTGTTTGTTACACTTAACACCATCAATTTGTGTTGACAATTTGGTGGCACATGGCAGAATCGGACTTAGGGTGTGAAGCTTTCTGCTCTACCGATGCGCCACCGTCGCCAACCTCTAACCATTTACATCAAAGCCTCTTTTTGCCGCAAAAAACAGTATTAAAGAAGATAATAATTATTTCATAAACTAACTTCATTGATTCCTTTACTCGTTCTAACATATGATAGAAAAAAAAATTGATGTCTAACTAACGCCAAAAAATTACAATATATTACGTTCAATCGTGGGAAGGCGGGAAATGCGTGGTACCTAGATATACATACATACATACATACATACATACATACATAAACTCACGCATGTATCCCAGCGGGCTACGATCCTGGCAGATCACTTTCGCTCCCTAAACATTCATTAGTCTACATTCATTAGTACCTAGATATTTCGACGGGTTATACCTACATCATGAAGTCAATGGTTTGACTTTTTTGCATAAAATGGCCCAATCAACGTTCACGTCGTCACGCATGGCGCACAGAATACACCAATCACAAAGTGATTTACTCTGCAGCACATCTTGCGCTCATTTCATTGGTACAGACTAATCGAGAGGACAGGGGCCGTTTTTGAGAGTGAACTTTGTAGGAAGAAATACTTCTATGGCTTTTTTATTCATAGGTTTTCCCTGGCTCAGTGACATCGACATATGCTGGATTTCCGCCTCCGCAAACGACTTCTGGATGTTTATTAGGCAGTTAAGGCTGCATGGGTTGCATGACGTCACATTTATTAGTTTGTCAAACCACTCCGCGTACGAATTTGACAGTTCAATCCATCGATCAAATCAAACTAGCCAGTACTCATCCACTGCTAGTCAGTGGCCTCAACCAAGGCAGGCCACCTCCTCCTATCCTCGGTCATAGTCGTCCAGCCGCTGCCAGCAGTCTGCCTGAGATCGTCGGTCCAGCGAGCTGGTGGGCATCCTTCGCTGCATTTGCCATTTCGTGGCTTCCACTCGAGAAACTTTGCATCCCATCGACCATCGGTTCTGCGGCTTATGTGACCAGCCCACTGACGCTGCAGCTTGGTTTTTAATCAGTACATGATTACTTTTTCTTTCTATGTAGGTATATTATATTCATTATATCCTCCTCTTCGTGTGGCGCCGGATTAAGAATAGCGTCACTCCATTTCCTTCTGTGGATGTCGTAGAAGGCGACTACGGAAATCAATTACCAGGAGACGGGCAGCAGCGTCTTCCTGAGATTCCAACCGCATACTGCGATCGCCAACCCGCCTGCCAAGCGTTGCGATTATGGCAAAACCCCTCATGGTTATGAAAACGCTGAGGGAGGCCTATGTCCTGCAGTGAACGTCGAATGGCTGGTGATGATGATGATCCTCCTCTTACACATAGGTATTATAACTTATTTATGTAGTAGTTTATAACAATTATTTAAGTAAGATTTATGCAAGTTTATTATTAAGTTTAAGTATGTACTATTCGTATTTGCACCAACTACCCGTCTCTCTTTCCCCTTCGGAAACCTTTCCGTCACAAGGTTGTCTGGAAGAAATTGCTGTTAGCAATAAGGCCGCCCATTGTACTTTTTCATTGTAACTTTTATATTTTATGTCTCGCTCCTCGTGTGCAATCTTATCTTATCTTATAGGATATATCAGTCACCTTAGTTCTTTGGCGGATTGTCTCATTTGTGACGTCATTGACATTCAACCGCCATTTCGGAGTACGTTAATTCGGATCAAACGAGTCCGACAAAGTAGCGCCCCTGTGCTGGCTTATTTCCATGATGTCGCTGTCTCCGGTTAGGTAGGATGTTAACTGTCAAACTGAGACAATAGTTGCGTCAGCGCAGCTGCTGAGCACGGCTTAGCTGTCGGTGGGGTCAAGTTGGAGTGCGCGCACGCTGAGGCTGCAGCTAAGTGGAAGAATATGCTACTTTTTGGATTAACTGGTTTTTGACCAAACATGAGGGCGACCAAGCGCGATGCCCACTATCGGACTTTGTTACTTGTATTTCATCAAATGCAATTGGTAGCAAAATTAAAACTTTCAAATCTTCATAAATTTCGAAAATTCTTCTTCATAAATGGGATCTATCCCACCGTGCCCACTGGATCTACCTAATTATGTTTTTTTTTTATTTTTTTGTATTTGACTGCACACATTGGTGGCAATCTACACATCCAAAGTATTGTAGACAGTAAAAGTGAGCACTGTGCGACTAAATAAACCCTTCATGCTAATAGTCAATGGTTGTCTAGAAGAAATTACTTTTAGTAATAAGGCCGGCAATTGTACTGCACTATATTATTGTTAAATTCTTATATGCAATTCCTGCTGTACATACAATAAAGAATATTCTATCCATAGATATTATGCCTTTTCGCGGACTGCGGCGAAGCCCAAAAGAAGGGTAATGTGTTTGGCTCGTATGTATGTATGTAAGTATGTCCGATTCTATGTACCCTTATAACTATTTAACCATTGGTAAAATTTCGACAATCTCAATCGATTCGTCATGTTTGCTAGAAATAAAAAATTAAAATAAAAAAATTAAGAAGTAACGCCACTGCTAAGTAATGCCTACTAAGCAGGCGGGACCCAAAACAAGGTACCTAGGTTGGTCCCGCCTACTTAGTAGTTCATGCTCAGCAGTCGGATTGTTGGTTATTTTTATTTGCGTTTTTTATTATTGAATTGAATTGAAATAATTTATTCACTTAAAACACAGTACAATGACAGAGTACAATTTTAAATTATAAATTTAAAAAAACATGCAAGGAAAGCCAGTGCACTGCGTTTGTGAAAGGACCCGACTCAGCATATGTCACAAAAAGGATACCTTCTGTAACGCTGGTATTCTGTCGGCACCTAATAAGTAAAATAAATAAAAACGAAAGACACACACAATAGATATTAGGAAAAATAATATAATAATAATAATAAATATGTAAATTTTCAAATATATAAGCAGATATTTTTAAATATAATATAATAAAGATTAAATAGGTTAGTTCGACCGATCTTAAAGTAAATGAAAAGATGAAATAAGTTAGTTTTACCGATCTTAATCGAGTTATTGTAATTAATTTATTTTGTTTTATTTTCTTTTTTCGTTGGCATAACCTACTAAGAAGCGCACCACAGCAGCAAAAAAAACTACAGATGACACATCTTATAGAGCAGAGCTATACAATTTCAATCATTCTGCTGGTCCTTAAACAACACTAACCTATAATGATTTTTGAATGATCCTAAAGTTGATCCTGACAAATCACATATTATTATATTATTTGATCCTGACAAATCACATAAGCACGTAATCACTTTTAAAAACTATTTAGAGGCTCAAAATTCCACCCATGCCGGGACTTGAACCCGCGACCTCTGGCTCACCGTGCCAGCGCTCTCCCAACTGAGCTTATGGGCAAGTGCAAGCATCGATGAAGTTTCGAGCCTCTTTACAAACTTCTCTGTATTACGTACAGGCAGTGACATCTGGCCGAAGTGAATTAAATCACTTGCAGCCCCGAGCAATCCACTTTGCAGTTAGGTTTTTACATCGGAATCATATCGCTGTACCTACATGATTATATATTCTTTTTGTTGCACTAACCCGTGCTGGGGACAATTTTAAAAATCTATTTAAAACCACATAATCACTTGTCCTAGTTCCAAATGAAGATATCATGTGCTAAGGTAACCGGGAAAAAATATCACAAACATGAAAATACACCGATACTGAGGCCATTTATACAAATCCGGACCTACGACCTCTGGTTTGGTACACAAACGTGTTAGTCGCTAGACCAACCAGGTAGTCCAAGTCAAATCAGTGACTTTATTTATAGTAATGTGCAGATTTTGATGCCCAGATAACTTTGAACACAACATAATAATATCCGAGCACAAAGCGCAGTGAACTTTACACGATGTACGTAAGTCTGCGGGTTTAGTAAATACCTACGCATCAATCTGGAAAAATACCAAAATCTTCTGAAATGAAATGAAAATAAATTAATTTATTGTGTAGAACACGGACTACAGCTGTTAGCAGTTATCGTTGCGCCGGATTAAGAATAGCGTCACTCCATTTCCTTCCGTCGATGTCGTAGAAGGCGACTAAGGAAATCAATTACCAGGAGACGGGCAGCAGCGTCTTCCTGAGAGTCCAACCGCATACTGCGATCGCCAACCCGCCTGCCAAGCGTGGCGATCATGGCAAACCCCTCATGGTTATGAAAACCACGAAGGAGGCCTGTGTCCTGCAGTGGGCGTCAAATGGCTGATAATGATGATGAAGGTCAACAGGTTCTACCTTTCAGGTGTATACCACATTTGTTTACTCAAAGCTAGTACAAAGATTTTTCAAGAACTATTTTTTAAACCTAATATCTTAGATCAAGGCGCACAGAGTGCGCCAGGCCGAGTTCTTGGCCGGCCCGCGCTGTGCATATATTTACACGAAGCCGACGAGCACTCGACCCCCCTTTATCTATCTTTGAAACCAGTTATGTCACATGATAAAAAATTTGCGGAGGGGTTAAGGTTACCAAATTGAAAGATTATTCTAAATTTCATGCCTCAAGCTATTGTAGTTTAGAAGATGTGGGAGTCCACAAATTGCAATTTTCGGCACTCACTGACTCACTCACTGATGGATTAAAAGTCTAGGGTACTTTTAATTTAACTAGAGATTTGAAATGTTAACAGTATTTATTGAGGTAACAGAAAAAATAAAATATCATGAAAAATATACAGGGCGACCAGATTATATAAGGTCATAATTTGAGACTGCGTTTTAAGTACCTAATCCGTAATGATTAGAGATAAACTTTATAAAAAAACCCATTTATTAAAGTTATATGCACTTCTGGATTTATAAATGTTTTCAACAGCAAAATAAATTCACGACGCAAACAACTTATTAAGACGTCAGAAAAATCTGAAATCCTAAAACTTATATAAGTTGCGGTGGTAGCCTAGTGGCTAGAACCTCGGACTCGGAAGTGCGAGACCCAGGTTCGATCCCCGGTGCGGGCATGTACCTATGACTTGGTTTTCTAAGTTATGTACATTTGTGAAGTTATAGTAGCAATACCACTCGCTAACGGAAACCTGAGTGTCTGAGCTATTCACATACCTCAGCGCTTGAAATCGCCAATCCGCGGTGGGCACGCGTGGTGATTAAGCCCATACTCTCTCTCTGAGAGAAGGCCTGTGCCCTACAGTGGGACGTTGATAGGCTGCTTATTTGTTATATATAAGGTGCATTAAGGTTGCCACTTAATAGGCTAAGCACTTACCTTGAAACCTTTTAAGTTTTATAATTTATAATTTGTCGTTGTACTAGCTACTGTTTGTCCTAATAAAATAAAATAACATAAATAGGGTGGACAGGGTCTTAAGTCAGGACAGTGTTTTAAGTGCTCCCGTGTAATACGTTGTAAGTAGAAAAAAAAGCTTTGCTAGCTGTGACAAATAGAAAGAAAGAAAGAAAGAGAAAGAGAAACGTTTATTGCACCAACAGTCACACACAACAAAAATACGAAGTACAAATGAGAAGAAAACATCAAAAATAGAAAAGGTACAAACACACATAAAGAAATACATTTATACAGTTTTGTCGCGGTGTGTAACCGCTGCTGCAAAAGGCAGCTGACTCAGCATAATGCTGAGAGTGTAGGCTCTCAGCGCTGGTTTTCAGTCAGTGCCTAAATGTCCCATGAGTGTCTCAATTGCGCGGCGCAGTGTATCTTTATATAATTAAATAATAAGATAAGACTAATATTTATTGTACACAGACATAAAATAGTAAAAAATATTTATGTAAAAAAAAAAAAAAAAAAAAGACAAAATATAGGTATAATACTTAAACAGTAATAATAAAATGGCATATGCATAACAAATTTAATAAACATAAACGTTAGCAAATTAAATATAAAATGTGGTGGCCATAGATGTCCTTGATGCGATCACATAGTTAAAGTTTGTCAAGTTAGTAGTTGCGGCGAGAAGTTTGGACAGGATAGGGAAGTCTCTGCTGTTCAAGCAAATATGCCCTGAGCTTACGCCCAAAGGCATATCGACTGGACGCTTCATGGACAGGGGGAGGAATATCATTCCAGCACTTGGACGCCGCATACTTAAAACTGCCACGGAAAGCCTTCGTACGATGCGCAGGAATAAGAATTCTGTTCTTATGCACATAACGCTGACGGGACGACCACTCCAGCTTTTTGTGAAGGTAGGCTGGAGATTTACTGCGAATAATACCAAATAGTAATGTAGCAAGATGCAGTCGTCGACGGGCTTCCATGTTCAAAAGCTTTGCAGCGTTCAAGAACGGGGTGATATGGGATCTGGGTGGGACTCTGAAACAAAACCGAGCACATGCGTTTTGCACTCGTTGTATAAGTCTCTTTGCCCGGCCAAGTATACAACCACCATAGACAACATCGCAGTAGTTCAATCTAGATAATATTAACGATTCACTTAGCCTAACACGCAAATCAGTGCTAAGGTAATCACGTATATTATATAAAACTTTCAGGCGGTAGAAGCAATTGCTCACTACATTTCTGATGTGGTTTTCAAATCGTAGATCACCGTCCATCAGCACACCAAGATTTTTAGCTTCTACCACCCTCTCCACTGGTTTACCCATAATGGCTATATTATTGGCTGCAAGAGCTTGCACCATCTTATGGATTTGATGTTTAGTGCCAAGCACCATGTACTTGGACTTGCTAGGGTTCAGCACCAGACAGCCTCTGTCGGACCATGACGCTATGCTATCGAGGTCTCTGTTGATCAAACTAGCTGCCACAGCTGCGTCTGATGGTATGGTAGACATATACAGCTGTGTATCATCGGCATAAAGATGGCAGTTGCTGTTTTTGATACTAGCAACTATATCTGCACTATACAAGATGAATAACAGAGGGCCTAATATAGATCCCTGTGGTACACCCCTAGCCAGTTGCTTTGTTGCTGATAACTGTATTGTGCCATTGCCTTTCTGTATCCCTACTATCTGCGCACGGCCCGACAGATAGCTATCGAACCACCGAACAGTAGCATTATCAAATCCATAATACGACATCTTCGATAACAAGAGAGAGGTATTCAAACTGTCGAAGGCCCTGGAGAAGTCTAGCAGCACCAGAATGGTACTCTTTCCCTTGTCCATTTCGGTCAAGACGTTATCTACGACGTCCAATAACGCGGTAGCCGTTCCCCGACCCTTCCGGAACCCAGACTGTATATCTGGCAGTATGCCATTCTCCTCCAGGTACTTCGACAGCTGATTATACACGGCCCTCTCGATTATCTTAGACATACAGGGAAGGATACTTATGGGGCGCAGGTCGGATATATGGACAGGGTTGGGTTTCTTGGGAAGAGGAGTAACTTTCGCCGTCTTCCAGTCGGTCGGAAAAGTTTGCGATGTTATGCTCCGGTTAACAATCGCGGTCAGTACAGTTAAAGTCTTCGGTAGAGTTAGTAAGATCATGTCAATACTAATTAAGTCAACTCCAGTTGCATTCGTTTTTATAGAAGTCAATATTTTTGATATGATGTATGGCGTCACAGTGTTAAGCGTGAAAGTGGTGGTCATGTCGTGTCTGTGGAATTCGTAATAAGTCAAGTCAGAAATAGTCACCTCAGTCGATCCTGGAACATTCAAGAAGTGGTCATTGATCGCGTCAGCGTCGTTATAGTGCGAAGGAAGTTCCGTGTTCCGCTTATCTGGCAGGACTGTGCGTTTGAGATTACTCCACAGACGCTTGACATCACCTGCACACTTATTAATGTTCTCTGCAAAAAAAGCGCGTTTCTCATTGTATAATGAGGTTATAACTAAATGTTTCAGGTCTAAATAATACTTTTTATGTGCATCAGTTTTAGTGCTCTTGTACCTTTTATGAGCCTCATCACGGAGACGCATCATCAGACGCACATTATCCGTAAGCCACGGCTTGGGAGACTTCCTCACAACTATAGTTTTAACTGGTGCGTGTCTGTCAAATAATCCGCCAAATAGAAAATAAAATAATGGTAGTTTGTGATACTGTTGCATAATAAGGGTTCTTATAACACGAGTGTGTTTTAAAAAAACGAGTTTTTTTATAGCGTGTTATAAGGCCAAGTTATGTACAGTATCATACACTACTTTATCTACTCTCATACTATAATACATAAAATAATATTGCAAATAAAACGCTGAATATCAACAAATTTATTTTTACTTGTAATAAACTCGTGCTAACATTTATTATAGTTGCCTTTAGATTTCGCCGGTAACAGGTTCATAGTCATGTTTGACGCAGCTTCCAGAATGTCTGGTGGTGTATAATTACCACTATCTTCGCTTTCAGACATGTTTTTACACAAAAACTAATTTATTTTACAAACGGAACCAAACTTTGTTCAATTATTGAAAAGTTTTTTTTAATGTAAAATGTTGGCGCCAAGGCGCAAACATCGATTGCGCATGCGTGTTGCGTCGCCGCGGACTCGTTCATTGAAACCTTTTTTTTAAAAGTAAAGGTTCAACCTTCTTGGTCCAGCTGGAGGTTGTATAGGTGTATCGTTATGATTAAAACGTTATATTATGATATCTTTGACGTTCATTAAGTAAACATTCTGTTTTTACAATGAATAAAAATATTTGAATTGAATTGAATTGAATTGAATACAGGTGTCCATACAAGACCTGTATCGTAATAAAACTTTTCATTTTTTATTTTTGGCCTTTGCGTAATGTTTGTCATAGGAGTTTTGTTTTCAGTTTTATTTAGATAATAAAGCGAAGTGGGCCCCAGGAACACCGCCACGGCGGGGCCGAAGGCCGAGCTCCATTCAGGCCGAGGCCGAAGGCCGAGACCATACATGTTCCCACTTATCAAATCCCTACCCCAAGTGTCTAGCGAGGCCCTAGGCCGAGCGCCGCGGAGAGCGAAGCTCGGAGCGGCTGGGGGTTGGTGCGCGCTTAGCGCAGGGGGTTCACCCCCTAGTCAGAGTAGATAAAACTATTTATAGTACATATGGTGCTACATTACCGCACTAGTGCGATAATGAGCACTTTACGTGCCTATGTCGAAACTTCAAAGGGCCATATGTACTATAAAACGTTGTACGATACACGTGCGAATAGGTAATTCGTAACTCGTGTCGATATAAAACACTCCCTTCGGTCGTGTTTTAATTTATCGCCACTCGTTGCGAATTTCCTACTTTTCGCACTAGTATCGTAATGTACTATTATTTTCTTACTATAATGACTATTCTGGATCATATAACTCTTTTCTAAGCTATTATGCACTTCATCAGACTGACATTCTTAACAAAATGTCATAAAATCCCGCCAAAACAAAAATGTAAACTTAAAAACTTGTGAAGTTTAATCCGTACTTAGATTTAAAAGTTACACAATTTTTCTGTATTTATTATAACACTGCTGATTCCGCGAAGACAAGGAACTTGGCAAAGAAATTGCCTAAAGGTGTAGGATGCATAGGGCGTCCCCCTTCCCTTCTCCTGGCAGTAGCATATATAATAAACTTAAAAAGAAAAACTATCACGGCTTAGTAGGCTTTACAAGTCAACGATTAGCTTAGCAAAGCTCTTTCTGCGGAACCCTACACTGTGCGTGGCCCGACACGCACTTGGTCGATTTTTTCTTGGCTCTCGAAGTGCTGAACCACGTCCGTGAAACACTTAAATAAAATACTCATGAAGTCGATTTTTTTATGTGGTCTACGAGTATATAGCACCTGCAGGACACAGGTTTCCTGTCAGAGAGAGTATGGGCTTAATTACCACGCTTGCCCACTGATTGGCGCTTCATTTCAGGAGCTGAGGTATGTGAACACCTCAGGCAGTCTGGTTTCCTCACAATGTTTTCCGTCAGGGTTAGCGAGTGTTATTGCTGCTATAACTTCACAAATGAGCGTAACTTAGAAAATAAAGTAATGCTGGGATTCGAACCCACGAACTCCCAAATGTGAGGCCGGCGCTCTACCGCTCCGCTACCACCATTCTAGATACACTATATCATAGCATTACTAGCGGATCCGGAAAACCTTGTTTTGCCATATTAATTAGCCTACGACCTATTCACAGACATACCAAATATACACAAAAAAAAACATAAAAATTGGTGAAGCCGTTTCGGAGGAGTTCGACAACAAACACCGTGACACGAGATTTTTATATATTAGATATTATTCAATAGTATTACAACTTAATGTAACCTTGTATTATTTAACCAGAAGATTCTTTTGAGTATCCACAGGTGTGCTCATTTGGATATTAAAAATAAATCTTACATTTAAAAACCCCATTCTAGGAATCGCACACCTGTGACGGTTTATTTCCGTCAAAACAGCAAAAAAAAACTCCATTAATCTCAGTGACTTGAGAGTGTTTTTATTCTCTTAAACCATTCTACAAAATTATTTTTTTATGTCATTAGTATTACGGAAAATCCTTTGTTCGTCGGGCAGTGACCAAGGGCCGTATAAAGTCAAAAGCAAAGCAAAAAATTTTATTCACTATATAAACTAAATTTATCATCATCATCATTCAGCCACGAGAAGTCCTGCTGGACATAGGCCTCCTCCATGGATTTCCAAAAAGACCGGTTGGAAGCGGCCTGCATCCAGCGCCTTCCTGCTTCTTGGATGAGGTCATCTGTCCATCTTGTGGCTGGTCGTCCTACGCTGCGCGTGTGTTACCAGTGATGACTTATGGCACTGAAACGTGGTCTCTCACTATGAGCCTCATAAGAAGGCTCAAGGTCACGCAACGAGCTATGGAAAGGGCTATGCTCGGAATTTCTCTACGAGATCGAATCAGAAATGATGAGATCCGTAGACGAACGAAAGTCGTCGACATAGCCCAGCGGATTAGTAAGTTGAAGTGGCAGTGGGCGGGGCACATAGCACGCAGAACTGATGGCCGATGGGGCCGAAAAGTTCTCGAATGGAGACCACATTATCGGCAACAAAATTTCTACTTAATAATAATAAATTCCACACAACACAATCACTTGACCAGGTCCCATACCAGGATACCCTGTGCTATGGTAACCAGACAAGGACGTTACAAACGTGAAAGTACAGTATTTTTTGAGCTTATGGTTTTATTATGAAAGTACACCCAGACTTGTAAAAATTTACAGCGTCCACCAGTGGGAATCGAACCCACAATCTCTGTTTTGAAAGCTAAGCACCTTAACGGCTAGATCAACGAGGCAGTTAATGAACATCAAAGCTGTTAGTTTCACAATTAATTGATTATGCTGAGAATAAGCTAAAAAAGAAACTCCACATTTAATCTTTTCAAAACAGTTTTGCTTAATTAACAGAGTTTACAACTTAAAGTTACACTACACTAGATATAGTTTTCCCGGTAAACATTTTAAGTAATGTTAACGGGGGCATCTTTGTCTTCCAAATAATCCTTAATGTTATAATAGGCTTTTTTGCACAGAGTATGCTCAACACATTTTTAAACCACGTCGCTGGTAAGCTGGTCGCTTTGGAGGAATCTTATTGTAGAACCGTATACAGTGCCCCATAAAGGATGTATTAACTTTTGCAAGTCTAAAACGTGGAAATAACATTGTTCGGGTACCTCAATTAGGGATGCAATTTTTCTCGCCTGCACTATAGTTTAGGTTATCTTTGAATTGATCGTTTAAAATATTGAGAGTGGAGAACAACCATTTTTCGATTTAGGGATCCGTTCGTGAAATATCAAGCTAATTTTTGTTAAAGAATGGCTTGACTTGAGCGCGCACTCAAGCGGTTTTTGTTTTGGTTTGAAACAAGATGATCGATATTCATCTCACCTAAGTGAGCGTTTTTTTATTCCAAGCCAGCATAGGACGAATCCACATTGGGTTGCAAAATTGTTCCGTTCGACTTAAGTGGGTTATCATACTCAACAATACTTACGACTTTGAGGTATTCCAATCCTCCTAGTGTTGTCGCCAAATGCTCGGCACCAGGGCCGCGTTTGATAGAACTTCAATTCATAGTTAAATATGACATTACGAAGCCGATTATACAATAAGCCGCGAATTGCAATTTTCTGAAATGGGGCCCAGGTGGATTTCCATGGTGCGCGATTCTGCGTATGACTACGCGCGGGCCTACACCAACGCACTGTAGGAATAGGGCTTGCACGTGGAAGTTTTTGGTGGCGCGGACGGCCCCGGTGTGTCAGATCCAACACGGTAACTTCAAAGATACACTCGCTGCGGACTCTGAGGGACGGGTAGAGCCTCGGTGCGGTGCATGGCTGTCCGTACTCGTCCATCTCTAGTACATTTATAGTATAATGTATATCCAATATATTTCATGTCCACCTACTTACCTACTCTCTTCATTCTACAGTTCTATCCATTGCGAAGTTGTCTGGTCGCTTTTAGCGATAAGACTGCCAATTGCGGCAAAACTTACACATGTAAAGCTTTAAGTGTATTCTGTTTTTTTATGTACTATAAAGAGTTACAATCGGATCTAATCTAGATTTCCACGGTGCGTGATTCTCCGTACGCGAACGCGCGCCCGCCTACGAGAATTGCGCAGAGTGGAAATCCACCTTTAGGCAGACGGATCCACCAAAGACGGGGGATCCCATTCTGCCTAACTCAGCAAACAAATGACGACAATTCCTGTGCCCACGCATGTATTTCTAATAATGCAGAATACTGCTAAGCTGAAATCCGATACAATGTTTACGCAATGAATCAATAGTTGACGGAAGAACTGCATAAACGCGAGGATAAAAAACCGTTGACGCAGAATAAGCAACGCACCGGCCAGCGGTATAAGGTGTTAATTAGGTCTATTTATACATCCACTACGCTAACAATGTTATTCATAATGTCCGTCTAGTTGTATCATGTGTGTAATGCTGGGTACAGACCAGCCGAAATTAAAGGAAATAGATCAATCAGTGTGGACATTATAGGGAAAGGGAGAACTTCATTGATCTAGCATTAGTACTGGGGAGGTCGGAGGCCTAACCCTGAGCAATTCCAATCGTCTAACTGTCAAATTCCATACTAATTTGACAGTTAGACCATTGGAATCGCTCAGGATTTGTTGAGCGTAATATAGGTTAAGGCAAACTGGCGCCTCCCGGTAGCTGTCAAAGCGGTGCCTATCGGCAGGGCCGAATATAGGATGCGGCAACAGGGGCTGCAGCCCCGGGGCCTCCACATGAGAGGGAAATGGAAAGTTTTAGATAGAGTTTTCTACCTAACACCGCAAATGGGGAAGTTGAACGAACGAAGGGAAAGAACAAATGGGCCTCCACTCCTTTGTTGCCCCAGGCGTCCTCATCTCTTAATCCAGGGAGTGCCATTCGCATTTGTTCCATTGGTACGACCTCGTAGCGCAGCGCTAGTGCATCTGCATACCATGCATCTGAATCCCGGCTGGGGACAAAAAAAAAACCCCAGGTCTTGGTGGTTTACATGTTTGTGATGTCGTTGTTTCTGGTTCCCACGACACAGGGTATCCTAGTGTGGGGCCAGAAGCAATGTATGTGCCTGTATGTAAATGTGTATGTTTATGTATACAACACAATAAGAGTGTTAGCATGACCCGCCTGTTGGCTATACCATGAATAGAGTTCAATATTGGGCATAGGCCTCTTCCCTTTGGTGTAAGAAGAGATCTTTCAAATGATAATACCGATGGGCTGAGCAAAGTGGCGACCAAGGTTGGGTAAATTATTATAATATATATGATATTGGCTAGGAGAGCTACTTCCTCGGCAAAAATTTTGTAAGCCATTTTGGTCAATAAAATATACTCGAAACTGACGTATGCAGCGACTAATGAATGTTGATGAAGCGAAAGAGGTTGTTCAGGGTCGCAAAAAGTGGAAAACCTTGGTCTCTACCTACCTCTCTGGAGTACAGGCGTGAGTTTATGTGTGTAGGTATGTTTATGTCCTATTTCATCGACTTTTATAGCCGACCTATTTAACGTGCCAAAGGGCTACTTGTTGTCGGTTTTACCCATGAATCATCATGATCAGCCATTTGACGCCCACTGCAGGACATAGGCCTCCCTCATGGTTTTCATAACCATGAGGGGTTTTGCCATAATCCCCCCCCCCCCCCCTTGGCAGGCGGGCTGGCGATCACAGTGTACGGTTGGAATCTCAGGAAGACGCTGCTGCCCGTCTCCTGGTAATTTATTTCCTTAGTCGCCTTCTACGACATCTACAGGAGGAAATGGAGCCATGAATACCCATGAGTATCCGTCACTAAACTCCAAGTGAATACCCTTAAGTCAGTAGTTAGAAGTAATCTCTGTTTCTGATTTATGAGCACACCAGATACACTGCCGCAAGCTACACGCAGACTCGAGGACAAGTAATATTCTTATGCGACACAATATCAAACTATTATTAATTTCGTTCACGTCATTGACACTTAGATCATTGTTTCCAAGATAATAGGTCGTGACGGTTGTTTTTGGAAATCATCGTTGAGACTTGTCGCTTCGGCTGAATTTTCCAGCAGACGCCGATTCAAAGATCACTTCGTGTTGGTTGAATTTTATACGCATATAAACAGCCCTTAAAGGTGTCATTGCAAGGAACACAGGTCTTGTCTCCGAGAGAGAGAGTGAGAGTCTGTATAGGCTTAGTCACCATGCGTATTGTGGATTAGCGATTTCAAACGCTGAGGTATGTGAACACGCTGAGGTGTGGACGGACACCAAGTTTTTCTCGTAACGTTCAATAAGTCTTAACGATGTTTTCATTCAGAGCTAGGGAGTGGTTCATCATCATCATCAGCCACTCGACGCCCACTGCAGGACATAGGCCTCAATCATAGGAAGTGGTTGCCGGAATCGAATCACAGTCGCTTAATTTACACTACCTTTTGATTCTTTTTCAATGTGCATGTGACACTTGTCTAGCTGACTGTGAAAATTTTCCAAAAACGTTTTCAAGCATAATTAATGGACAAGGATGTTCCACATAATTACGTACGTGTATCCCTGTGAGTTTTTATACGAAAGTACAAGTGTTAGATATAATGTGTTAAGTGACTCCTTGGTAAATGTTTATTTATATTGTATGTATAATTTTTGTAAGTGTTGTTTTCTACGTCTACCTTTTATTGTTATGTTGCTTCAACTGTTATTTTTTATCTTTCATTAGCAAGTAACCTTTCAAAATATTATTCATCTCTTAAGGAAATAGGCAAACTAGCTACATAGTGACGTCACTAAACGAGTTAAGCCAAACAGCTCGAAATGTTTTTTAACACTTAATGCACACCAAATAATTTATTTAGACTCGGTTGGTATGTTAAAAAACCGGCCAAGTGCGAGTCGGACTCACGCACTAAGGGTTCCGTACCATTATTTATAAAACATTCGAATATTTCAAGCGTCTACCTGTTGCCGTTATTAATATCGAGCGGAAAACGGCAAAAAAAATCACGCTTGTTGTATGGGAGCCACCCTTAAATATTTATTTTATTCTGTTTTTTTTTTTGTTATATATCATCTGTGAAAATTTCAACATGAAAGGTTCATGAGATACAGCCTGGCGACAGACGGATGGACCGTGGAGTCTTAGTAATAGGGTCCCTTACCCTTTGGGTACGGAACCCTAAAAGATAGAACTGGAGATTTCCCGCAATTAGGTCACAAACAAAAAGCTAAAGGCATAAATGATTGATTGTGGAGGTTGTAATACGCATTTCAAACTGTAGCTAGCTAGAAAATTATAGAATTCTTGACTGAAATATTGTATTCCCAGCAAAATTCTAAGGATAAAGTAATTTGGAATTTTAACACCTTGTAGATATAATAAAGAAAATTGAGAGAGCTGCCGAAAAAATGTTTATGTTTTATGACTCACTGTTATTTAAAAGATCCGGGATTGTATCGAAAATATTTACTACGTAAAATATGCTCAATACCTGATTATTGAAATAGTATTATATTTCTGTTTATAGTTAGTACGGGAATCCCAGCGATAAATATGTATAAGGCAATAACATCTCAGAATTCATGAAATCACACCAGTTTGCGCCTACACTACAGGACTATCTATGTGTATATGTATGGGTAAGCTCTATCCCGCATTTTAGGAAAAAGAAATATTAAACTGAGCTCTATCCAGTAATTAAGCACAAAAAATCTTGCACCATGACATTTTCAAAGAAAGGAAACATATTTGTTTGCGAACACAATACTAAAAACAACATACAAAAAGGAAGAGAACGGATTAACAATATTGAAACAAAATTATAACAAAAAATATATACAACAAGCGCATGAAAAAAAAATAAAGAACCAAGAATAACAAATATTAGGGGTTAAAGTATGAAATTGCCGTTTTATTGCAATAGGTTCTTTGAATTGACATAGAATCTTCATGGTTTGAGGTTTTCGAATGAAACTTTTTTCAAATGGTTTCTATGATGTTCTTTTTTTAAAAAATGTTTCACATTTGAATATCGACTTTCAATTGTTTTTGTTATTCAATTTAGGCGGGAGTGTTACCTACCCACAACACAACTCTGGTATTCTGTCGAGACCACGTTGCGGTTAGTAGGATGCGCGGAGATTAAAAAGACAAAAATTATGATGAACGTGTGCAACGTTTGTGTGATGTGTACGGGTGATATGTAGAAAGGCGCAGATAACTAAAATAAAATTGTCGCTTTTATTATAAGCAAAGTACAAAAAATTAATCAGGTGAGAAAACGGAATTAAATATAAAAATATCAGGGGTAAGAATATAAACTATCATCATAATCATCAGCCACTTGACGCCCACTGCAGTACATAGGCCTCCAGGGTTTTCATAACCATGTGGGGTTTTGCCATAATCGCCACGCTTGGCAGGCGGGTTGGCGATCGCAGTATGCGGTTGGAATCTTAGGAAGACGCTGCTGCCCGTCTCCTGGTAATTTATTTTCTTAGTCGCCTTCTACGACATCCACGGGAGGAAATGGAGTGACGCTATTCTTAATCCGGCGCCACACGGAAATAAACTATGCTTGAAATAAAATAGAAGAAAAATAGATAAATAAAAAGATACAATATAAATAAATTATCTCACCAAATCATACCAGATTACCAGCGACTTGCCTAAGCAACCAACCCTTTTTGAATTTTTAGCATGTAGGTAGTTCTTGTAATTTAATTTAAACCGGAATTTATTTGTCCAGTATCGAATTGGCGGTGGTATGTTGTTCCAGCATTTTGTCGCTGCATATCGGAAACTACCCTGAAAAGCTGCCGTCCTATATATCGAAATGCTAAGTGGTACCGTGACTCATCTTCTTACCCTATCTGCATGACTCGATTGATGCCACGTGAGTTTGGCGTAGAGGTAGGGCGGGTTCTACGACTTTATAACACCGAATAAAAGTGTTGCTAAATGGAGCTTCATCTTGCTTTACAGCGTTGAGGAAAGGAGTCGCAATGTAGCGCAGTACTGAGCGCAGGCGTTTAGTACTCTTTGAACCAAGTGTTGGGACCTACTGAGAACAGGGACCAAATACAATTGCACCAAAATTTAGTTTGGATAGCAACAAAGCCTCACACAGTGTGATTCGAAGTTATATACTAATATAGCCTCTTATACGATATAATAACTTAAGCCTATAAAACAGTTACGGACTACCTCCTGGATGTGCGATTTAAAGTAGAGTCCACCATGAGAACCATCAGAACACCCAAATGTCTGGCCTCAGTTACACGCTCGATTTTTTGGCCCGCTACGAGTATATGTATGTTTGCATTTATTATTCGATTTATCTGTTGTTAGAACATATTCTTAGATTTAAGAGGATTTAGCAGTAGGCAGATTCGCTTGGCCCATTGGTCTATGCTATTCAGGTCCTCGTTTATACGCAGCATACAGTTGTCAACCTCGGTTGGAAGAACCCTTTTATTCAATACAACCTGCAATACAATATCATCAGCATAGATATGGTAACTACAAAACCTAATACGATTTATGTAAGTTTATTATTAAGTTTAAGTATGTACTATTCATATTTGCACCAACTACTCGTCTCCCTTTCTCCTTCGGAAACCTTTCCGTCACAAGGTTGTCTGGAAGAAATTGCTGTTAGCAATAAGGCTGCCCATTGTACTTTTTCATTGTAACTTTCATATTGTATGTCTCGCTTCTTGTGTGCAATAAAGAATATTCTTATCTTATCTTATCTTACTGTCAGGCATATCCGCAGAGTATGTGGTAAATAGTATAGGCCCAAGAATGGGCGAATTCTTCGTTCTACTCGTAGGTATTTATCCTGGAATTCAAGCGTGGTTCCATCGAATTTTTGCAGCGTGACGCGATGCTGACGGCTTGTATAATTTGTACCGTAGATTGTTCTGATTGTTCTTTTACAGAAATGTTGTAGAACTTTTAATTACTACTACCTATTAATAATCCGTATACTAATGCGTTTGCCTCGATTTTGTAGTGCATCGCAAATGTTCGCTTCGGCCAGGCTTCCGGATTTCTTTGCCATTCTCCGTAACAGAGTTGCCTCATTTTGGAGCCGACTGAGGGCCTCCAAAAATGAGATTCTGTCGTGTCTGTGTGAGGATGTGGGCAGTTCACTGTACCAACATTGGCATTCCCTTCAGCGCGACAATAATCGAAAATGACTTGTGCTTATTTCGTTTATTTTATTTTATTGTATTTCTCTATTGTATTGTAAGTTATTTATTTATAATCTGGAACTGTGTATTCCGAAATAAAAGCATATTATTATTATTATTATTATAAACCACAAAAAAATAACAAAGTTTATTTATCTTTTAACATGTCCTCTCAGATTACCTATATTAAAACATTTTTGTGCAAGTTCTCCATTAGTACGGAATTTGACGGTTCATCATCATCATCATTCAGCCACAAGAAGTCCACTGCTGGACATAGGCCTCCTCCATGGATTTCCAAAAAGACCGGTTGGAAGCGGCCTGCATCCAGCGTCTTCCTGCCACTTGAATGACGTCATCTGTCCATCTTGTGGCTGGTCGTCCCACGCTGCGCTTGCCGATATGTGGTCTCCATTCGAGAACTTTTCGGCCCCATCGGCCATCAGTTCTGCGTGCTATGTGCCCCGCCCACTGCCACTTCAACTTACTAATCCGCTGGGCTATGTCGACGACTTTCGTTCGTCTACGGATCTCATCATTTCTGATTCGATCTCGTAGAGAAATTCCGAGCATAGCCCTTTCCATAGCTCGTTGCGTGACCTTGAGCCTTCTTATGAGGCCCATAGTGAGAGACCACGTTTCAGTGCCATAAGTCATCACTGGTAACACACACTGGTTGTATAATTTTGTCTTGAGCGATTGAGGTATATTAGACGAAAAGACTTTTCTAAGTTTCCCGAAAGCTGCCCAGCCGAGTTGGATTCGACGATTGACCTCTTTCACGAAGTTGGACCGGCCTAGTTGGATTGTTTGTCCTAAGTAGACGTATTCGTCTACAACTTCGAGAGTCGTGTTCCCCAATGTTATTGGGGTGGGCACAACACGAGCGTTCGACATGACCTTCGTTTTGTCCATGTTCATTTTAAGGCCCACACGTTGGGAAACTCGACTGAGGTCGTCGAGCATTATGCCGAGGTCTTCCATCGTTTCTGCCATGACTACTATATCGTCGGCAAATCGAAGGTGCGTGATGTACTCGCCATTGATATTGATGCCGCGTCCCTGCCATTCCAGAAGCTTGAAGGCATCTTCCAGTGCGTTCGTGAACAGTTTCGGAGAGATAACGTCTCCCTGTCTCACGCCTCTTCTCAATGGAATTGCCTCCGAATTCTGCTCCTGTACTCGGACCGACATGGTGGCGCTGTTGTACAAGCACTTCAGCACCTCGATATACCGATAGTCAATACGGCAACGCTGGAGAGACTCGAGCACTGCCCATGTCTCGATCGAATCGAAGGCTTTCTCATAGTCCACAAACGCTAAGCAGAATGGCAAATTATACTCCTCAGTCTTCTGTATAATTTGCCGCAGCGTGTGGATGTGGTCTATGGTACTAAAGCCCTTTCGGAAACCGGCTTGTTCGGGAGGCTGGAAGTCATCAAACCTGCGTTCGAGACGATTCGTGAGGACCCTCGAAAACAGCTTATAAACATGGCTCAGAAGCGAGATGGGTCGGTAGTTCTTCAATAGAGAGTTATCCCCTTTCTTGAAGAACAGCGTCACCACGCTTCTGTTCCATGCTTCCGGCGTTTTTCCTTCGAGCACGACGGAATTGAAGAGCTTCTGAAGGACTTTAAGTACTGGTGTTCCACCCGCTTTCAGGAGCTCTGATGTGATTCCGTCCTCTCCTGGTGCCTTGTTATTCTTGAGCTGTTTCAGGGCCATCCTAATCTCGTACAGGCTGATGTCCGGGATGTCTTCGGTATAATGTCGGGTCAGTTTGGCTCTCGGATCTTTGTTCAAACTGCTAACAGGTTTTGCGACGGAATTTGACGGTTAGACGATGGGAATCGTTGAGGATTTTGTGCGCATCATATAGGAGCTAAGCTTTCAGCCAAGAAATCATCGTTGTTTTAAAAAGCATGATCGCCTGACACATTTAAAAATATTTGTCTGTCAACCATTACTTTCTGCTCTAACTTAACTTGCAGGCGTATAATTTTTATTCCGGATAAAAATGTAGAGAACACTTTATTAAGCGTTCGTAAGTTAATATCTGTGTAATTGACTTTTTTAGGCAATTACACAGATATTGACTGCCTCGTTGATCTAGCGGTATCACGACTGATTACCATGCCGGAGGTCCGGGGTTTGATTTCCACTGGGGGCCGCCGTACATTTGTACACATGGCCTCAGTCTGGGTGTATTTCCATGTTTGTGATATCCTGGCCTGGTTACCACAGGGTATCCTAGTTTGGGACCAGGACAATTGATTTTGTTGTGGAAGTTATTATTATTCTATTTACTACATAAGCAGCCTATATACGTCCCACTGTAGGGCACAGGCCTTCTCTCAGGGAAATAGTATGGGCTTAATCACCACTCGTGCCCACCGCGGATTGGCGATTTCAAGCGCTGAGGTATGTAAATAGCTCAGACATTCAGGTTTCCTTACGATGTTTTCCTTTACAGTTAGCGAGTGGTATTGCTACTTTATCTTCACAAATGTACATAGCTTAGAAAACAAAGTCATAGATAGATAAATATTACAAATAGTACATAGTAATAGTACATGCCCGCACTGGGAATCGAACCTGGGTCTCTCGCTTCCGAGGCTACCACCGCTGTAAATAATATCTATCTATAAATTTACTAACCTAAGAGATATTTATGTATTAGATGACGGCCTTATCACTAAAAGTGATCTCTTCCAGACAATATTTGGAGATAGTGCACATCGGGTAAAAGAAACGCAATACTCGTGATACCTATGCAAAATAATAAATTATGGTGTGTACGTAAATAAGAAAGGTAAGGCATATTATTGCTGTACGCTGAAGAAGCGTGCTAATCCAGCGCTAGTATTACGTCACCACCAGGTACCTAAATACTTAAGTACTTTACTTTTAAGGTGCTCCAGGGACTAACACTGGCGCCACCGAGGAAAGGAAATCATAAATATTTTTTTACAGATCGAATTTGCAAAAAGTGTCAGTACAATCTCTCAATCACGTTAATAGTGATTTTAAGGCGAAATGCCTAGGACTAGATAGCATTAATGCCAATAATAGTCTTAAAAATTACTGTTAACATGACTGAGAGACTGTACAGACACTTGCAAAATATACGATGTGTAGAAGAAAATATGATTTTCTCCATTGCTGGCGCTAGTTAGCCTACTGGATCCCCTTAATTAACTTTGTAGATACTTACATCATGTAGATTATGTATATTAATACATTACATAAACTCACGCCTGTATCCCAGAAGAGTAGGCAGATATCAAGGCCATGATCCTTAAAACCTCTCGCTTCATCAACACTCATTAGTCGTTACATGCAAGCATGACGGTCTCGGATGCTTAGTATCTAGCCCTTCTCTAATACACCCAATATGTTATGCCTTTTGTGGCAACTTAGATACACCACAGGCTGCGTCTTTAGTCCTGTCGTATTTATTTGTTTTGTCTGTTGTGTATTTAGTTTTCTTTCTGTTGCTCTGCATATTAAGTTACTTATCTGTTTATTCTGTTTCTGTGACGTGTCTTGTTGGTATAATAAATGTCTTTCTTCTTCTTCTTCTGATTAGTCTAGGTATACCCTGAAACAGCTCAAGAATAACAAGGCACCAGGAGATGACAGAATTACATCAGAGCTCCTGAAAGCGGGCGGAGCACCGGAACTTAAAGTCCTTCAGAAGCTCTTCAATTCCATCGCGTTCAAAGGAAAAATGCCAGAAGCATGGAAGAGAAGATCGGTGACGCTGTTCTTCAAGAAAAGGGATAACACTTTGTTGAAGAACTACCAACCCATCTCGCTTCTGAGCCATCTTTACAAGCTGTTTTCGAGGGTTTTCACGAATCGTCTCGAACGCAGGTTTGATGACTTCTAGCCACCCGAACAAGCCGGTTCCCGAAAGGGCTATAATACCATAGACCACATCCACACGCTGCGGCAAATTATATAGAAGTCTGAGGAGTATAATTTGCCATTCTGCTTAGCGTTTGTGGACTATGAGAAAGCCTTCGATTCGATCGAGACATGGGCAGTGCCGTCCACCATATCGGTCTGAGTATAGGAGCAGAATTCGGAGGCAATTCCATTGAAAAGGAGCGTAAGACAGGGAGACGTTATCTCTCCGAAGCTGTTCACGAATGGACTGGAAGATGCCTTCAAGCTTCTGGAATGGTAGGGACGCGGCATTAATATCAAAGGCGAGTACATCACTCACCTTTGATTTGCTGACGATATATTAGTCATGGCAGAAACGATGGAAGACCTCGACATAATGCTTAATAACTTCAGTAGGTTTCCAACGGGTGGGCCTTAAAATGAACGTGGACAAAACGAAGGTCGTGTCGAACGCCCGTGTTGTGCCCACCCCAATTAACACCCCATTGGGAACTCGACTATCGAAGTTGTAGACGAATACGTTTACTTGGGACACACAGTCCAACTAAGCCGGACCAACTTCGTAAACGAGGTCAATCGTCGAATCAAACTAGGCTGGGCAGCATTCGGGAAACTTAGAAAAGTATTTTCGTCCAATATACGACCAGTGTGTGTTACCAGTGATGACTTATGGCACTGAAACGTGGTCTTTCACTATGGGCCTCATAAGAAAGCTCAAGGTCACGCAACGAGCTATGGAAAGGGCTATGCTCAGAATTTCTTTACGAGATCGAATCAGAAATGATGAGATACGTAGACGAACGAAAGTCGTCGACATAGCCCAGCGGATTAGTAAGTTGAAGTGGCAGTGGGCGGGGCACATAGCACGCAGAACTGATGGCCGATGGGGCCGAAAAGTTCTCGAATGGAGACCACATATCGGCAAGCGCAGCGTAGGACAACCAGCCACAAGATGGACAGGTGACGTCGACCAAGTGGCATGAAGACGCTGGATGCGCCGCTTCCAACCGGTCTTTTTGGAAATCTATGGAAGAGGCCTATGTCCAGCAATTGACTTCTTGTGGCTGAATGATGATGATGATGTCCGCTATTCTGTGTGCCACCGGATTAAGAATAGCGTCACTCCATTTCTGAATTGGATGTCGTGGAGTGCGACTAAGGAAATCCATTACCAGGAGACGGGCAGCAGCGTCTTTCTGAGATTCTAACCGCATACCGCGATCGCCAACCCGCCTGCCAAGCGTGGTGATTATTGCAAAACCCCTCATGGTTATGAAAATCACGAAGGAGGCCTATGTCCTGCATTGGGCGTCAAATGGCTGATGATGATGATGATAATCTGACTGAGAGTCCCACTGCAGGGCACAGGCCTTCTCTCAGTGAGAGAGTATGGGCTTAATTACCACGCGTGCCCACCGTGGATTAGCAATTTCAAGCGCTGAGATATGCGAACACCTCAGATACGTAGGATTCCTCAAAATGTTTTCCTTCACGGTTAGCGAGTGGTATTACTACTATAACTTCACAAAGAGCATGATAAAAAGTACCCAAAACCGGCGTGCGTGCATGCAACGATCAATGAATGTTGAGAAAGCCAAAGTCTGTCAATATCTGTCAGGATCGTGGCAAGTGGCAGTCTCTGGTCCCTGCCTACCCCTCTGGGATACAGGCGTGATTTTATGTATGTATGTATGTAACTTCACAAATGTACGTAACTTAGCAAAGAAAATCATTGGTACATGCCGGGATCCGAACCCACGACCTCCCGAAAGAGAAGCCGGCGTTCTACCGCTCCGCTACCACCGCCCTTAACTTATTCACTCATCATTTAATCAATACAAACCACTTTCATTATAGATTTTCTGAAATCTGGATTTGTACAAATTAATGGCCTCAACTTGGGTGTATTTCCATGTTTGTGTATAGTTTGGGACCAGGGCAAATTATTGTATTATGTGGATTTTCTTTTCTCGAAATAAATATAATTTTGACATGTTGGTAATAGAGCAAATACCATACCAAGCGCTTTACTGGGTACTGACGGAAGACCAGCGCTGGAGTGGTCTGCCTCTTCAGCATATGCTGAGTCAGAGCCCCTTTGCATTTGCCACACCCACAAATCGTTTTCTCGTATTCTGTTGTTTTGCCTGTGCTTGCATTTTTGTGCTCTCTGTTTGTCTCAATGTTGTAAAATTGTGCTCTGTTTTCTCTTGTGCAACTATTTCTTGTATTTAAATTTTTGTATATTTGTGTGTACGCAGATGCAAATAAATGTTTTATCTATCTATCTATCAACATATTCTATTAATTTTGATAGACAATTTGATCCTTACCAAAATTAATAATTGTGGAAATAACTAAACACTAAGGTAAGATTGGTTTGCTGGCACCTAAAAGGTTGGGTTAGACTTGTTTGATACATGTTGCTTATGCGCAAGTGGACTCGAGGACGGTAAGTAATGGTGAAAGGATCCATTCCTGTGATCTGCAACTTAAGGCACGGGCCACACAAATGCCCACAGGGCCCACCGCCCGGTGGGACGGGGACGGGCGTCTATTTATTAATTTCTCCATTAATTCTTGTTCTTCATTTCATTTCTTCATACAATGTCTTCTAATTCACTTATATGAAATTTTATTTTCTATCAAAACGAAACGTTTACTCAATTTACTTTCAGAATTTATCGATTAAGTAGAAAAGAAGCTAAAAATGTCACAAGAAAAAATTGTTTAACTTAAAATTGTCTACAGATCATACTTGGCAGGTTTTAAATGCAAAATAGTCCGACATCTTCTAACAACTTGCCAAGTATGATCTGTAGATTTAACAAATACATGATTTTTCCTTGTTTATTATATATAGCACAGCTAATTCCGCGGACAAGGAAGCGGCAGGTTCATATATTATATTAAGTAATTTTATAATTTAATTTATACGATATGTATTTCAAACTTAACTATCGCAATGGGCCACCCTGTAATGATAGATGTAAGTTTTATTAAATAAATAATAATACAATAATAATAATAAGTTTTTTTTTTGAGACGAGAAGTTGGCCAGTTTTTTTATATTTATTTTTTGGTGAGATCTTTACAGCGCGTCGCATCTCGGCTTCGTCCTTGTCTCACGTCCCAACTGTGTGATTTGTGCCTTTGCCCAACCAGTTGCCCACAAATACCTAAGCTGGTAAAAAAATGATTCTCATATGCTGTTAAATAGAGGGTTAAGTGTAGGTTGAGTGTTTTTACCCAACTCCAAAAACAAAGGAGGGTTTTCGTGCAAATATATGTATAGTATACGTATATGTATGTTTGTTTACCGCGTAGAAGCTAAGTCCCTAGAGCGATTTTGACAAATGAGGTATCAAATAAAAGAACTGAACGCGATTGTCAATTAAAAAAAAACCTATTTTAAAACACTAAATACCCACATCGAATTTATAGGTCATATTCGTTTAAATTATTTCTGTGTAGTGTTGCAGCGCAGCGTTTTGAAGTTGGTTTTAAATTTTTATTTAAAAAAAAATCATTTGACGATTTTTTACGACTATCACTACGACTCCGCAAAATTGTGTTTTCAGAAAGTAAACGCATGATTCACTTTAAGAGACCCCCCACACTACCGTCTTTCGAGCGTCGTCGTCGTGCCAGCGTCCGCACAGCGTCGACGCAACGCCGACGCCGCAGTGCCGCGACACCAGCGCTGGCCGTCGCCGAACGCCGGGCTTACGCAGCGCTGGCGTCGCGGCACTGCAGCGCTTGTCGCATACAATCAGTGTGAATATGGATTCCGACGAAGAAACACCGCTGTTGACATTACTGACAAAACGAAAATTAAGTAAACGAAAAAAGAAACGTCATCGTCAATATTGGCAAGATCCTCTGTGAAGTTGTTGTGTTCAGGAAAGCGATTATTACGTAGTACAATACGTGAACATATAAAAATAATAATATAAAACATTTTAACGATTATCTACGAATGCCAAAGCAAACATTTGACGAACTTTTACAACTGATTTAAAACGATATAAAATATCAAGATACCCAAGAGTGCGTTGTGTTATGTATTGTACTTGTTCGCCAAAAACGATGTACTGGCACCGCGCCAACGCGACGCCAGCGCTGCGTAAGCCCGGCGTTCGACGGCCGCCCAGCGCTGGCGTCGCGTCGCCGCGGCGTCGACGTTGCGTCGACGCTGTGCGGACGCTGGCACGACGACGACGCTCGAAAGACGCTAGTGGGGGGGGGTCTCTAAACACACCAAATCGCTTCAAATGTGTCTTTAAAATTGAAAGAGTTCCCTCGATTTTATCCAGGATCCCATTACACCTGTTGTACTCACTTAATAAATAAAATACAACAAAAATAATAATCAGATAGTGACTTGATGACTATGGGACCACATGTGAAGTCTAACCCTTTCAAATAAAAAAGAGTTATCCAAATCGATCTACGCATCTTCGACTAATTGGAGAAAATACATTAAAAAAACCGGCCAAGTCGGACTCGCGCACGAAGGGTTCCGTACTGTACCTGTACAACCGTGTCTGTACAACATTTGAATATTTCAAGCGTCTACCTGTTGCCGTTAATATCGAGCAAAAAACGGCAAAAAGTCTGTTTTTTGTATGGGAGCCCCCCTTAAATATGAATTTTATTTTAATTTAATTATTTACTTTTAAAATGAATTATGCAACTAAGGTTTCTGTGAATATTTGAGGCATCTACCTGCTGCCGTTATTAATATCGAGCAAAAAACGGCCCGCCGTGGGGTGCCGGCTTTAGAATAGTACCCCCCCATCTCTTCCCGCGGGTGCCGTAAAAACCGGCTAAGGGACATTACCAGAAGGTGGGCAGCAGCGCCTTCTGCGAAAATACGATATACTGCGCTCGCCAACCCGCATGCCAAGCGTGGCGAGTAAGGCAAATACCCTCATGGCAATACACCAAAAAACCAGGCCCCCAGTCCCCGGCGGCTCCGCTATTCCTGGCTACGGTAGCGGCCACGGTAACGGCGGAGCAAGGGGTGCTAAGAATCTCCGGCAGAGATCTGGCTACCACCCCCAAAAACGAAAACGACTGGCCCTGGTAACACACAACATTCGCACATTGAGGACAGACGAAAAGCTAATTGAGCTGGAAGAGGAAATGGGTAGGTTACACTGGGATATCCTAGGGTTATCTGAAGTCCGTCGAGAGGGCGAGGACACGATAACCCTGAAATCCGGTAACCTGCTCTACTACCGGGAGGGCGAGCAACAGTCCCAGGGTGGTGTCGGGTTTCTCGTCCACAAGTCCCTCGTAAATAACATTTTGGCCATCAACAGTGTGTCGAGCAGGGTGGTGTACCTAATACTCAGAATATCTAAGAGATATTCGCTGAAGGTCATTCAGGTATACGCACCGACCTCGTCACACTCCGATGAGGAGGTAGAGGCGATGTATGAGGACATTAGTAGGGCCATACATACCTCGGAGACCTATTTTAATGTGGTTATGGGGGACTTCAATGCGAAGCTGGGCACAAGAAGCGAGGGTGAGATGAGAGTGGGGCAATTTGGTTATGGGCAACGGAACCCGAGAGGACAAAGGTTGGCAGACTTCCTGGAGAAAGAGGGACTCTTTATGATGAACTCTTTCTTTCAGAAGCCACCTCACAGGAAATGGACCTGGTTGAGTCCCGATGGTTCCACGAGAAACGAGATAGACTTCATCCTGACCTCCAAGAGACAAATATTCAATGACGTCTCTGTGATCAACATGGTGAAAACCGGAAGCGATCACCGAATAGTAAGAGGCACATTGAATATCAATGTCAAAGTTGAGAGGTCTCGTCTCATGAAGTCCACGCTCCGACCTACTCGTGCCCATATCCAGAACCCCGAGAACTTTCAACTCGAATTGTCAAATCGCTTTGAGTGCCTGGAGAGCGCCGCATCGGTGGACGAGATCAATAACAGGTTTGTAGAAACTGTCCGTACAGTGGGCTCGAGGTTCTATAGACCCAACCGTACGAGTAGACCACAAAAGCTCTCAAACTATACTCTCGACCTCATGGCTAAACGTCGCGCGTTGCAACTGCAGTCCTCCGAGGATACTAAGTCATATAGGCAGCTCAATAGACATATCTCAAAGTCTATGCGGCACGATATTCGGTCCTTTAATACCGAACGTATTAAAGAGACTATAGAGCGGAACAAGGGCTCCAAAGTGTTCGCAAAAGACTTGTCTATTGGGCAAAGCCAGCTGACGAAGCTGAAGAGAGAGGACGGCAGTATAGCGTCGACCAAATCAGAGGTGCTGAGGGAGATTGAGAGTTTCTACGGACAGCTATACACCTCAGTCGCAAAACCTGTTAGCAGTTTGAACAAAGATCCGAGAGCCAAACTGACCCGACATTATACCGAAGACATCCCGGACATCAGCCTGTACGAGATTAGGATGGCCCTGAAACAGCTCAAGAATAACAAGGCACCAGGAGAGGACGGAATCACATCAGAGCTCCTGAAAGCGGGTGGAACACCAGTACTTAAAGTCCTTCAGAAGCTCTTCAATTCCGTCGTGCTCGAAGGAAAAACGCCAGAAGCATGGAACAGAAGCGTGGTGACACTGTTCTTCAAGAAAGGGGATAACTCTCTATTGAAGAACTACCGACCCATCTCGCTTCTGAGCCATGTTTATAAGCTGTTTTCGAGGGTCCTCACGAATCGTCTCGAACGCAGGTTTGATGACTTCCAGCCTCCCGAACAAGCCGGTTTCCGAAAGGGCTTTAGTACCATAGACCACATCCACACGCTGCGGCAAATTATACAGAAGACTGAGGAGTATAATTTGCCATTCTGCTTAGCGTTTGTGGACTATGAGAAAGCCTTCGATTCGATCGAGACATGGGCAGTGCTCGAGTCTCTCCAGCGTTGCCGTATTGACTATCGGTATATCGAGGTGCTGAAGTGCTTGTACAACAGCGCCACCATGTCGGTCCGAGTACAGGAGCAGAATTCGGAGGCAATTCCATTGAGAAGAGGCGTGAGACAGGGAGACGTTATCTCTCCGAAACTGTTCACGAACGCACTGGAAGATGCCTTCAAGCTTCTGGAATGGCAGGGACGCGGCATCAATATCAATGGCGAGTACATCACGCACCTTCGATTTGCCGACGATATAGTAGTCATGGCAGAAACGATGGAAGACCTCGGCATAATGCTCGACGACCTCAGTCGAGTTTCCCAACGTGTGGGCCTTAAAATGAACATGGACAAAACGAAGGTCATGTCGAACGCTCGTGTTGTGCCCACCCCAATAACATTGGGGAACACGACTCTCGAAGTTGTAGACGAATACGTCTACTTAGGACAAACAATCCAACTAGGCCGGTCCAACTTCGTGAAAGAGGTCAATCGTCGAATCCAACTCGGCTGGGCAGCTTTCGGGAAACTTAGAAAAGTCTTTTCGTCTAATATACCTCAATCGCTCAAGACAAAATTATACAACCAGTGTGTGTTACCAGTGATGACTTATGGCACTGAAACGTGGTCTCTCACTATGGGCCTCATAAGAAGGCTCAAGGTCACGCAACGAGCTATGGAAAGGGCTATGCTCGGAATTTCTCTACGAGATCGAATCAGAAATGATGAGATCCGTAGACGAACGAAAGTCGTCGACATAGCCCAGCGGATTAGTAAGTTGAAGTGGCAATGGGCGGGGCACATAGCACGCAGAACTGATGGCCGATGGGGCCGAAAAGTTCTCGAATGGAGACCACATATCGGCAAGCGCAGCGTGGGACGACCAGCCACAAGATGGACAGATGACGTCATTCAAGTGGCAGGAAGGCGCTGGATGCCGGCCGCTTCCAACCGGTCTTTTTGGAAATCCATGGAGGAGGCCTATGTCCAGCAGTGGACTTCTTGTGGCTGAATGATGATGATGATGAAAAAACGGCAACAAAATCACGTTTGTTTGTTGAGACCCCCACTTAAATATTTATTTTATTCTGTTTTTAGTATTTGTTGTTATACTAGCAACAGAAATACATCATCTGTGAAAATTTCAACTGTCTAGCTATCACGGTTCATGAGATACAGCCTGGTGACAGACAGACGGACAGTGGAGTCTTAGTAATAGGGTCCCTTACCTTGGGTACAGAACCCAAAAAGCGACGGATTGAGAACCTACTCCTTTTTTGAAGTTGGTTAAAAAAATACTATAGCGGACACCATTTGTTCTGTTGTGAGCAAAAAGTCACCAAAAAGCAAATAAAACAAAATTATTGTAAAACTCAAATAAAATAAAAATATATATTTCGGATTCACTTACTTGGTATAATATACGACAAATAACTTGACTACTTTGACTTCGCATATTTCGGGTCTCATTGGCAGGGGACGCGGGAAATGACTCGGAAATCTTCTGAATTTATTTTAGTCAAATTAACGAATATTTTTTAAAGAAATGCTCTTACGTGTTCATTGCAGACTCATCCGGACTGCTCGAATTTTTGTTTAAGTTACCCTTGGTGCGTGATTCCGACTCGCGCCTGGCCTTTTTTCCGCTCATAGACTCATTCAAAACTTAATTGTAATTGATAAATAATTTGTGAATTTGGAAAGAACCCAGTTAGGCACTAAACTTTATTCACATCTCCCATGTTTGAAGCGGCACATACCTAAATTCTAATTAAGCGCCGAACTAAGTTTTACGCCAAGCTGGGTTTATTTTGAACATTGAAATTGGACCGAAATGTACCTAATATTTATCATCCACTTCTTAGCTAGATGAAGGAAGGTGCACGAACTTCTCAAGGACGCGAGAAACGTGTTTACTTCTCGGCAAAAACTGAACACTAGTGGTGGTAAGGGTTAATTGACCTCCAGTTTAGTTGCCACTCTTCCTACGAATAGGTTACCAAAGACCTCGTAAGTCGCACCTGTCTAGTCTGTCGATTCCTATCCAGTTTTTGTTTGCGTACTTAAATAAAAAAAAACTCAGTCTACTTAGTTTACACTTTTGATTTAAAGAGTTTTATTATAAACCTGGCCACATACATAAGATAAGATAAGATAAGATAAGATAATTTATTCAAGAAACATTTACATAAAATTTATGTTTAAAAAAAAATTAAAAACTTCTTTCAGATGGAAGCAAACACTGGACGGACATTGTGTTACTGGTAAATACGTACAGGTAAAGTACAACCTTCTTGTCAAAGTAAAAAGAAAAAAAATCCTGAGCGAGGATACAACGCCAAACTTTAATTTTGTTTTAAAAACGACACGACCTAATTTCGATTTGTTACTAAATAGGCCAGTACAGTACAATTAAGGTACAACTACGCTGAGTCTACGTACGCCACGTACGCCATAATTTGACGTGAGCGACGTAGGAGGCTGCATACTTACCCCACGTACGATATGCAAATTGGCATCACGCTGTTTTCACTTCTCGAGGTGCATTTGTATTCTGTATAACCTCTGTAAAATGATGTCTGATTATGAGACTGAACTTCAGAACCAAATTAAGTCTTACTAGGGCAAATTAAATGAATAAGTGCGTGCCATCAAAATAAGGATAGAAAAGTGTACTGTCACCTTTTTAATGCATTTTGTATTATATATCACCTAGCCTATTGAAATCTTCAATTACGAACAAATATATAAATAGATAGTTAGATAAATCATTTATTAAATTTCCATAAGACACAAAGATAAAAAATTAACAATTAAATAAACTCGTTTGGACGTCAAGTCGCAATTATGGCTGACGTGTAAGCTCTACAACCACACTTTGCCTAGCGTAGCGGCATCTCCTCCGGCGAGGCGAGTAAGGTCTCACGTCGCGAGGACCGCGTGGCGTACGAGGCGTAGGCTAAGTGTATTTCTAATTTCTAAGCATACAAATTCAAGAAACTAGAAGTCACGTGGCGAGCCGTACGAGGCGTATGTGGATTTAATGTAGTTCTAGCCTTATTACGCGTTGAGAAAACTACATCAAATGCCACGTATATTTATAAGTACACAACTACATTGAAGCGGACGCACTGTCGATGTCGTGAACAAAATGATAACGTATCATTCAGTCCAAACTCGCAAGCCAATCAGTCGTGTGTTCTATTGAGTTGCAGACAAATTTATTCGACAATGAATCCTATTTCGCTCACTGTATGGACGTTGGAAAATAACTGTTATTTAGTGTATGCAACTTTAACGGTGTGTTTTGTGGCGTTCACTCTATATCACAAAGTTAGTTCGGGTGTGCAAAGGAGTGAAAATGGCGGAAAAAATGAGAAATTGGCAGGAAACATTGGCTCGAGAGGTCAGTGACTAGTTATCTCAGATGTCTTGTCGCGTGAAAAAATCAAGTTGAATTTGTACTATTTTTTGTGCTAGTTATTAGATACCATATTTAATTGTGATGCCATTTTAAACGGATTTTCTTGATTAGAAAAAAAAACCAAATATATTTTAAAGCGTTTCCTACATATCAGAATAGTATTTTGACATTAGTTTAAAATAAACAGAATTCTTAACCTGCGATGAAAGTCTAATTTTTTTTGCAACAATTTAATATGTTCAACTTGGCAATAATGGGCAGAAAAAATTGCTAAAATAAAACCTAACTAATTTTTTTTACCAAAAATTCAGTCAGTACGTATTTACTTTGCAATTTTTAAATGAAATTACTCAGCTTTTTATTTTTTGATTCATGTTCTGAATTGTAATTTCTTAAGAACTTATTGTACCATGTTTGCCCACAAATATTTATTTTATTAATTTTGAAAAAAGACTTCTCAATCTCACTCTTTCATTTCTACTCTTTTGGACCTAGCCGCTGGTTAGAACAAAATATATTAATGTGGGTTTCAAAATTGATTAATTGACTAACCACTTGTCATTCTCCGGGCAAAATTACAAACACAGTGTTGTTTTCCTGTTAAATGACGATCATACCGATGTTAATTCAACATTTCGTAACAGTTAATGAATGCTAATAATAAAATTACTGTTTATGGACGGCTAATATTTGAATCGTGTGATTTTAAAACGACACATGTCCTTTCATTACAACTTTGCAGGAAATAGAAAAAACTGTTTTATTCAAATACTAATATCTACAACAGCAATATTTTAGCATATTATATTGATTTCTGTATGAATAAACTACAATTTTTTTTTCTAATGTAAATCAATAGGTAGGTGTAAATAATTTAATAAAAAAAAATGGGCAAGTGTTATTTTAAAAACACATGTGACTTGTGTTGTTTTAAAATCACACGATTCAATTATTATTATATTAATTATATTATTAGTACGAATAATGATATTAGTAAGAATAATAATAATAATGCCGCCCAATTACATAATACATACATACATAAGCAGCCTACATACGTCCCACTGTAGTACACAGGCCCTCTCTCAGGGAGAGATTATGGGCTTAATCACCACGCGTGCCCACCACGGATTGACGATTTCAAGCGGCGAGGTATGCCTCAGACACAATTAAATGATACGATTACATAATTACACAATAACAATAATGACATTTTCATTTCGTAACAGTTAAAGAATGCTAATAATAAAATTTCTGTTTATGGACGCCGCTTACGAATAATTATAATAATAAGAATAATAATTAATAATACTTCCCGAGCAAAACTATTCAACCAACATATTTTTCTCACTACATAGTGTCTAGACGAACTTTTGCATTGTGTAATGTTTTTTTGGTTTGTTTTGTTATTGTGGCGTGTGTACTGTTTTTTGGTTTGTACCTAAATGGTAAAGAACCCTATTACTAAGACTCCGCGGTCCGTCCTTTCATCTATCTCATGAACCGTGATAGCTAGGCAGTTGAAATTTTCACAGATGATGTTTTTCTGTATTTCCGCTATAACAACAAATTATAAAAACATCCGGCCATCCTTGAGCCTAACGGTGTAGTACGGGACGATGGAAGGAGACCGGACGGTATGTCGCTGGTGCCGTGGCAGAACGGGAGGCCGCTGGTGTGGGACGCAACCTGTGGGCGCCGCGGAGGCTATGGCAGAAGGCCTCAAGCGGCGCAAATACTCTATCCTTAGGGACAGCTACTTATTGCGCCGTTTGGAGTCGAGACGATGGGTCCGTGGGGCCCTGAGGCGCGTAAACTTTACAAACAAATATCTATGCGCCTCATCGACTCGTCAGGCGACCCTAGAGCTGGTAGCTACCTCGGTCAGCGCATCAGCCTGGCCATCCAGAGGGGTAATGCTGCCAGTATCTTGGGAACTCTCCCAGACGGCAGCGGTCAAGAGACAATCTTTTATATATAGATAATATTTATTGTAAATATCAATTTTGTTATTTTGTATTAAGATGTATTATTTTAATCGTTAAGTTTGTGTTGATTTAAATAAAGTATTCTACACTAAAAACACAAAGTAATTAATATGAAATGTATTTATTTACATTTTTATTGATTGAAGTGAACCATTGATGTGAATTTATAAAACAGAATAAAATAAATAGTTAAGGGGGTTCCCATACAACAAACGTGATATTTTTGCCGTTTTTTGTTCGATATTAATAACGGCAACCGGTAGACGCTTGAAATATTCAAATGTTGTACGAGTATGTCGCAGGATGATTTGATAAATCGAATTTTCGCGAAAATTCTAGGGATATTGCAAAAACACGGAAGACTAGATAACGGTGATGACATTTCTCAATCATACTGAAAAAAGATAGGGGTTTTGCGAAAAAACGAGTTGCTTGAAGCCCTTCGTGCGCGAGTCCGACTCGCATTTGGCCGGTTTTTTTTTTGTTTTTTTTTTTTTAATTGTACCGTGTGTTTTTGTAATAAATATGTTCCTTCCTTTGTAGTAAAATAGGTCATGTGTACAGTTACTGCACGTAACAGTTACTGCATACTGTACTGTACAAGATATATATTTTAAAAACCTATTTAGAGGCTAAAAATTCCACCCATGCCGGGACTTGAACCCACGACTACCACGCTAACCGTGCAAGCGTTCTCCCAACTGAGCTAATGTCCAAGTGCAGGCATCGGCGAAATTTCGAACCTCTTTACAAAGTTCTCTGTATTACGTAGATATATAATATTTGTGCATATATTACGTTATTATTCCTGTGCATGACAAAACGGATTAAGTGTGAAACCTCAATTAACTCGTGCCACAGTTAACCTGTACCCTGGGACTAGTTTTGTGGCAAATGTTCACTCGTTAAGTACCCAGATAAAGTGGGAAAATGTGTTACGGTCCTTATCTCTGTTATGTGCACACATCGGCTTAAAAACACATTTAAATAATAGCAATGTACACTGCACATATTTCATATCCTCTAGAGGCGCACCGGCTGTTGAATACTTTGCAGAATGCAATATGTTTTCCATGTCATCATCATCATCATCAACCCATTATGTCCCCACCGAGGGGCACGGGTCTCTTCCCTGAGGAAGGTATAGGCCATACTCCACCATGGAGGCCAAGTCAAGTTTTCCATGTGCAAGACAATATTTTGCGCATGGGAAACCGATTGCTTTTTATGTTTTAACACCTTTGGAGGCCATGATTGTATGCACTGCGCATTAATCTTGTGACCTCGTGAACTTCGTATCACCTACAGCAATATTTTTTTGTTCTCACCGTTTAAACTTCCACAAATACAAAAAAAAGAAAATTTCGCCCAATCGCCCCAGCCGCTCCCCAGTTTTAGCGAGACTAACGAACAGCAATTAATTTTCATATATAATATTGTATATATACAAACAAAGATATATGCAGCACACACACACACACACATACATACATAAAGTTCTAAATTATAACCCTTTTGTTTCTGCCGTATTCGGGTAAAAAGTAGTCACACTGAGAAGATATTTTTTGGCTACCTATCTGATACGGAGAGTTCACGCTGCGATGATTTGTACAGTTTAGGGCCAGTTTCTGAATTGAGAATTTCGCTGCGTAAATAGTTAACTGTACTGCTGTCTCTTGCGAATTTCTCAGAAAAGAGCGTGACAGAACGTCACTGAAGTATTTACTCAGTGAAATTCTCTATTCAGAAACCGGCCCTAAATTTAACTCTAATTGCGCAAGATCATGAAAAAGTAACCTCATAATCGTAATAATTTACACACACATAAAGTCACGCCTGAATACCGGAGGGGCAGGCATTATACTAAGCTCTACCATTTGCTACGATTATTCTGACAAAACCCGTATTTGTCATGAAGACTGTTCAAAGATTGACTCAGGTGACCACAGCAAGTTAAGTTAAACATTGTATAGATTCTACTCAGCTGCGGTCCATTTTAAAGTTAAATGTCGATCAGCTTAAAAATCTTTCTTGGCACTACATCTTCCACTATCCACATAACCAAGGTTAGCTGGAAACTAAGCTCGCCTTTGCACAAACACCTTTTGTTTGCAATAAAGAATTTTCAATTCAATACGTGCACTCTAATCAGTCACGGTAAGTACGACATTGCAACTAAAATGTAAAGGTTGACCTGCTGTCGACTGTACAGTAGAACTTTACACCCATGCACTTAATTTGTTATTTTATGGATGACTTTACAACTAAAATATAAAGGTTGATGTACTGTTGAATCTTCGACCCAGGTTCGATTCCCAATGTACTGACCCAATGACTTTGTTGTCTAAGTTACGCACATTTGTGAAGTTATGTAGTAGCAATATCACTCGCTAACTGTGAAGGAACATCGTGAGGAAACCTGAGTGTCTGAGCTATTCACATACCTCAGCGCTTCAAAACGCCAATCCACGGTGGGCACGCGCGGTAATTAAGCCCATACTCTCTCTCTGAGAGAAGGCCTGTGACCTACAGTCACAGTGGGACGTTGCTTATGATGACTGTGTACTATAACAGTTTTACATTGGCCTTGAAAATACGAATAAAGTAGCCATGGTCAATGTCAAGAAACCTTGACCGCTATTGTTGGAGCAAATAACACCTCTAGTAAAGACTATTATTAAGGGGTCGATTTGGCATGACTTGAAGTTCTGAAAAAATATTCAGACAAATTATTTTAGGGCCAAAATTCCATAAGGAAGTCAAACTTCGCTCGCTTTTGCTCCAACGGTTTGATTGGACTTGAGTCCTTAGTATATTTGCAGCGTCAATGGCAACATCTAACTATGAACACTATAGGTAGGCAAAGTGCCCACTCAGTCAAATGGTGCCTAGGACTCGGTATTTGACACGATCAACAATAAATTATTTCATATGCTCGATTCAAACAAAAATTGCAAAATATCTCGGAAAATGTATCTCTTTTAGTCAATTACTAGTTATTACAATTTTTAAATAGATTAAACATAAAAAGAGTGCTTTGAAATGTGACGTCATGAGCCAGTATTTTCATACAAAATTCCGTTTTAAAAGTAACTCATTTGATATTTTGTCAAATACCCAATTGTATAACATGTACTGATTTATTGAAACACTAGCTGTTGCCCGTGACTTCGTTCGCGTGAAAGTTTTGATATGTACTTTCTGGGATAAAAAGCCTAATCCAGAGTAGATCTATCTCTCTTCATCTCGATACGTTCAGCCTTTCTGGCGTAGTTAAGTATCAATCAATCAATCGTTCAATCAGTTATTGTAACATGCGTCCATCACAGTGGTAAGTCTCAGTAATTTTGTTGATATTTTCAGAGAAATTAAATTTAAATCAATTTGAATTCAATTTATTTGTTTCAGACAATTAGTCCAAATTTACATTTCAAATGAATGAATGAATGCCTCATCCAAGTGGCAGGAAGACGCTGGATGCAAGCCGCTGCCAACCGGACTTTGTCTTTGGTCAGTGGACTCCTTGTGGCTGAATGATGATGATGATGAATGAATAAATGATTTATTGCCACAAACAAACATGCTTACATATAATAATAGAAAATAAAGGAGTGTGCGTGTGACAATGGTACTGTTTCAGCGTTTGCTGTTTCTATTTGAAACAGCGCTGGTTTTCAAATAGCACCTCCACGCCAAATGAAGAAAACGTGTCATGCAGGTAGGGCTTACCGCTAATAAAACTTAAAACTACTAATTCAAAATGAATCATCATCATCAGCAATTTGACGCTCACTGCAGGACTTAGGCCTCCTTCGTGGTTATCATAACCATGCGTGAGGGGTTTTGCCATAATCGCCTCGCTAGGCAGGCGAGTTGGCCATCGCAAAAAGTAATAAATAGATACATTTGTGCCAATTAAGAAACTTATGCAAATTCGAATATAAATATTAAAATTATGACTGTGTTAGTAATGGTCAGTAACGCTAAAACTGACTGGCTAACCTCCCCTTGAGTTATACCTCCAATTTTATTTATTTAGCTAACGATTTTTTTATTTAGCCTATATAGGCATATACACGTCTCATTGCAGGGCACAGGCCTTCTTCCAAGGAGAGAGAGAGAGAGAGTATGGGCGTAATTATCACGCGTGCCCACCGCTGATTGGCAACTTCAAGCGCCGAGGTATATGAACACCTCAGACACTCAGGTTTCCTCACGACTTCTTCCTTCACAGTTAGCGAGTGATATTGCTACTATAACTTGACAAATCAGCATTACGTCAATCGTAGCGAATCGCGACAAAACTACAAGTACAGTGCTTAACAAACTCTTCCAGCCTTATTTTTAAAAACACGGTTCCTCCAAAACCAATCTAAAACTCTGTTTATTTAATCTGTGGCTACATCTTTTCCTTGTAAAATCTCCACCACAGACTATTTTAATCTTCGTTTTTGCAGTATTAAAACACTTCCTTAAAAGGAATCGAGTTTTTTTCTAAATAAGACCGTTCTTCTTTATGTGCCGTCTCCTATCGGAGGTTGGCAACCAATTCGGGTGTCTTGCTTTTCGAGGCTGCCATTACAAAGAAGGAGCTGGTACTCTGTTGAAACCACTGTCGTAAGTTGTGTAGCCATGATATCTTTAGTCTCCCAGGTTGAAGGAGACTGTACTTGGTGTTATGCACTATACAAGGTGTTGATTTGTAAAGTAGCACCCGACTCACTCTACGCATCAATTTGAACAACTTTTACTATGGGACCAACTCTAAAATCTTTAAAAAAAAATCAGCTGCTCCGTACATTTTGTTTAGTGGGTATCGAATTTTAGTATGGCACAGCTGCTTTTTGTGGGATTTCGTGGTCGACCCGATAGAAAAGTTGTTCGTGTTGATGAGTAAAAAGTACCCTGAGTCAGGCGTTACTTTACAAATCAACACGATGTATGTCCGAAATAGATAGATCATCATCATCATCATCAGGCATTTGACCATCCAGCCAGGACATAGGCCTCCTTCGTAGTTTTCATAAACATGAGGGGTTTTGCCATAATCACGCTTGGCAGGCGGGTTGGTGATCGTAGTATGCTATTGGAATCTCAGGAAGACGCTGCTGCCCGTCTCCTGGTAATTTATTTCCTTAGTCGCCTTCTACGACATCCACAGAAGGTAACGGACCGACGCTATTTTTAATCCGGCGCCACACGGAATTCCTCACTAGTCTACGACTTCCACAAATAGGTAGATAGATAATACATTTATTAAATTGCCACAACACACAAAGATAAAAAATTAACATGCACAGTATGCTAAATACTCTAGCTTCTAGCTTATATTTTTGACAAATACTTAAAAAATGTATTTGACTTTGCATGCGCATCCCACGTCGCGGTGATAATGTTTAGTCAAATGACCACATACCTGATTAAATCAAAACTGCTACGCTCACCCGGACGGCAGGGATTTTCGTTCAAGTTATCTGTCGAGCATCATCGAATGATTGACTTTATTATTCCGCTTAGACCGGATTTTTCAATAGTCAGATAAAACTTAACTGGAGAATAAAACTGATTTTGTCACTGTCTTGACGTAAGATTTAGACAGTGACAGCATAAAGTTTAATCTCCAGTTAAGTCTTACCTGACTATTGAAAGGTTGGCCCTTAGTTGAATAGCACTTGGTTTCTGTTTTAATAAAATGCGTTATTTGCTTTTTCTTGCACTAACCCGTGCTGAGGAAAAATAGGAGGAGAAATAGGTTCTTAAAATGCGTTGTTAAAATAGCACTGTTATTAGAAACGGCGAACGTGTAACGAAATCGATAAGTTTACCTAGACAGACGAGGGACCGTGTTATTTTTACCTGTTTCCGAAAGACAATGCTTGTTGTTTTAATTTGGTTACATGTTTAATTTGTAAGGCAAAACACATTCCGTATGTTAAGAAGTTAGAATGAAATCAAAACGATTTACAGGTATATTGACTTTTTCGTCAATTAGTTAGAGAACACTTTATTGAACACCAATAGAATTTTAATATAATATTTTCTTGGACCTAAGTAATTAGGTTTATAATCAAACATTTTTTTATTGGAAAGGTGATTAAATACATTAGTTATACCGTTTCAGCAGGTCTAATAATTGCGCTTGTTTCGTAACTCAAAATATGATCTTTCGACACCCACAATATTTTTAATCGACCAATCCAATGATACCCCACACCATGGTGTTGGAGTAGGCGAAAAAAAATACATCCCTGATTTTGGTGTAGGGGGGTAATCTAATAAAAAGTTTACCCCCTAGATTACCCCTAAGATTTTATTATACCGTTTTGGCGGCGTGATTAATATGTATGTCTATGCCAAATTTCAATTCCAAATTTCAATTTCGAATTTCATCGTTTCTGAGCTAGGCCGCGGACAGACACACAAACAGACAGACATGGCGAAACTACGGACTCCTTGTTGACTACGGAACCCTAAAAACCATAAACATTTTTTTTATGGAAAGTAGAACGAAACATATTCAAAAGTCTCAGAACAAAAGTTATTGTAAATGACAAACTCTAACCGACATGTTTTAGTAACTGCACATTTTAGAAATGACCCCGTATAATATGTATAAAGGCTTATTATTACTGTATTTGTATCTGTACTGTATTTTTCAGTGTTTTTTTTTGGCTGAGGCCTTTATAAGACTGGATACTTTAAATGTTTTTTTCCTAGAAGAAGAGATGATTTGAAAAAAAATGATGTCAGTGGAGTTTTTTTTCCGCTGCCTCTTTCTCAATTCAATTCAATTCAAAAATACTTTATTGCACAAGAGGTGTTTGTACAAAGGCGAGCTTAATACTAGTAAGTATTTTCTTCCAGCTAACCTTGGGTTATGTGGATAGTGCAAGGGGTAGTGCCAAGAAAGATTTATTGCAAGAACAAAGATAAAAAAAAAATGAATAAATAATAATAATTATATAAACTATATTACAATAAAATTACATAGTTATTATAACAAGATACATACCAAATACATATAAAATACACACTTTAACACAATAAACACAACTACATAAAAATTTCTCCGCTACAAATATTGGGTTTCCGTGCCTAAAGGAAGTCAACTGCCACCATATTAGGTATGTGCACCAATACTGAACGCTTCCAATCCTCTACTGTCAAAATCCATAGAAATTGCTATCGCAAACGTCAGGATTCCGACAGTATTTGGTGCGCATACGAGTACTTAGGCCCGTGGACCATATTAATTTGCCTACAACTTATGATCAACGTTTGATGTTTTCTCTAGCGAGTGTATGGAATCCTCGAGCATTACTCACAGTTGGCTGGTTTTCATTATTTTGTTACACGCTGACTGTAATAGTTAACGTTCATCACATGTTTCATGATTGAGATTGCGTGATTGCGGACAATCATTGTTGATTTTAATCTCGGATTAAAATCATATTGTAGCGTGGACTAATGTTGTATCATTGGATTGAGTGGAAAGATACAGTGTGTCTGCAGGTCATAATGTATGCCTAATGGCATTACAAAAAAAAAACTCGACATTACTGACTAAGTACGAAATCAGCATACCTACTTGACTAGGAAAATAATAATGCTCTACAGTACAAACAATCTGAATAAGCCCATGACGTATCATTTGACCTTATTTGGATTGTTTGTACCCGTTATAATTTTGCGAGCCTAACCTGACTAGCCCACATACGATAATACGTTTTGCTGTAAGCTACAAGCTTGAGAGACACGTGCACGCCGCAGATTGACGATGCCCTAGCCTGTGTCCTGCAGTGTGTCTTCTTCTTCAGGTGCCCCTCCGACTAGCAAAGGTTGGTAGTCAGCTCAGCATATTTCTTTCTGTCTCTCGCTAAGTGAAAAAGTTCTGCTGCACTTGCAATTCGGGTCCGTTCCTTAACCAGGATTTCCTTCTTCTACCCACGCGTCTCTTTCCAGCAACTTTTCTCACCATTATTAGTTAAACCACTCTGCCAGATTTTGGAGCCATGACATTTTTCTGGGGCCAGTAGGAAATCCGGGATATCATGTGGAAATTAACACGGAACTACATTTGTATGGATATTTTCTCCAGTTGCGACACAATGCGTGCATGGGTCTAGGCGGCTTAAGATTTTTTTTCGATATTCCCGAATTTGGCACCCTCTTAGACTGCTGCAGATCTGACAATGATGATACATACTTGTGATACGCTTTAAGGGCTGTTTGGTTTTGGTTGTTTCTCTGGAAACACGTTTTAATTAAAAGGTATACAAGCATATTATTTTAATGGTGGATTTCCAGTGTATACACAGATCATATAGCATAAACACAGACTTTCTCTCACATAGAGAGAAGGAAAGAGTTTGGGCTTAATCACCAAGCCCACCGCGAATGGGTCATTCACAAGCGTTGGTGTTTTTCCACAGTTAACAAGATAATCAATTTGATTTAGTGCTGACTATTCCACTGATAAACCTAACCGTGTTAAGGACGTTTCAAGTACAGTCGGCAGAACATCATCCTCTACACCCGTGCACTCTACGCCGTTACGTTTCAGGCGAGTTTGCAACAAAAATATAGGAATTTATGTTCGGTCGACTGTACACTCATTGTTTATTGTTTATTATTCAGAACATTGCACCCTGCGATGCATGTATAAATAATCGATCTGCCGTTTCTACTTGGACGATTTCTATCTCATCATTAATCAGATATCGTCATTGAGGGTATTAATAGAAGTTTATGCAACCGTCATATAAGAGAGATTCTTAGGGCCGGTTTCTGAATTGAAAATTTAATTAAGGATATACTTAAGTAACGTTCTGTCACGCTCTTTTCTGAGAAATTCCAAGAGACAGCACGACAGTTAACTATTTACTTAGCGAAACTCTCAATTCAGAAACTGGCCCTTAGAATACGAGTGTGGGTTTATTTGACCCATTCGCGGTGGTGTTGGTGAAAGTCTGTGTTTATGCTATATGATCTTTATATACACTGGAAATCCACCATTAAAATAATATGCTAAGTATATACTGGATTGCATACGTTTTAATTAAAACGTGTTTCCAGAGAAACAGCCAAAATCAAACAGCCTTTACAGCGTATCACAGCTATGTCTCATCAGATCTGCAGCAGTCTAAGGGGATAATAGTATCGTATGAGTATTCTGATACACACTAAAGTGCACTCATTTATAAATGAATCTAAAGTAAACAAGAAAGGCAATTTTCCATTTTTAGCCGCACAGAAAAAATTGTTAACTAATTTAGCAATGATGGATCTGGGATAATGAAAAGACCCGTTGAACGTTAAAAATGGAATGAATGAAATTTACTGTCGATATTTATATGAAAATTAAAAACTAGGCAACCAATCACAAACAATTAAAATAATTTAGAATATTTTACAGTACAGCTCAGCACTTGCTCTAGTCTACTAGTTTCTGTTTCTGTTTAATTTTATTTCAGTTTTTTATTCTGAGATTTTTAGTAAACTAGCAGGACCCAAATGAAACAATATTACTAATTGTGGGGTACCTACATTGGTCCCGCCTACTTCGTAGATAATACTCAGCAGTCGGATTTCTCGTAATTTCTTTATTTTAGATCTTATTGCTTTTAAAAATTGACTTTTCGCACTGGATGGTAACCGTTTGTTAATGAACGATTTCTACCCCCCAGTTTCTCGTACGGACTATTTTGAATCAGGAATCTAGAGCATAGCTCCACCTGGTAGGGTTCATCTGAAATGGTTTGCCAACTTAGGCCAGCTTGGCAACTGGTTAACCACGAGGCAACTGACCCCATCAATTGACCAGTGTCTACAAAAAAAACCACTGACAGCTGTTAACAGTAGATTAACAGCTTGTTAGTGTACGAGAAACCAGGGGCTAGTTTCGTACATTTACTGCGACCTTGACCGGCCGGTGAATAGAAAAAATGTGCCGTTACCTTTATCGACTAGTGGTCGTAATTTAATTAATCACGGTTTTGATCAATCCTCATCATCATCAGTCATTTGACGCCCACTGCAGGACATAGGCCTCCTTCGTGATTTTCATAACTATGAGGGATTTTACCATAATCGCTACGCTTGGCAGGCGGGCTGGCGATCGCAGTATCCGGTTGGAGTCTCAGGAAGACGCTGCTGCCCGTCTCCTGGTAATTGATTTCCTTAGTCGCCTTCTACGACTTCCACGGAAGGTAACGGACCGACGCTATTCTTAATCCGGTGCCACACGTAATTCCTCACTAGTGTAAATAGTTGCCATTTATTAATTAATAATTACGTAACGACGGCTTTCAAACAACCCATAAAAAAGCATGTATAAGAATCGTCATTATGGTAAATATTAAGCTAAGATAAAAAGAAGAGCTCTTTACTGTACACCAGAGCACAAACGCACAAGCTCGCTAATTTTTAATGAACATCGTGAGGAAACCTGAGTGTCACATACCGTGTGTTCACATACCTCAGCGCTTGAAATTGCCAATCTGCGGTATGCACGCGTGATGATTAATATACTCCCATATACTCCATACTCTCTCTATGAGAGAAGGCCTGTGCCCTGCAGTAGGACGAATTTACGAAGAAAAAAAATTGCGCAAGACATTATTTTTGCAAAGATACAGAGACCATATTAATATTATTACTTTCGAATGAACAAGTTGGTGTCTGCTGCTATAGCTAGGTGTCTTCTCTTCTATTGTAAATTATTGAAAGTGAATGTAATTATAGTAAATGTAATTTAATTTAAACGTTTTTATTAGTGTATATTTATTATTATTAGGACTATCTGTATTTTTCCGTTACGGATAATGTCTTCATTTTCGTCATGAATAACATTGTTACCTACTTCGGTAATCTAGAAGATTAGGTCACAAATAAAAGTGTGTTAACTACTACTGCGTCTCGCATCTGTTATCACAATCAATAGGCACAGCTGGCCTCATTTCCATTTCCACTACAATAAAATTAAAAGTCAGCAGCCTTGTATGCAGTGACTAATAAACGTTGATGAAGCGAAAGAGATTTGCCAGAATCGTGGCAAATGGCAAGCCCTGGTGTTGCCTAGCCCTCCGAGATACAGGTAATTAGTATGTATCTAATATTATATTTTAAAGTAGCAAAATAAAGCATTATACTAATTCTAGTATGATTATACTATGATATGATTATCCTAATTCTAGTATGATCATGTTATTAAACCGAAAGATAGGCGTTGACGCTGGTCAGTATATCTATGAAAATATTGTGTAAATACTTACGTCAGGAAAAATACTAGTAATTTTAACTGCGAGCACAAAATACAATGTAAATACTAGAAACGAACATAAACTTTCTTTCCCAACATTTAGGCTGGCAAAGGTTAATATACCCTTTAGACACAAACATAGATATAGACATCATTTATTGATAATATTCGTTACAAGTCAGTGAAATTACAATAAATATTAAAATCTCTTAATAGGAATATACCTACAATAAAAAATAAAAATCAAATTTACAAATGTCAAACATTGCATGTCTATTTAATAATAAATGTCAATTATACTTATTCAGTATAAAAATAAAAATAATATTTAATAAAATAATAATAATATTTTATAGGAAATAATGTTCAAAATTGTATTAAAAATGTTTTAGTCAATAGCTTACGCTTTGTTGTCAATTTAATTAGCAAGGAATTCGTCATATGTATAAAAGCACTTCTCGATAAGCCATTTTGTTTAGTTTAATGTTAAACGCGGACTCACTGCTTGCACTCGTACTATCCTCTGAAAGTTTGTTGTATACCTCCGGAGCCATGACGTGGATAGCTTTGCTTGTCTTGGTGGTTTAAGGCGATAAAATAACGTCCCTAAAGATTTAATAAGCTTGCCAGAAAGCGGTTCAAAAAATTAAGGCACACTTTATGCCAACAGGGCTACAATCACATTAAAGATTATTTAGATGACAATGATGTCTGGAATTAAACCTAGTTCCATCAAAGTTCAATGTATGAGTTGTAGGTTTCAGAATAATATGTAAACTCTGTTAATTAAGGACTTTGAAAAGACTAAGGCTGACTCGCACTACTTTCTTAAACGTGGCTTAAACCGCATTTAACTAAAATTCTTCATACAAAAGTTGGTTTAAATGGTGACTTAAGTGACATTTAAGAAGTGGTGCAAGACGGCCTAAGTTTTATTGTGACAAAAAAAATATTTTTTTATACATCAAAGTGCCCGTACAATCTCTCAATCATGTTAATAGTGATTTTTAGGACTCATGGCCGTGAATCTAGGACTAGATTAACGCGAAAAACGAAAGTAGGTACCACGAACTGATCATGTTTAACTGTTAACATGATTGAGAGATTGTACAGACACTTGTTGCAAATACGATCTGCAAAGGAAGATATGATTATTTTTCATCGGTGGCGCTAGTTAGCCCACTAATCATCGAATTTAAATTTAACTACCTACTTCAATCAAACCACTTCAAATGAGTCTGACATTTAAATTTAGCATATATCGGAGTCTTCGTTTCCGAAATTCCAGAACCGGACTACCCGGACGACCGAGACGATGATCCAGACCTCACTCCAGCCATATCAGAGGACACACCCCACATCCCGTACCAGCCGGTGCGGCAGTCTGACGAGGAGGTGCTGGCCCGTTCCAGGGAGTACTACGAGCTGATGGCCAAGCGACGAACAGTCAGAGCCTTCAGCCAGGAAGAAATACCTCAGGAGGTCCTAGAGAATATCGTGAAGACCGCTGGTGAGTCTAAGGATTTTATGAAGTGAATCTTCAAGGTTTGGTTAGCAGACTGAAATAGTTATATTGGTTTATAACATGAAGATCATGAAAAGCTGGCAAGGATTTCATATGAATTTTTAATACAACTGACGTAGTTCAGCAAAAAAATAAAGAATATTCTTGTCTTCTTTCACCTGGTTGTGCAATAAAATGTTCTCTATCTATCTATATTATGTCTAAATAAAATTTAATTATACTTTTACTCTCTCCCTGAGAGAAGCCCTGTGCCCTACTGTGGGACGTATATAGCCTTCTTATGTATGTAATGTATACTTTTTGAAACACTCGTGAATGTGAATATTTATTTGCTAAAGCGTGGTAATTTCAAATTATGTAGGTGGTAACCTAAAATTATGGAACAGGTATGCTCTACCAGTCAGGGTGCGCAAATATTTTTTTGTTAGAAAAAACAAATCCTACTTCTTAGCTAAATTAGTAACTAGAAAAAAAAATATGTACACAAATCATTACGTAGAAAATTAAATAATTGTAAGAAGGAAAGCAATTAGCAAAGTTTAATGCTGTATAAAGATGAACTTAATCATAAAAGTAACACACACAGTAACTGTTTCAATAACAAAAGATCATAAATAAATATGCTTAATTTATTTTAATTCGCACCCTCTAGCTGGCACACAATTACTGACGTACCATAATGACACATTAAGTACCATATAATACGGTATTTGACACGATCAACAATAAATTATTTCATATGCTCGATTAAAACAAAAATTACAAAATATCTCTGAAAATTTATCTTTTAGTAAATTACTAGTTATTACAATTTTTAAATAGATTAAACATAAAAAGAGTGCTCTGAAATGTGACGTCATAAGCAAGTTTTTTCATACAAAATTCCATTTTAAAAGTAACTCATTTGATATTTTGTCAAATACCCAATTATGCAACAACTTTCAACAACACACGCCACTTGTCGTTTTTGCTTGTTACAGAATTTTATTCAGCTTACAACTGCGGTCTTTAATGGTTATATTGCGATAGGAAAGAACCATTTACTCAATGAGCTCTATCAACTATGTACACTATTATCGAAAATTAGTTTTAACTACCTAGGTAAAATTTTAAGTATGTCGGTATTTTGTTGATATTTTGTACCAAATTTTGCTAATGGGTCATTATTATTAAAGCTAATTAGTCCTGTTCAGTCTATGGTAGTTGAGGATTCCTTGCTGATAGTTTTCTGTTTTGTTCCAGTACACTAACGTATATTACTTTATATAAAATACGGACATAAACATGCAAAGCTCTTGATCGCGAACATCATTCCATAGTCCATTCTCCACAGCAAAGGGCATCTCTTCCATATGTTTAGTATTGACTTGCAAACTCTTAGGAAATAAGTACTTTTCAATATTTCGCATCGTAGTTTCGGTCTTATTATATTGCTTCCAGGCGTTTTGAACTCTAGGTGCTTCAATATAAAGGACTGGAAAGTTTCTACTCTCAGTCTGGGTTCCAACGTTTACTAGAGATTGATCCCAATTGTAGTCATTGAAGTAACAAAACTGATTGGCAAAGTACTTTATCTCCTTCCAAACAGATCTGTTGAATGCCAGACCCGACTTGAACACTTCTTGTCTAAAAAAATCAATGTAAGCCATAGGTTTCTTCTTAAAATTTTGGACTAGAAAAGGAGTTTGCGCGTTTAAACTCAATAACCTACACTGTGGACACTTTTCTGTCGCTGTTACCTGTAACAGTCTAAGTGTAAATATAAAATCTATTGTTATAATATCAGTGTCCTCTAGAAACACGATAAATCCGTGATAATACTTCAAAGCTGGCGTATAGTCAAATACCTCATTGGCTTTCCACCACCAGAAGTGTTTGCTCTGAGTTTTATTAATGTTTCTCTCTTTCATTGTCAAACTTACGCAGTTGATATCATCCAAACAGTAGTAAGGGTCAGGCCCTGGGAAGTGATGTTTATAGACTTGGGTGCTGTAGGGGAAAAATATCTGCATCACCATGGCAAACTTTATACCCTGTATGAATGTGTTGATTTGCTTGATGTAGTACTCGTGACAGAATATGAGCAAAGTATTATTGATTCCTAACATGTTTTCTAGTGACTCCACCAATCTCATGACATGGGCAACATTTTTATGAACATCTATGACAATGACAGGCGTCGTGTTCATCACTTTGAATCCGCTGGGTTGGTTCCTGATTACTTTGCGTCCATTGTAGCTTGCAATTATATTTCTTAATATTTTCACGTTTAAGGTTTCCTTGACAAATGATTCTAAGTCATCATCATCGCTTTCCCCTCCGTTATTGTCATTAACTGGATAGATGTAATAATCGTCTGGGATTGCTCGTGATTTTTCTCTTTTAATTTTGGATACTCGAAAGTAGAACATCATTGTTATACTGAGAAATGATATTATAACTAATGCAGATATTATTCTCTTTTCCAACCAAATTGTTTTCATAGTGAAAGTACCTATTCTTTTCATACTTTGCAAGTAGTAATAAATCAACAGACCGTCTTGACCTTCGCTGCCCGGACCGTATTCAAATAAACATGTTTTAGATAAGTCTACTGGTTACCAGCATTTTAACAAAATGGTAATTTTATTTTTTGTTCGGTCTTTACTACCACATTTCAGAAAAACCAAGATTACACATAAACATTGTTTACGAAGTTATTGCACCGACTGTTCATGATTTATGTTTTTTTCAAAACAATAATAATAAATCACGCAATAAAATTAAAACTATGGCAATAAATGCCAAAAAAACGAATTCAGAATGCAATAATAATTTGGAGTCGGTGCCTAAAATGTTTGTGCTTTTAAATTAAAGTCAACGGAAGCTCGTTGATTTTTTGCGAAAACTCTTAGGTGAATATTAAATTTTTTTTTTCTCTAAAAATGTATATGCTGGTCATGCAGCTCGGTTCCACGCTAAATGATTAGAGACATGTCTTGTGAATTCGGATTTTATGAAATATTAAAAATAAATATTATAGGTACCTTGATAACTTATTTTACCCTTCTGCAGTCTACGAAACCGAAGCTTCGTAACCAGTTACCACCGAAACATAATTCGTTCTTGTTCGATACTAGTTTATACCTACCCAATTACTAAATATTTATTATCATTTTGTTTGTTCGGAATAGTTCCATAGTTCCATTACATTATTGGCTGCTCCCATAGGCTTAATTTCCTGCTGTCCATTGAAGAGTTTCATTCTCCATCTCGAGAAGTCTTCATCGGATCTTCACCAAATCGAAATGGGACTAATCGAACTTTAAGCCTAATCAAACAAAAAATGTCGGAATTGGTTAAAATTTGACGAAGTTATAAGAGAATATAGCAAAAAACTCCACCAATCCGGACTTGGCCCCCGTGGTGGAGTATGGCCTATACCTTCCTCAGGGAAGAGACCCGTGTCCCTCGGTGGGCACATAATGGGTTGATGATGATGATGATAGCAAAAAAAAACACACGTGTATTAAGAACCTGCTCCTTCTTTGAAGTTAGCTCTTTTTATTGCCATCAAGTTTGCAGGACGAAATTGAAATAGGTTGACAAAGCATAACACGTCAGGCAATATAGGTTCATAGGTTTCCGGAATATGTTGTGAAGCAAACCTAGGTTTTCGCATAGAAAACCTTTAAACCAACTCTTTCTCAATTTCAGGCACAGCTCCATCAGGAGCGCACACAGAGCCCTGGTCCTTCGTGTTGGTCCAGGACGCCACCACCAAAGCGGCTATCCGGGAAATTGTCGAGGAAGAGGAAGAACTTAACTACAACAAACGAATGTCCAGACAATGGGTGACAGACCTAAAACCCTTCGCTACAAAGTCTGTAAAACCTTATTTGACGGAGGCTCCTGCTCTTCTTTTGGTCTTCCGACAGACTCATTCCATGAGGTCTGATGGGAAAAAGAGGATGCACTACTACAGTGAGATCAGCGTGGCTATAGCAGCTGGATTCATATTGGCGGCTGTTCAGGTATTGATTGAGACTAATAATTTTAATAGTGATTATGTATCTTACTAAGTTTTAGTAGACTTGGTGGTATAAGAAAGCGGACCTCGCTTCGACTTTCTATGTGAAGTTTGTTTATCAGGCTTTTCATAAAACACTAATAAAATAAAGTGGATTGTGATAAAGGGTATAGTTACATAGTGATACATCACCATTTGTTTGACTTCTTCGTTGGTCTAACGGTATCACGTCTGATTACCATACCGGAGGTCGTGTGTCCATTCACATCCACTATCAGCAAACTCAATACGAAGAAATTACACTTTGAGGAAAACTTTAAATTGCGAAAAAAATTCTGTTGTTTCTATGATTCTATATTCTATGATAATTCTATTTTTATTTGAGCGGTTTTACACATATAAGAAGTTCTGGGGTTTTTTTACACCCTGTACAGGCGAGGAAACAGAATCGCTCTCAAAAATTCACGTGAGACATGGCAAGAATAAGCGCAAAAACAAAACACCGAGCATCAGACCACTGTGCCAATAGACAATCATATGCAGGAAGGTTGCACCTACAGAGGTTTTCTTACCAGAAATTCATTTATAATATGAGGTTCTCCTAAACAGTTTTATTTAAGGGGATCCAGTGGGCACTGCACCAATGAAAAAAAAATCATATCTTCTTATATATTATTTTTGTTGCACCCGTGCTGTGGACAATTTTTACTCGGGGCTGCAAGTGATGTAAATTGCTTCGGCCAGATGTCGCTGCCTGTACGTATTACAGAGAGTTTGTAAAGAGGCTCACGTACTATCATCATTAGGATGATGATGATGAGGATAGTACGTGTGCATAAAGTACCTACCACAGTATTATAATTTAATGGAACTAGTGAGAAGAAAATAGTTGCAGAGGTTCCATTCACGAGTCCCATGGAACTACCGAGAAGAAAAGTTCTCACCTGTTCCATCATGGAACTAACCAATGGAACTAGTGGGAACATTCCAAAATTTCGCTGATGCCTGCCCATTAACTCAGTTGGGAGAGCGCTGACACGGTGAGCCAGAGGTCACGGGTTCAAGTCCCGGCATGGGTGGAATTTTTAGCCTTTAAATAGGTTTTTAAAAATATCTTCTTTTACAGATCGTATTTGCAAAAAGTGTCTGTACAGTCGCTCAATCATCTTAACAGTGTTTTTTAGGACCCACGACCAAGAACCTAGGATCACAAATCTAGGACTTATTTATTTAGCATTTATGCCCAAAAACGGGCTAGTCGAGTCCCAGGCTCAAGGTCATGGGTCCTAAAAATCACTATTAACGCGTTTGAGAGATTGTACAGACACTTTTCGCAAATTCGATCTGTAAAAAAGATATGATTGTTTTCCTCGGTGATGCTAGTGTTACTCCCTGGAGCCCCTGTTCTTGAACAAAGAGTGTTTTCCTCGGTGATGCTAGTGTTACTCCCTGGAGCCCCTGTTCTTGAACAAAGAGGATAATGATAAGAAGATGCGATAATGATATCAAACGAACCGTTTAGGATAATCCTACCTTTCCTACGTTTCAGTACTGCGGCCTAGTAGCCCTGACGTCAACTCCGCTGAACTGCAGCACCCGCCTGAGAGCCCTCCTACTGAGGCCTGCCAACGAGAGACTGGAACTACTTCTGCCCCTTGGTAGACCTCACCAGGATGCTCTAGTGCCAGACCTTAAGAGGAAGACGTTGGACGAGATCTTAGTGAGGATCTGAAAGGCGGTATAGATAGATTGAACGGAGTGAAGATTTTAATCTCAGGTTTAAGTGATATTTTTTTACTCTAGCAATAAAATGCTAAAATATTTTTTATTCTGTATTTTATTAAAATTAAAAACCATAAAAACATTCAATTTAGTAAATTCACCAAAAACATTTCACAACCACTGCAAATGTGGAGATATAACGGACTAAATTTATGCAACAATAAAATTGTTGTCGATGGAAATATGACACCATGCAATTTTTTTTTCTGCAGAACAAATACATTTGTATGTTAACATTTTGTATCCATACTCATCTAAAAGTCCACCCATACCTAATTACGCACACCAAATCTTGGTATTCAAAGACTTGATAGTAAATCTTGAACCATTTAGAGTTTGGCGCGCATAATTTAGGCGGTGGTCTTTCAAACGGGAACGGAGCCAACCCCGCTGGTCTGTCAACGCCTGCAACGTCGGCGGCAGCTGCGCCTGCGATGCCTACGACGTCTACTTCGCCGGCGTCGGCGGCGGCGGCAGCTACGGCGGCGCCGCCGGCGCCGGCCGCAGCTACGGCGGCGACGTCTCCTCCGCTGTTGATGGAGAATTTTTTATATTTAAATGGGCATAAATTTCTGTGTGGTGCCGGATTAATAGCGTAACTCCATTTCATTCCGAGGATGTCGTAGAAGGCGACTAAGGAAATAAATTATTAGGAGACGGGCAGCAGCGTCTTCCTGAGATTCCAACCGCATAATGCGATCGCTAACCCGCCTGCCAAGTGTGGCGATTATGGCAAAGCCCTTCGTGGTTAGGAAAAACCATGAGGGAGGCCTATGTCCTGCAGTGGGCGTAAAATGCCTGATGATGATGAAATGGGTAGCTTTTGTTTCCCAAAAGAAAATTTTGCTCAGCAATAAAGTCTTTTGGCTTGCGACAAGCAACTAGTGGTCGATAACAAAATGAGCTGCAAAATAATCAAATTCATCAGAAAGAAATCCAAATTGAGCAGAGAAATAATCAACTTGATCAGCAGAAAAATCAAAATTCATTAGCTTCAAACCCATGATCTACCGAACGTAATGCCGGCGTCCTACCCCCGCGCTACCACCGGTCGTTGGGTTCGAATCCCGAATCACTTTATTTTTAAGTTGTGCACATTTGTGAACAATACCACTCGCTAGCGTGAAGAAAAACATCATGAGGAAACCTGAGTGCCCGAAGTGCCCACATACCTCAGCCTTGAAATTGCCAATCCGCGGTGGGCACGCATGGTAATTAAGCCCTCTCTGAGAGAAGGCCTGTGGGACGACATAAAAATATTTTCCTGACGAAAATGCCATTCAGTTTCTGAATTCAGATCAGTATGTGGCCGACCTTTGGGGGCACACTGCGAATTGGCACGACAGAGGAAAAACTTGTACCAATGACGTATTGTAAATTATTCTAACCACTGCTTCTTCAATTTGTATTTTTTTTTTGTTTACTCAAAGCTTTCTTTCTTTCTTCTAAGTCTTTGTAGAAAGTACTAGGACTACAACTGTTTCAAACAGTATCTACCCAAAGTAATGAAACTGACTTGTTTGGCGAGCTCCTCTATATTTTTCACTGGAGGCAACGCAACCTGAGTGTAGTAAGAAAGTTAATGGCCAATGGGTCTCTGCGTCTCCACTTACTGCAAAGACTATTACTACATAGCGTATTTACATAACATTTTACCCTTATACAGCGGCAAAATAAGTTCACTCATTGATGACCCCACTGCAGTATTCACAAACGGACAAGATCATACTTCACTTGTATCACAAACTACTCACATAACTACTAGGTACCTATATACATAACCAAACCTCAAATTTGTTGCGATCGCGATCTTCAGTTGATTCGACGGGAATGTAGGCCAAATGATTGAGGTAACTTTAAAGCGGTCAAGCACCTTAAAGTCAAGCGCCTTCAATCAATCAATGAGCCCATACTCGTCCACTGCTAGACATAGGAGGACAAATAGGCCTCCCCGCAGCGGCACGCCACTTCCTTCTGTCCTCAGCCTTTCTTATCCGGCAGCCGCCAGCAATCTGCCTCAGATCGCCAGTCCAGCGAGCTAGTGGTCCTAATCTGCATTTGCCCTTTCGTGGTTTCCACACGAGCCGTCCGGCTCATAACGTTAAATTCATAAAATGTTGAATTCCTGAAATGATGCATTCGCAAAAATTTTGAATCCTAAAATGTTGAATTCGCCAAATGTTGAATTCATAGTAATCCCAAAATGTTGAATTCGCCAAATGTTGAATCCATAGTAATCCCAAACTGTTGAATTCTCAATGTTGGCTCACAATGTTGAATTCATTGATTTGATTTCATTCGCATGTCCCAAAAAAAATTATTATGCAATTAAATCTTTATCTAGAAAACCAAACTAAGCGAACTCAACATTTTGGAAATTCATATTCAAAATTTTGTGAATTCAACATCTCATGAATTCAACATTTTATGAATTCAACATTGTGAGTCGGAAGGCACAAGAGAACCTCTGCACCCTATCAACCATCGGTATCGGACCAGCCTACTGCCACTTCAGCTTGCTAATTTCATAGGCTATGCCAAGCGCCTCGGAAATATTCGGTCTATTCCCAACGGGTCGACTTGTCCAAACAGTCTACTTTCTCCCTTTAATCGACTTATCCAATCGGTCTACTTATCCAATCGGTCTTCTGAGCATTCAGTCTATTTTCACAATCGGTTGAATTGTCCAAAGGGTCAATTTTTGGCACTGGTGTTTTATGGAATGACATTAAATTCTCTTTGGTGAACCTTGGAGGATGTGTTGGCCGTAAAAATTGAGTTAATTTTCATTGTAATATATGAAAGAATAATTTTATGTGTAGGATAATAAATGATAATTGTAGTTATGTAAAAATACATTTATACAATATTAATAATTACTCATCATCATCATCATCAGGCATTTAACGTCCACTGCAGGACATAGGCCTCCCTCATGGTTTTGTTACCATGAAGGGGTTTGCCATAATCGCCACGCTTGGCAGGCGAGTTGGCGATCGCAGTATGCGGTTGGAATTTGAGGAAAACGCTGCTGCCCGTCTCCTGGTAATTTATTTCCTTAGTCGCCTCCTACGACATCCACGGAAGGAAATGGAGTTACGCTATTCTTAATCCGGCAGCGCCACACGGACGTGATTAATAATTACTATATTGTAAAAACCTATTTAGAAGCTAAAAATTCCACCCATGCCGGGCCTTGAACCCGCGACCTCTGGCTAACCCTGCCAGCGCTCTCAGCGTAAATGTACGTATACGTATAATGTACGTACGTACGCAATATATATATATACGCAAAAAATATATATTGTTTTATATATATATATGTATACATATATATGTTTCTTAAAATTTGAAATTTTTTTGCTTTTGAAAATAGACACAAAAGCACATTTTCCCAAGTCGACCGATTGTAAAAATGGACTCATTGGGAAGCAGGCAAATCAGGAAAAGCAAGTTTATAGTTTGGGAAAATAGACGTATTGTGAAAGTCCACCGATTGGGGAAACAGACAGAATATTCCGGAGGGCAAGCGCCTCAGGAATACGTGAATCAAACTCACAGAGCGTCGGCGGCGACGGCAGCTGCGGCGGCGTCGGCGGCGGCGGCGGCACCGGTCCGAGGGCTCGAGCGAGAACGACCTGGAGCGTCTGGAATCAAAAACGATGGTTAACAAAGTCTATAAAGATAAGAAAAAAGATAATGCCAAGAAAATAGTGAAGTTAAATAATCTCTGGCTACGTCATGCCCTTTACCATAGAGTATTTAAACTGGCCCAAACGTGTCACTATAGGTGTGCCGTTATCTAATGACTTGAAATAAAATAAAACTAGGTACATCAGGATATCAACATGACATGACAATATGGATATGACAATGAGCGAGAGTCCAACACTGCGGTAAAATAATTTTGCATTAATTTTCAGTTGACGGAGGCACCACTGATCATAATTCTGTACCGGTAATATAATCTGTATATAGTTATCTGCAGGTGGACGGAGTTTTCATCAGTTTTCCCCAAATCGCCAAGAGCATCCGTACCCGTTCCGTGTGGCGTCGGATTAAGAATAGCGTCACTCCATTTCATTCCGTGGATGTCGTAGAAGGCCACTAAGGAAACACATTACCAGGAGACGGGCAGCAGCGTCTTCCTGAGATTCCAACCGCATAATGCGATCGCCAACCCGCCTGCCAAGCGTGGCAATTATGGCAAAACCCTTCATGGTTAGGAAAACCATGAGGGAGGCCTATGTCCTGCAGTGGGCCTCAAATGGCTGATAATGAAATCCTTACCTGATCTTAATTTTCTCATTTTTCATAGGTAAACACTGCTGTATCTCGGAGGGGTATGCAGGCTCGTGGTGAATAAAACATAACGTAACATTAACTCTCGCATGTATCCCAGACGGGAAGGGCAGAGCCAGGGACTTGGCACGATCCTGACAGATCACTTTACATTCATTAGCCGTTACATGCACTCACGCCGGTTTCAGGTACTTTTTATCTTGGCCTTTGCTAATACAGCCCCTTTTTGGTCGAAGTACGTCCGCCTGGGACGTCTCTTACCGGCCCTTCCACCCGCATTCGCTCGATATATTTGTTTCGCCAATCTGAAGGCTTGACCCTCAGCGTACTGCTGAGTCAGTTGCCATTTATAGCAGCAGTGACACGCCGTGACCTTTCTTTTTCATTTCTTTTTTACAACATTTCAGTTGAAATATTTTCTTGGTTGTTTTCTGTTTTGTTATTGTGACATGTGCACTGTTTTTATAATTTTTTTTTTCTTCTTTCTTCGTTCAACTTCTCCACATGTCCATACCAATGCAACATTCCCTTCTCAATTCTAGCCACAACATCCTCTTTCAGTCCAAAACGTTTTCTAATCAAACTATTGCTGAATACTCTCCGTGAATATACCTATAAGTAGTTAGTAAATCTGCTGAAAGAACAGCATCAAGACTACTTTATACATTAAAAGGAAGGCACTATCTACTTTATTTTAAGGTACTTGGGCACTTCTCACCTCCGCGGTCTAACATCGTCAGGATCACGGGAGCTGATGAGAAACAAAATATTATACTTTAGTCTAATTAGTCCAAAAGTCAAAGAAAGAACGACAGATATTGGGACACATTAACACATCACGAGAAAAAGAAAAAGGCATAACAAGTAACAAACAATTACAAAGGAAAAACAAGTCACATAAATACAAGATAGTACAAGACAACGTCAGAGCGTCAGAGTGCATCCTGTGGTGTGTGTCAAAGTTGCCACAAAGGGCATCTGACTCAGCATTGTAGACTGCCTCGTTGGTCGTTAAGGCGCTTAGCTACCAAAACAGAGGTCGTGGGTTCGATTCCCACTGGCGACGGCCGTACGTTTATACAAATGCCCTCAGTCTGGGTGTATTTTCTTATTTGTGTCTTACCTGGTTACCATAGCACATGATATCCTAGTTTGGGACCAGGTCAAGTGATTGTATTGTGTGGAAATTATTATATTTATTAATTGTGCTTAAATGGTTAAAAACCATGATGGAGGCCTATGTCCTGCAGTGGGGGTCAAACGGCTGATGATGATGATGATTGTCCTGAGGGTGTGAGCCCTCGGAAAGAACAGCGAAAACGAAAAGCAATGTGTACTGAAGCACCACCTACATAATAGTCCTAGACTAACATTAGGATAATTCTACATTGTGCTACATACCTATCCTAATACTAGAAAAATAAATAGATTCTTGTCTAGGCACGCTCTTCTTGTCTCGTACTTACGAACTAAGCTGACATTTGAAAAACTTCTTGTGAAATTAGTGGCTGTTAGTAACTGGGTCTCCGCAACAAACAACGAATAAGAAAGTTTTCAGTGAAACCAAGTCTTCTTAAGTCGGTACAACAACACACTGTTCACAGTTAGCAAGAATCGAACCTACGGCAGAAGCTAACGGCTTACCACTAGAACTATGAGGTACTCAGGTAAAATAAATAAAATAAAAACTCACCTGGACAAGTTATCCTTCGAGTTATGCCTATGCTTGCCACCCGCAGACAGTTCTCTGAAAAATTGATTACGAGAGTACCCCCAGTTTCTCGTACACTAACACGCTGTTAATCTACTGTTCACAGCTGTCAATTGACCAAAGTGCAAACAAAAAAAACCACTGACCGCTGTTAAAAGTAGATTAACAGCTTGGTAGTGTACGAGAAACCGGGGGTTAACGATCTAAAACAGTGCAAGACTTTTCCCCTTGTCTCAGTAGTTCGATTGCCTCCGGTCCGTAACGACCAAATGTTATTGTGAAAATACTTTTTTTTAACGTTTATTTACTCAGAATAACAAAACCTTCATGTTCACACAATTTTCGCCAAACTGCAAAGCAGAATTGTTGGTGAAGCGTTCTAACTCTGGAAAACCAGATTGAAAAAAAACTGCAGCGGTTCACCAGTCTTAGTGCTACGGACAATCACACAGACAGTGAGATAATTTTGACATTTGATAGATTTCTTTTGTATGTAATACGCAAAACAAATTACAGAACTAAGAAGGGGCGCCATTACCCCGATCGCATTAGGAAAACATTGATATTATTATTACGTTTAGGTACCGAATAAGATAGCTAATAATTTCATTTAATTTATTGAGGAGATTTCAGTTTAAACATTTTTGTTAGCTTGTGGACATTATTATAATTATTATTTATATCATACTAAGCGAAGTCTTACGCTTTGCGTTTTACTTCGCTAGGCTACAATTATTTGTAAGATAGGGTTTGATCGAAACTGTACATCATTCATCTTTTGTTTTTCATACAATAGAGTACAAAGACATTTCAGATTTCAGGCATTTTGGGATTATGGCGAGTTGAAATTTCGACAAGTTCAAATGAAGTTATTTGAGATTTCAGGCATTATGGGACTAAGGCAAATTGAAATTTAGACAATGAAATCGTGGCATTTCGACATTTGGTCGTTACGGACCGGATGCCTTCGATAGACTTTCGTCGCGGTAAAATCAAAATCAAAATTTTTTATTCAAAGTAGCACAGAAACTGCGACTTAATGAACGTTACAAGTTAAACTATGTGTCCATTTCAAAATCTAGATAATTTTGGAGAAAAAATGGACAAAAAAACACCAGTTCCGAAAAACTAGTTCGGTGATCCCATACAACTGGACTTCTGAGTCCGCTAGTTCAGTCACCGGACCAAACAATCGAAATTACCGAACTTGCCGGCTCAGTATTCCGGCCATCATCGAACTGCGTCTGAAAGTACGGTCGCCGAACAAAACGACCGACATGATGATGATGATGATGATTTGTTCAGACGCAGATGTGGCGCGGAAACGACGCGACGCGTTGTCTAGAGTCACAAACCACAGAGCGACCACAGAGCAAGGGCTGACTGTGGTCTGTGACGCTATACAAAACCGTCGCGTGTTTTCCGCGCCCACTCCTCACGTCCTTTCTGTGTGGCCTATGCTAGCACACAGAAAGGCCGTGGGGCAGAGTCCCGTCTCCTCGGTGGCGACATGTGCGAACTGCGCTCGGTACTATTGGAACAAGGCCATAACACGTACTGGTTATCCTTGTTAGCCTCGTCCGCCTTCGCCCTGCGGCCCTCGGGTTGCCGCGCCCTGTGTTCACGCGCAGAGGCCGCCTTGCGCCGCCTGCAAGGGAAAATGTACTCTAATATGGAATAGGTACAGCGGAATATAGAATAATCACGAGCCTAGCTGAATTGCAGAATTAACGAAAAGGTACAATGTCTGACGTCGTTGGTCTGGTTACCTTAAATCACAGAATATCCTAGTTTGGGACCAGCACAAGTGATTGTGCTGTGTGAAATTTATAGTGTGTAAGATACCAAGATGTCGTCGTTTAACTATTAAATTTGCTGAGCCGAAGATCCACTTTGTTCAGCCAATATTTAAAGTAAACGCACTGAATACATCAAACGAACAATGGTGAATGAATTTTAGAATTATTTGGATGAAATCCTTTTACCCACAATTTAGAATGCGGAATTTTAAAATCGTCTAAGTCTCAATCGGCAGAACGATCTTCATCTCGCTAGTTTTCTGGCAGAATCGTCGCCAGTTTACTGTGGTATTTAAATTAACGCTTGCTTTCTACGATGTCCAATATGGCTTCACAATTTCGCCGCATGTCAATCTCTTCGTCCTTGAAAAAAAAAGACATATATGCCTAAAAATCCACTTTTGACTCACTTCTGGTGTATGTCGAGGACTGTCTTGAGCCGGGCGGTGTACCGCGGTGCCTCGTGCTCACTGCGCTTGCGCATAAACAGCATTATGTCATCATTCAGCTTCTTCGACATGTCCTCCTCGGGCGGGTCCATGGTACCGATGTTGCTGCGGGGAAATATGAAAATTGGTTCGAATGGCAACCAGAATAGAGTAACATTGCAAAAGAAAAACATAAACAAAAAAAAAACATATTTTTTTTAAGTCGCTATACAAATTGGTATGGAGTCTGACAGTTGGACCACTGGAATCATTCAGTATTTCGTGCGAGTAATTATAGGAACTGAGTGCCCGCCGCGGCGAGCGGCAGCAGGGCTTGTTTGTGTCTAGCAACAACCAGATTGTCTCTTGCAGCGGTCATACAATTGTGTACACAAACTGCACAGAGCGTACACTGGCTGTACGCTCTCCCTCCTCTTGCCAACCCTCACTTTACCCAGCAACCGTAATACCTACTCTTTGATATGAAAAAACTTACCTATGTTCCCTGTCTCGATCTCGGTCCGGGTTGGCCCCGGCTGTGACGACCATGGTTAAATTGTCATTATTTACTCCAAGATTTGACTATAAGGCGAAATAGGGTGTTAAAAATTAAAATAGAAAAAAATCACTGAAATTGAACGTCATGCCGCAACGAAAATTTCTTTGTTCTGTTTTATTTCTTTCTTTTGCGTGTCAGAAGAATTCAAATTTTCTGGCCAAGGATTCGAAATTTGAGAAGAGTTTTGCTATCGGAGAAGTACTTGAAGAAGAAATTTAAGAAAATACTGACCTACGTGGCGCCTACCTCTCATATAGGGAAAAAAGTTGATCTCGATTACAACCTCTTTTTTACTAGCACCATTGACCTCCATGGTGCCTACCTAACGAATAGCTACCATGGAGGTCAAAAACTTATTGACGAAGTCGATTTAGGCCGGCCACGTACAGTCAGAATTCCATTTCGGAATTTTGATTCGGAATATCGAATCGAAATTCCATTTCATACAAACATCCTACCACATAGATAGATAGATAGAATATTCTTTATTGTATATAGAATATTCTTTATAGGAATACACATAAATACTGTAGTTTTTAGTCTACTGGTCTTTGATTCGGAATTCCGCATGGTAGCCCGCGCGTTCGGAATTCCGTGCGGAAAAAAGCCGTTCCGAACACAACTCACAACTTAGGTATTTTCTTCTTAGCAAGATACAGCAACAATGCAATCACAATCAGAAAATCGTCGTCCATATTCGCTGAAAAAAGGTCTGAACTCAATAACTAAAGCGTTACTATTCCGAACGAAAGTAACCGCATTATGTGTGATGTTTTTCCGAATCGATATTTCAATCGAAATTCCAAAACGGAATTCTGACTGGATGTGTCCGGCCTTATTCGTAGACAATGTATGCCAACTTACATTGACAGAAGCACCGGCTGCAGCCTGAGAGCGTTTTCACATTATCCGATCCGATGTCGGTATCGGGCAACGATAGCCGACATCCGATAGCCGACACCATGTGCTGTATTCACATATTTCCGACAAAATCGTTCCGACATGGCTAATTGCTCGATAAGGAGCAGACTATAATAGAAAACTTTATTTGCTGCACCTATCTATCATATTTGAGACGCAAACAAAATCTGTCCACAGACAGTATTCATCATCATCATCAGCCATTTGACGCCCACTGCAGGACATAGGCCTCCTTCGTGGTTTTCATAACCATGAGGGGTTTTGCCATAATCGCCACGCTTGGCAGGCGGGTTGGCGTTCACAGTATGCGGTTGGATTCCAGGAAGACGCTGCTGCCCGTCTCCTGGTAATTGATTTCCTTAGTCGCCTTCTACGACATCCACGAAAGGAAATGGAGTGACGCTATTCTTAATCCGGCGCCACACGGAAGACAGTATTGGAAACATTCTATTGTGGAAGCTAATATTCAGAGGGAGCATTGTATACTCTGCTTAGCAAGCAACAAAACGCACCTAGAAAGTTTTGTAATTACTTTCGTATGAGCGATTGCACGTTCAATTATTTGCTAATTCATCTCTCAATTTATCTAAAAATGCGGAAAATGGCCGCTGCACAACGAGCTCTGCGCACACAGAGACCATTTAGGTACACGTATAGCACCTTTACAAATATTATCGTCTGATGGCTCACGGGCGTCCGATGGTGCCGCCAACATATCGATGTCGGCTCCGATAACTGATATCGGGCCGGCAATATGAAAGACCGGTACATATTTCATATATTTTACTTACTTACTTTGAATTCGTTCACCGCATTTTAAGGGGACATTCTAACCATGATTTAGAAACATATGGTGCTAGTTTTTAAAAAAAGACCGCGACCGGAAAAAAAAAAATTTATTACCAAAAATTGCGCGATTAAGGCATCATCATCATCATCATCATCAGCCATATGACGCCAACTGCAGGACATAGGCCTCCCTCATGGATAGCCAAACAATAAAGGGTTTTGCCATAATCGCCACGCTTGGCAGGCGTCATAGGAAAACGCTGCAGCCCGTCTCCTGGTAATGTATTTTCTTAGTCGCCTTCTACGACATCCACGGAAGGAAATGGAGTGACTTAAGCATAAACAAACAATATCAGGACGGAAAGCAATAAAAAAAACTAAAAACTACGTTTTGAGCGTCTCATCGTCGGCGCTGGTCAACTCAATTGTTTTTTTAATTGTTTACGCATATCGGACGTCAGACTCTTAAGCATTTAACATATTAGAAAACATTTTTCAACTTTACGGCACTTTCCACTACTTCCAATTTGTATTCACAGTTTGGAGCCAAAGGTCGGAGATCACGAATATTTACAAAATTAATATGTTATACCATTACTGTTGAATCATCAATAATACTACCTATTTTTCATAATGAAAAGAACATTCCCTCAAAATACGGTGAACGAGTTCAAAGTCACCCTGTAGATACGGAAAATACCTAAAGTTTTCTATTATAGTCTGCCATGATGACCTGACCTCACTAACCTATCGAGCAAATGGCTGTAGCGGAACGATTTTGCCGGAAATATTTCAAAACAGCACACGGTGTCGGCTATCCTCGTGCGACACCGATATCGGATCGGATAATGTGAAAACGCTCAGATTAATGAATAATCTTTTGTTCTTGTTTACAAACGGATTGTGAAAGTTTACGACATTTTACAAACTGGAGAGAATTACAATTGGCCTCGGCATATTGCAAGCTGACGTTTCCGTCTTTAAACGGCAAAGTTGTACTCAACAAAAAAAATTGATATTACCTAGGATTTAGTTTTTTTCACATCTCTGTTGAAAAATCGCCGGTAGCACAATTGAGTAGAGAGCACTCTACTCAGTAAAATCTATGTGTTTTCAACCGTTCAGCGCGAACTTTTCGATACTATTTGAATATTTTGGATATAGATATACCTACCCTTATTTCGAAAATGGCCTCGGAAAACACCTGAGGAAATACTCATTGAATTAAACACAAACTCTAATTGGAATGTACCAGAAGAATAGCGCGTTTTCAAGGTAACCCTACGTGTCCGAAAATAACCGCATTCACTGGTCAATACGAAATACTTACTATGGGAGAAAACTCAGAAATTGCGAAAAATACACGCAAGTCAGTCTCATACTTTTTAAAGCCGTAAATGGAACAGCCTGGGAACAGCAGGTTTTATAGCAATTTCGAGTTTTCCCAATGTTGTTCCTAATATCTTCTCTTCAAATATAAAAATTAATTGCAAAAACTCTAAAACGATAAAACGATAGTCTCGCTAAAACTCAAGAACGGCGGGGCCAATTTGGTTAATTTTTCTTTTTTTTATATTTGTGAAAGTCTAGGGAACGTTTCAGCGGTGATACAGAAAAAAACCGGCCAAGTGGGAGTCGGTCTCGCGCACAAAAGGTTCCGTACCATTATCTATACAACACTAGACACAAATATCGAGAAAAAAACCGCAAAAAATCACATATTTTGTTGTATAGGAGCCCCCCTTAAATATTTATTTCATTTTAATTTAATTACTTATTTTTGAAGCTTATATATAATTAAATATTCTGTGAATAATTCAAGCGTCTACCTGTTGCCGTTATTAATATCGAGCAAGAAACGGCAAAAAATTACGTTTCTTGTATGGGCGCCCCCTTTGAATATTTATTTTATTCTGTTTTTATTATTTATTGTCATAGCAGAAATACATAATCTGTGATTGCAACTGCCTAGCTATCACGGTTCATGAGATACAGACTGGTGGCGGACAGACAGACTGGTGGCGGACAGACAGACAGACGGACCGACAAGTCTTAGCAATAGGGTCCCATTTGGCACCCTTCGAGTACGGATCCCTAAAAAGAGAATGTGATGCGGAGTTCACGGGGTAATTTGCTCTTCTTCTTATATATAAAAATGAATTGCTGTTCGTTAGTCTCGTAAAAACTAGAGAGCGGGGCCAAGTTGGCAAATTTTTCTTTTCTTTGTGGAAGTCCACTTTGACGTTCATTAAGTAAACATTTTGTTTTTATAGTGAATAAAAACTGTTAACTTTGACTTTGACAAGGAAAGGTCTAAAATGGTAAGAACGAAAAAAATAATAATAATTTCCACACAACCCAATCACTTTTCATGGTCCCGAAATGGGTTACCCTACCCTGTGCTATGGTAACCAGGGAAGGACATGCCAAACATGGTAATACACCCAGACCGAGGCCATTTGTACAACTGTCCGGTGGCCCCCAGTGGGAATCAAACCTACGACCTCCGACATGGTAATCAGATGGGATACCGCTAGACCAACGAGGCAGTCAAAGAGAACAGAAGTAGAACCCCGCATTTTAGATGACATGTATGTGGTCGTTTTGTTATACCTCAGGTTTCCTCACGATGATTTCTTTCAACATTAGCTGTGGTAATGCAACGGTAGAAGAAATCCAGTCATGGGATCGATTCTCGGCTTGTATTGTTTTTATTTTTCTATCTATTTATATTTTTTTCTTTCATTTCAGGATTTTAAATGGTTAGGTCTTGATTAACTATGAGAGTAAATTACACTAAACTATTTGATAAGGATAAAACACACCAACGTGTTGGCGGTGGTGGTGGCGGTCCATACAAAATACTACTGCCGTAAATGATTTAAGGATGACATACACCAATGCGGTGACGGTGGCGGTCTATATAAAATAGTACTGTCTTAATGATTTACGTATGGACCGCCACCGCCACCGCGTTGGTGTGTGTCATCCTTCATGTATGGACCGCCACCGCCACCGCGTTGGTGTGTGTCATCCTTCATGTATGGACCGCCACCGCCACCGCGTTGGTGTGTGTCATCCTTCATGTATGGACCGCCACAGCCACCGCGTTGGTGTGTGTCATCCTTCATGTATGGACCGCCACCGCCACCGCGTTGGTGTGTGTCATCCTTCATGTATGGACTGCCACAGCCACCGCGTTGGTGTGTGTCATCCTTCATGTATGGACCGCCACAGCCACCGCGTTGGTGTGTGTCATCCTTCATGTATGGACCGCCACCGCCACCGCGTTGGTGTGTGTCATCCTTCATGTATGGACCGCCACAGCCACCGCCACCGCGTTGATGCGTGTCATCCTTCATGTATGTGCAGCCACCGCCACCGCCACCGCGTTGGTGTGTGTCATCCTTTAGGTAAAATTTGCTTTAGTTACAAAATTTTTAGATCGCTTGTATATTTTTTATTTATATCTCTGCATATGATATGGAAGCCTTAACTGGATGCATACCAGAAAATTAAATATAAAGTAAGCAAAGGAAAAAACTTTGATATAACATATTGAAAAATAAAGGATACATACGTTCTAATTCGTAATTTATGAAATCATTGAGAAATGAAGTTCCTGCTTGTAACGAAGACATCATAATATGTTATACTTAAGTAAATCCGGGATTACAAATGAAAAGCAGACAAAATGGTTCATTTGCAGAACGCGCATTAGTTTATACGAATAATTCCGTACCCACAGAAAACACCGCGTATCGATGTCTATTTGAAATTTATTAATACTGCCCTACATAAATCCACGACCATAACTTTTATTACCGAATGCGAAGAGCTATTTTCGTATGAGTTACAGGAAGCTTAGGGTGGCGGAGTTAAAATAAGACTTCGGAAACGTTCGGGCGTTTCCGCCGAGCTTCGGGCGCAGACCGCAGAACTCGGCCGCCCGCCCGCCCGTCCGTTGGTTGCGCTCGCGCAGATCTTGGGCGGAACTAATTCACCGGCAAAAAATGTGACAAATACCACAGTAAATACACTGAAGTGTTTGTGAAACAAGATTCTACGTCCATTCATTACTAATCTGAGTGTTAAATAGTAGTTAATTTGTAAAAAATAGTGTCTATCCGAAGCAGAGCAAGCTTTACAAATACTTTCCTTTGAAATTTGTATTTAGCACATAGTGATAAGCAAAGGAAACCTGGCATGAAATGTGATAATAGTGTGTCGCACAGTATTAAACGGTGCATTTAGTGTAGTGTAAATGATATTTATTTATCCAGTGTAACAAGACCTGACACGTCCGTATAAAGATGCATTTACAAGACAGCGTATTCAGGTTGCCAAATATAAAAAGTGAACCAAAACCGCAATGCATTCCGGAAACGTCTGCCCCACCGACCAACCACCGACTCGCTCCATGCACGTGCTTTTATTTAAATTTATAAATAGCCCATAAACCCTTCACCCTCACTATGGCGTCACTCAAAGACAACGACGTGGCTCCTCCAGATGAGAGAAATGAGAGTAAAGATATTGCGGAGCTGCCACCTTCAGGAACATCACTACATAAGCGAAGGAGAGGGGAAGCGCCAGCTCGCCTAAACGTGAAACCTCAGACTCCATCTGACGTTGATTCATCACCTTGTACTGCTGCTCTCACTCCCAATGACTTATGGACTTCCGAAGCTGAACCTTCCCCTGACCCAGTCGCTTTATGCGAGTCAATGATCCAAAAATTAAAAGAAAAAAACGAACATTTATCCCAACAAGAAAACGAATCTGTATCCAAGGCCAAAGAAACTTTGGAAGCAGTCAATCAGTTAGAAAATCTCTTGGATCTACTTGAGCAGTTTGTTACGTTGAAGGAAAATAACGCTGAGATGCTACGAAAACTCGAAGATTCTGAACACATTAAGCGTCTGAACGCAGCAAGGAAGAGAATCGACTTAGAAAATGAAAGATTGAAGGCAGAAGAAGAGGAGCTGCAATGGATAAGTGAAGCAGTAGACGATGAACTCGAACACGAATACGGTCTTGCTGTTTTTGACAGCATGCTGTTTGGTAGTAAGAGCATGAAACGCAGTGGCTCCAAGTGGAAACCTCCTTCGAGATTTGGCGGTTCGTTACTAAGGAGGCAAAGGTCCCGTTCCGCTGGCGGAGAGGAGAGCGATGCAGGCCCCTTAACACCATTGAGGAGGAGGTCTGAAGCAATCTCCTGCAAAGAAGTGGACAAGTCGAAAGTGTCCAAGTGGACGAGGGTGAAAGCTGCGTTCAGGTCTGTCCTCTGTTATTTAGAATGGTTCACTCCACGTCACTTCCTACTACATCGCTCCTACTTTGCCTTGCAACAAATAGTAAAAACCGAATAAAATTAATATTTAAGAGGGGCTCCCATACAACAAACGTATTTTTTTGCCGTTTGTTGCTCGATATTAAGAACGCTAGAATATTTACAGAATATTTGACTTCTAAAATAAATAATGAAATTAAAATAAAATAATTATTTAAGGGGGGCTCCCATACAACAAACGTGATTTTTTGCCGTTTTTTCTCGATCTTTGTGTCTAGTGTTGTATAGATAATGGTAGGGAACCCTTTATGCGTGAGTCCGACTCGCACTTGGCCGGTTTTTTTCCTCGGTGGCGCTAGTGTTTCTCCCTGGAGCCCCTTAAACTGTCGAACTAAAGGATATAATCGGTGTTAAGAAATACATCCCGGGCTTTTGTCTTCAGCAAGCGCGCCATTAACTTGTTTTTTACGAAAGTGTTTTCGAATTTTGGTTGTTTCTCTTGATTCCCTGGGTTTTAAATGCCAAACAACAGAGGCGTTGAAGTCATCTTGAAAGCCAAATTTTCGTTTCACAAAGCAATTGGGAGTTTATGACGCACTAAACCGCGCCGTGGCACTTAATTACCATTCCCTAAACTCGGCGGTAGGTCAACCTTCACATTATTGTTGCAAAGACGCCCGTAACCTAACTGATTAGGTAGGTGTGTATAGGTTCATGTGTTGTCGACTCTACTTGTTTGAAATACGTCAGCCCCATGGAACTAAAAATGGTCAACATCGACATTCGCTTGGCAATAGCCGAGAAGTCCTCATTTAAGGTGGGACGATTCCATTACAAATGATTATTTTTAAATATGTTAAAAAAATTACATAGTTGTACACTGGAATTATGTTTGTCTGCATTAATTAAGATTTGTATTTGCACCAATACATATTTCCTTGAATAAAACTGTAGTTTAATAGGTTAAATAAGATCGATAATGTTTGTATGGACTAAATTGTCGAACTCATTTAAGCTATTAAACCAGTGTTTTTTTTTAAGAAACTGTATATTGGCGCAAATAAAAATCTTAATTAATGCAGACAGACATAATTCCAGCGTATAATTATGTATTTTTTAACATATTTGGAAATAATCATTTGTATGGGAATCGTCCTACCTTAACGTTATTTAGTTAATGTGAAAACCTTGTAAACGCTTGGAACCAATTTTTCGAACAATGATTCTTTAGTGAAAGATGACACTGAAAACGCATGTAGTCATAGCAGTAAGCTGAGGCCGTTCGTTTTTTCCACAAAAAAATATGAATTGCAGTAGGTACCGGGTATCACGAACTTACCAAAAAAGTACGAATACCACGTGTACTTATAACTTTGTCCGTGATTTAGTGTCAAAGAAAATAAATATACAAGAGGGGATTCCCTGATCTCTGCCTGCCCCTCTGGACCACGGGCGTTTATGTTTATATGTATATTGTAGGTTTCATTAAGTACGTACAAACGTATGACGTATGACACCGGTATGCTTAAATACTCGTACGGGTACTGACGGAAGACCAGCGCTGGGGTACCATCATATCTCCAGCTTATGCTGAGTCAGAGCCCTTTTGCATTTGCCGCACCCACAGTACTCACACTGGATAAGGGATTGCTGTGTGTCTATTTGTTAATGTTTTTTTGTAATAATGTTTCATTGTGCTTTGTATGTGCTCTTACTACTGTATTATTGTTTTATTGGGTGTGTGTGTGTGTGTATGTGTGTGTGTGTGTGTAAATGCAAATAAATAATTCATCTACCTAAATTCTGAGGAAAGTCTTTCGTAACAGTTAGGTACCAATTACTTTCTCTGTCTGATTGTGATACATATCAAAGTGTCAAAGAAACCCTCACTCTTGATTTTCAAGGGCTTTAAGCGAGGTTTAATATGAAAAAATCTTGTGTCACTGTTTTTTATCGAACTCCTCCGACTTTACCTATTCTTATGACTTTTTTTTTTTGTATATTTGGTAGGTCTGATAATAGGTCGTAGGCTAATTAATAATAGGGGTTAAAGTATGAAATTGGCGTTTTATTGCAATAGGTTCTTTGAATTGACATAGAATCTTCATGGTTTGAGGTTTTCGAATGAAACTTTTTTCAAATGGTTTCTAAGATGTTCTTTTTTTAAAAAATGTGAAACATTTGAATATCGACTTTCAATTGTTTTTGTTATTCAATTTAGACAAGAAAGATGGATACTGCGAAAATTCGAGTGATTTTTGAATACGAGTTCCGACGCGGAACTAACGCGGCAGAAACAGCCCGCAATATCAATGCTGCCGTTTGGAGAGGGGTCTACTAATGAACGCACCGTGCGATTTTGGTTTAAACGCTTTCGTGATGGAAATTTCGACTTAAAGAACGAGCCACGAGGAAGACCGCCCACACAGGTGAATAACGATGAATTAAGAGAGATAGTGGAAGCCGACCCTAGTCAAACTACCCAGGAATTAGCGGCATGGTTTAACGTTACCTTACCCACAATATTGACTCACTTGCGTCAAATCAATAAAATAAAAAAATACGAAAAATGGGTGCCTCATAATCACTCGAATTTTCGCAGTATCCATCTTTCTTGTCTAAATTGAATAACAAAAACAATTGAAAGTCGATATTCAAATGTTTCACATCTTTTAAAAAAAGAACATCATAGAAACCATTTGAAAAAAAGTTTCATTCGAAAACCTCAAACCATGAAGATTCTATGTCAATTCAAAGAACCTATTGCAATAAAACGGCAATTTCATACTTTAACCCCCAATATTTAAGTACGTAATAATGTGACCTTAAGGCGCCGTTTTCCGACCGTACCTACCTTTAAAAACAATTGTTACAAAATTGTATTGTTTTGGTTGCACTAACCTGTGCCGAGGACAATTTTGAGGACAAATGCCAGAGGTCGTGGATTCGATTCCTGCTGAGCGCCACCGTACATTTTTAGAAATGGCCTCAGTAAGACATCACAAACATGGAAATGGGTGTATGGAAATACACCCATTTCCATGTTTGTGATGTCTTTGCCTGGTTGTCATAGCACAGGGTATCCAGGTTTGAACTGGGACAGTGATTGTGTTGTGTGGAAGTTATTATTATTATTAAACGGACAGATTGATTGATCCTGACAGATCACTTTCGCTTCCTCAACATTCATTAGTCGTTGCATGCACGCACGCCGGTTTCGGGTACTTTTTATCTTGCCCTTTGTTAATACATCCTCTATTTGGTCGAAGTATGTCCGTCTGGGTCGTCCCTTACCGGCCCTTCCATCCACATTCGCTCGATATATTTGTTTTGTCAATCTTTCTTCCTTCATCCTCTCCACATGTCCAAACCAACGCAACATTCCTTTCTCAATTCTTGTCACTACATCCTCTTTCAGTCCACAACGTTCTCTAATCACACTATTGCGTATCCTATCATTCAAAGTAACGCCAGACATACTTCTCAAGCAAGTGGCACTCCCTGGTCTCTGCCTACCCCTCTGGGATACAGGCGTGAGTTTATGATATGTTATGTTATGTTATTGATTGATCGATTGAATGAGGCCTGTGACAGGAGTAAGTGGAAGATACTGCACCGACAAAGTGGTAGCGGAGCGGTGGAACGCCGGCTTCTTATTTGGGAGGTCGTGGGTTCAAATCCCGGCATGTACCAGTGACTTTGTTTTCTAAGTTACGTACATTTATGAAGTTATAGTAGCAATACCACTCGCTAACTGAGAAGAAAATATTAATATGACATACCTCAGCATTTGCTACGTAAAATGGCCCAAGTATGAGGCTACGTGCGGAAATCTCCAGTTGAACTAGAGGTAGAAGTACACCAATAAATCTAACTCTTAAATACCTATAATGAATATCCTCCAACAGATGGGAGAAGGCGCAGTGGCCGGCCGGCGTCCCCATGGGAGGGGCCACGGGCGCGGTGGCCGCCGGAGCCCTTGTGGGGGCCGTGGCGCTGGCGGGCTCCGCCCCCCCGTCCGCCACGGGCACCCTGAACCACGGGGAAACTCTGAGGGAGACTAGCCTCACACCAGGAAGTCCCATGTCGCTGACGCCTAACTCTAGCTGCGAGGAGCTGAGGATGGACTCTGGTGAGTAAGGACGTGGATCTTCTACTTACTCGGTGCTTAAACATTCCTACATAAAGGTATGGCGCTGATAATAGCCAACGGACCTGATAAAGCCTCAAACAAGTTTTCGAGAAAAAATCGTAGTTTTATTTAGGTACTGGTTTGTTTAGTGAAGTTTTATTTTTCATTATTAGTAAAGTAAGTCGGACGATGAGCCCAAGTTGGAAGGGGGAGACCGCGAAGGCCTATACTCAGCAGTGAGCAGAGGTGGGATGATGATGATGATGATAAAAGTAAATGCATTATAAGTTTTAACTAATCGCAACCATTGTGGGTTTGTTGTTCCATAAATTTAGGAGCCGTAGAACATTGAACACTTATGAAACTGTGAATAAAATAGATATTACTGAATATAAATTGCTGTACTGGCTGCAATTGCTGTACATACATACGAGCAGCGGCCGTGTTTTAGCGGCCAAATATACCTAAATTAGGTACATAGTAAATTCATATCTGTCGTGTAATTTAAAAGTCGAACGATCTTTTACTCCGACTTATGGCAACCAAGGAGGTAACTTATCAAAGGTTTTATTTAAATTTCGAACTGGCTTGCAAATAGAAAGCTGTTTATTGAAAAAAAAAACAAATGAACACTTTAACGCCGCCATAACAACAAATACTAAAAACAGAATACACTAAATATTTAAGGGGGGCTCCCATACAAGAAACGTATTCTTTGGCCGTTTTTTGCTCGATATTAATAACGGCGAATCATTCGCAACAATGATTATGAGTCCCCACCACAAAGGAAATGGCAAGCTTCAAGCTCGGTTTGTTATTCATGGTGTTATAATAGTACAGAAATAGGAACGTTCTCATATCGGGGATTCCTAACTACCTACTCATTACTGAAACGCGCAAAGGATAGAACACTTTGTAAGTATGTACTTATGAATCTAGACACACATGGTGATTTTAATCTTTACGCTTTACAGGGTAGGTTCTAAAAGTGGTGTTCTTTAAAAAAAAAACAATTCGTTATTTTTCACGTACGAATAAAAACTGTCAGTGTCAGTGTCTGCCTAAACAGTTCCAGTGTATATTTATATTTATGTTCCAGTGTAAATTTTCAGGGTTCTTGTATCAAACTTGCAGAATTGCTTGCGTTTTCAATTTGATGGAACACGTAACTCAACGCTTGTGCGGTGTGTGTGTTAGAACCCATAATTGATCCTTCGTGACATGGGGTACCTATACAGTATTAAAGTTCTTTTTATGCTTGTTCATAGTTTTGTTTAATTAATGCTTAGAGAAGCCTCTTCTAGTACCGATTACATTTATACATTAATATTATCATAAATTATAAGGAAGCAAGCATTTTGCGTAAGATACAGCTAAGTCTTGTTTCATGAGCCAAATGGCCATTTCTGTTTCTCTTTTACAGGTAGTTACAACAGAAGTGGGGTCCTACGCTGTGACGAAAATGATAACACTTTTCTGCACGCACCCACGCAGGTAAATTTTGCAGCATTTCCGCATTGTTGTATACCTTAGTGAAATAAAAGCCCCCGTTATAAAAAAACCGGCCAAGTGCGAGTCAGACTCGCGCACGAAGGGTTTCGTACCATTATCTATACACCATTAGACAAAGATCGAATTTGAGAACAGCGCCATCTGTAGAAACCAACAAGAAGCCGCTAGATGGCGAGCGCTGTCCTTAGACAACGTTTTTGTATGGGAGCCCCCCTTAAATATTTATTTTATTCTGTTTTTAGTATTTGTTGCCATAGCGGCAACAGAAATATATCATCAGTGAAAATTTCAACTGCCTAGCTATCACGGTTCATGAGATAGAGACTGGTGACAGACAAACAGACAGACAGACAGACGGACAGTGAAATCTTAGTAAGAAGGTCCCGTTTGGCACCCTTCGGGTACGGAAGCCTAAAATGGATCTATCCGTCCTCCGTCTTCCGTCCTCTATCCTCCTTCTAGACCTCCGTCCTACGTCCTCCGTCCTCCGTCCTCCGTCCTCCGTCCTACGTCCTCCGTCCTACGTCCTCCGTCCTCCGTCCTCCATCCTCCGTCCTCCGTCCTCTGTTCTCTGTTCTCTGTTCTCTGTTCTCTGTTCTCTGTTCTCTGTTCTCTGTTCTCTGTTCTCTGTTCTCTGTTCTCTGTTCTCTGTTCTCTGTTCTCTGTTCTCTGTTCTCTGTTCTCTGTTCTCTGTTCTCTGTTCTCTGTTCTCTGTTCTCTGTTCTCTGTTATCGGTTCTCTGTTCTCTGTTCTCTGTTCTCTCTTCTCTGTTCTCTGTTCTCTGTTCTCTGCTCTCTGTTCTATGTTCTCTGTTCTCTGTTCTCTGTTCTCTGTTCTCTGTCCTGTCCTCTGTCTCGCAAATCATTTAGATATACAGAGAAAAGGAACGGTCCCAAAATAGATCCTGTGGCACTAATCTTATTTATGTGATGTTAATTTTCATATTTAGTTTTTCTTCCACCAGGACGACAGCTCCACTTCACCCTCTCCGAACAAGCTGCACAAGAGCCCGTGGGGCAAGATGCGCGAGATCATCCAGACGCGGCGCGAGTCGGTGCGCAAGAAGAGCTCGCGCGGGTCAAAAAGCTCGCCTGACGTCATCCCGTCGCGCCGCCGCTCCATGTCCGATGGAGGCGACAGCGACGCGCCGCCCGCGCTGACCCTGACCATACCGTCTTCGGAGGAACTGGGTGAGTGGGAACTGGGAAAGCTTGGAGTACTAGTACTATCTATTGTTGTGATAGAAAAAAATGGTCTTGAATTATAATTCACAACAGGATATATAGTAGAATCAAGTGCAATGCATGTTGCAAGTTTATTGCTTGTGAATCTCAGAAAGAAAGATGCTTTAAAGCGCAAATTATATGAAAATATACGTCGGTACTTTTAAAATTCAAGATTTGACATAATTATGCCACTGTGATATCACTATTACACAGGGATATCTGATTTTCCCTTAGGGAATAGGTCTATATCCTAGGCATCTGTCTATTCATGGGCTGGTGACACAATGCGTAGGATATGACGTACTGCAACATGACTTCCTGCAATGTTGCAATAATGCATACTAATGTTATGTTATAGTACTAGGATCTAGGGAGGGTTTTGGTGTACACAACATTAAACCCAGCCAACCATTCCAGAGTCGGACCCCCATCCGCTGCTCCGTAAGCAGCGCTCCCTCGAGCTCTCAGCGCGGCCGCTGCAGCCGCGCCCGCCGCGGGCCTCCAAGTGGACCAAGGTCAAAAGGGCCTTCCTTACCAGTGCTTCGGCCTCCGTGCCCTCGAGCCCCAGTCGGCATTCCGCCTTCTTCACAGATGCTGGTGAGTGCTTTTTTGTTTTATCTAAGGCAGGATCTATTGCCAGCGCCACATCGAATGACATTGACGGCGCGAATTCCACATTTTTATAGTTCACAAACTGATTTGCAAAACCCTTAGCGCGAACGCGTGGAATATCCTTACAAAAGCGTATCGTTATCTGATGGGAAATAAATGAGGAGCGGTGATTTAGCTTAGCATCTGTGCGAGTATACTCTCCAAAATACATCTTGTTAAAGACCCGGATTATGCCTAATCTCAACCTTTTGCTTGGAACAAATTAAAATTTTTAGGGCCAGATAATTTATTTTATTTTATTTTGGCAACAAACAGTCCTGTAAGGAATAGTTAATTAAAATGACAATAGTAGAGATAAATAGACCTATAGTGCCGAAAATTGATAAGAGTGTTATGTGCTCTGGTGTACAACAAGGAATATTCTTAATTTTAATATTTCCACTCCATAACAAACAATATACGAGTAGCACTTATTGGCTATCAACTTACATAAGAGTAACACTTCAACGATCAGCAATAAAATTCCTTTGAACAACAACTATTGGTCGACAGAAAACACTAAATTGAACACAAAATAATCATACTGAGCACCAGCTAAAAATTTCAAATGATCAGCAAAACATCAGAAGTTAGCAAATAGTCCAAATAGTAGCGTAAAAAATTAATTAATGAATTTGCTGAAGATGTTCGATTTATTTGCTAGCCACGTGTTGTTTATTTACTCTGCTCACCAAAATTATTGTTGGCTGATCGTATATTTTTTGCTGATGAAATATTTGTTTACATATGTAAAAGTTTTCTACTCTTTGAAGTGCAGTGATTTGGTTCAGATGGGCCAGCGTTGCAGTTAGACATTGATGTCCCTTATATCGATCCGAGATACCGTCTACAAGAAAAGTGATTCAATATGATACTGAAATCTTATTTAAAATCACTTTCGGGCCGAAATTCTGACTGCCAAATCCCTGTTAAAATCCCTCAGAAAATAAACCGAACTTAAATGACGTTCTGTTCCTATTTAAAGACTACGGAGAGAGTTTATTTTAGCTTCAATCTATTCCTATCGATCTTTCATATAATATGAATCATCCGTATCATAGGTACCGAAAACTATCATTTAGTGAAGAGCATTTCGTCGCCGCAGAGAGAAAGAAAACCTTGCATGATATGTAGACAAACTTCACATAGAAAGCAAAGTTCTGTGTTAAAGCGGGACTTAAATCTGAACCTCTAGCACAACATTGTCAGCGCTTTTACAAACTAAGCCATTTTACCGCCTTTACCAACAAACTTTTACCAACTTAACGAAAATGCTGCAAATCTCGCAGGATTGAATTTCGCTTAGTTGGTAAGACGAGTGGGATGCCATTGAGCAGCCCACAATTTTAACATGGGACTCATGTTGAAAATCAATTGAATACCTCGCATAATACATAGTTGTCTACAATTCCTTTTTTCATGAGGAAGAACATTGTTTTAATATTATAGTTATGTAATACATTTTTCTTAATTCTATTTCTTTTTTTATAATTCGTATTTTGTCTCGTGAATACCTGGTAATGTTCTCTTCAAAACTTAGGTTAGCTGGTAGATAATGCTCAGTAGCATTAAGCTCGCCTATGTGCAAAACTGCCTGTTTTAAATGCAATAAAGGATTTAATAATAATAATAATAATGGTGTCTTTAGCAAATCAAGTTACAAAGCGTGTTAACATTTAGGTATAAATACCTATATATTTGTGAATTTCACTATTTTTAACCTTCCACCCTGCTTTAATTTATAAAAGTGTTAGATGATTATGTTGAAATTAAGAATGTACGCCAAGAAAAATTTGCTAAATCAAATAAGTTATTAAGCTAAGCTGTTGTATGGACATCTCATGACATTCCCGAGGAGATAACTTATTAGTAATTCCTCAACTATACCAGGTATAATACCTCTGCTGACAACAAACTGGCCCTGCTATATTACTAACAAGATTTTCGCCAGTTCAGAAGCTTAAAATGATTGATGGCGATATCGCGGTGGTGTTTTGAAAACATAACTCCTAACGTCCAGGTTATGCGTTCGCTCTGATTTACCGACAGCAGTCAAATCTAGTAGGTATTAATTCCAGGTATTATTCGGGTGACGAAAAATTGGAAACGTGAAACTTTAGAAAGAACTTATTTCATCATCATCATTCGGCCGCAAGAAGTCCACTGCTGGACATAGGAAGAGTTTCACAGTAGCAAAATGAGGATTGCGTTTTGTCTTCGTCATCAGCCATTTAACTCCCACTGCAGGACATAGGCCTCCCTCATGGTTTTCATAACCGTGAGGGGTTTTGCCATAATTGCCACGCTTGGCAGGCGGGTTGGCGATCGCAGTACGCGGTTAGAATCTCAGGAAGACGCTGCTGCCCGTCTCCTGGTAATGTATTTCCTTAGTCGTCTTTTACGACATCCACGGGAGGAAATCATCGTCATCATCATCATTCAGCCACAAGAAGTCCACTGAAGAGAAACCGGAGCTAAGAGCCTATGGGCTCATGGTAGTCATTAGTAATGAGACTTTGAGCCCATATCTAGTGGGACCACGAGATGACAATATATTTCCCAGACATTCTTTTACCAAATGGTTGCTAAAACACGGCAATTTTTAATGTCTACTAAATCGGTTGGCCTAGATCGTTCACTCATCTGGGTATTTTTTTATATCTTTTTTATTATCTTTGCTTTTTCAAAGAACAGTCGTTGGTTTACTTCACTTGATACAATAAACACTTTCTTAACAAACAATCCGACTTCACCAAAAATTCGTGTGGGGTCAATAAAAAAAAGAGTTTTCCGACTGGATCGTGGATCTCCTCAACCGATCTTGACCAAATTTACTAAAACAAAACACCCTGAAGGCAGCTTTCTTAGCAAAAATTCAGATAACGTAGAGAAGAATTATCGCTGAACATACAAAAAAAAATACGGATAAACTGAGCAGCTCCTCCTTTTTTTTGAAGTCGGTTAAAAACACAAAACTCTATGGAATATTTTAGTCTCGCCGTTTCGTAAAATTTTGGACAATCTATTATTTCTATTTTACGCTTACTCTCCTGTGTAGCACCCGTGTAACACGGCGGATGTCGGTAATCATACTTTTCCGCGTCTCGAGATTTTCTCGGAAATCTCTCAGGAGAGCCACACTTAATGCTCGACACAGGATGTTAATATTGCGGCTAAGCGTCTCGAAACGTGTGAAACTCATGATTCGGCGATTGCGTTTACAAATAGCTGCGCATTTAGGTGAAGGAGAGTTCCTACTCTTATTTGTAAGTACCTGTTAATGGCTACTAAAACTTAAACGTGTGAATTAATCTACCTGATGAAGGTCGGCTTTTAAAACTGGTAGGTACTACCCCGATTAACGCACACAACAAAAATTGGTAGGACGATTAATATTGTACTAATTGACAACGCAATGTGTATCGAATTGTCGTAATCTAATATATAAAAATCTCGTGTCGTAGTGTTTGTTATCGAACTCCTCCGAAACCGATTTTTATGAAATTTAAGAACTCCGTGCCCGAAGGGTGCCAAACGGGACCCTATTACTAAGACTTCACTGTCCGTCTGTCTGTCTGTCTGTCCGTCTGTCTGTCTGTCTGTCTGTCTGTCTGTCTGTCTGTCTGTCTGTCTGTCTGTCTGTCTGTCCGTCCGTCCGTCCGTCCGTCCGTCCGTCTGGGCAACAGTTAGACGCTTGAAATATTCACAGAATATTTAGTTCTAAATTCGCTTCAAAAATAAATATTGAAATTAAAATAAAATAAATATTTATGGGGGGCTGCCATATAAAAAAACGTGATTGTTTTGCCATTTTTTCTCGACTTTTGTGTCTAAAGTTGTAAAGATAATGGTACGGAACCCTTCGTGTGCGAGTCCGACTCGCTCTTGGCCAGCTTTTTATGTATGTTTGAGAGTAGGTCGTAGGCTAACTAATATGGTAAAACAACGTTTGCCGAGTCAGCTAGTAAACTATATAGTACCGCCACACGGATGCCGTCTAGGCAGACCGCGTGGGCTTAGGGAAATAGGATGCCGTTGGCTTCCTTAGGGCATGGATCCTTAAAAATGATATAATGTTACCCCTGAGAATCATGAGCCTTTACACTCTCTTGTGCACTCTTCTGGGTGTCCGAAACCAGTATACAGCATGTTCACACACAAGACGGCGACGGCAGCAGCGAGGGTAGCAGGGGAGCGGCGCCCGCGCCGCTGACCGCGCGGCGGCATCCGGAAGTTCCATTCTTTTCCTGCCGAGAACGCACCTATTTAACTTCTTATGCCTATATCTATTTGTTATACCATTTAAAACTACAGTCCACGTTTATTTGTTTAATTAAAAACCTGACCTATAGATAGATAGAATATTCCTTATTGTATACAGAAATGAAGAAGAAAAAAAAATTTTCATGAAGGTAGAAAATTTCACGAAACAAATATATCGAGCGAATGTGAGTGGAAGGGCCGGTAAAGGACGTCACAGGCGGACATACTTCTACCAAATAGGGGATGTATTAGCATCGGGCAAGATAAAACGTACCCGAAACCGGCATGCGTGCATGCAACGACTAATGAATGTTGAGGAAGCGAAAGTGATCTGTCAGGATCGCGGCAAGTGGCAGTCCCTGGTATCTGCCTACCCCTCTGGGGTACAGGCGTGAGTTTATGTATCTATGTACTCAGAAATATGCTACCTATGTAGATAGCAATTACTTTTAATTTTTTTTTTCTATTATATTAACGCTTCAAAGCATCTGTTTTAGTGGACTTGAACTGACGAATGGACTCAAAACAAAATGGCAACAATTATTGCAAAATGGCATGTTTCAGGAACTACCCATTTTAGACGCAACTCTGTATCATGTTTTAGTCAGATTCCAAAACCCGACAAAACGCGTTGGAATTGGAGCAACCATCGTAACTCCGATGATAATATCCGTGGAGCGTCGGCCGAATAAACCGAACTGGGTCACCGATCCCGTTTTTTACTTCAAACACACTGACGGATTCTTGTCTTGTATTCTGAAAGTATGACGCGTTTTCACGTTGCGTGCGTCCAGCGGAGCGAGTCTCTTAAATGCATGCATACATACAAAAGCAGCCTATATACGTCCCACTGTAGGGCACAGGCCTTCTCTCAGGGAGAGAGTAAATGCATAGTAATAAAATGATGTTCGTAATATGGGTTACGGTGGCGGGGAGTCGCTGGATGCTGGCGGCACAGGACCGGGAAGCTTAGAAAACCATGAGGGAGCCCTATGTCCTGCAGTGGGCGTCAAACGGCCGATGATGATGATGGTGAATATTAGTACGGTAATGGATGATTATTTGATTTATTGGTAGTCTACTAGCCGATCGCGTTCCAATGGTGAACCTAACCCTATTACTAAGACTCCGCTTTCCGTCCGTCCGTCCATCTGTCACCAGGCTGTATCTCATGAACCGTGATGGTGAGACAGTTGAAATTTTTCACAGATGATTTATTTCTGCCGCTATACTCGTAACTACGATCCTGACAGATCACTTTCGCTTCCTCAACATCCATCAAGGATTCTTGACATCCATTAGTTGTTGCATGCACACACGCCAGTTTCGGGTAATTTTTATCTTGAAGTGTAATTCAAGATAAAAAGTACTTACACGAAACTGGCGTGCGTGCTTGAAATGAGTTCCATTTTCGAATTCCGTCATTGCTTTTTCATTATTTTATTGTAAGTGACCAGATCCAGAAACAGTATGCCCCACGTATACCCAGCAGCTGATGATTATATTTATGGTGGTACGGAACCTTCGGTGCGCGAATCAGACTCACTCGTTTTTTTTATTTATAGAAATACTATTATAATTGAAACGAAGTTCAGTGACTTGCCCACATTTGTAAGTAATTATTTGGCACGTAGACACTTGATATTTGATACAGTGCCAAGTTTTAATGGATGGACATACGGACGGACGGACGGACCCGTCAGTAGTGTCAGTTGCTCAAGTGTAAGTGTCTATAAATAAGTGGTTGCCATGTAGCGTATTAGTTGTAGACGGCATGTAAGGCAGATGTCGAAAAGGAAAGAGTGTTTCCTTTCTAATAGAATTTTAATTCCGATATGTAATTTTGAGGAATTAAATTTTTCCTTTAAGCCGCTTTTTCACGATCTTAGTATACTGTAACACGCTACTTATTTAAAACGCGGATTACGGGCAATATTATAATATTTTATTATACTCTTTTTCATCGATTCCCTAGCCTAGCTGAGTATCGACTGACATCTCAAACAAAACGTAACGATTCCCTTCAAAATATTCAAAATAAGACGAGGAGGCTCTGCCAGCCAGCTACTATAAAGAAGTTATAAATCGGTACAGTACACTCGGACCGAGTGACCTATTTTAGCTACTAAGATGGTACTTGTATCGTGTATACCGACGATACGAGTACACTCTAACGAGAGCAGGCATTTTTTCTACTAAGATCGCCCGTGTACACGATACGAGTAGCATATTAATACACCTTGGTATTAGTAGCTAAAACAGCCAAGTGTACTAAAATCTCCTCTTTGTACCTGAGTCTTATTTGCTTTGTAATATCATTTTTTCCTTCTCTCAGAGAGAGAGTATGGGCTTAATCACCACGCGTGCCCACTGCGGATTGGCGATTTCAAGCGCTGAGGTATGCAAATAGCTCTCTCTCTGAGAGAAGGCCTGTGCCTTACAGTGGGACGTATATAGGCTGCTTATGATCATTTTTTTTATAGTAAATATATTAAACGGGTCAAACCGCGACTATTTATTAGGTAAAATATAATTACCTTTGATTCCCGACTTTTAGACCTGTTTAATATAATACTATGTATGAGCATCGCGAGTCAATAAAAGTACTATATTTTTTAGGGTTCCGTACACAAAGGGTAAAAACGGGACCCTATTACTAAGACTTCGCTGTCTGTCTGTCTGTCTGTCCGTCCGTCCGTCCGTCCGTCCGTCTGTCACCAGGCTGCATCTCAAGAACCGTTATAGCTAGAGTTGAAATTTTCACAGATTTATGTATTTCTGTTGCCGCTATAACAACAAATACTAAAAACAAAATAAAATAATTATTTAAGGGGGGCTCCCATACAACAAACGTGATTTTTTTGCTGTTTTTTTAACTTTGTGTCTAATATTGTATAGATAATGGTATGGAACCCTTCAGTCTGACTCGCACTTAGCCGGTTTTTATTTTTCGTACGTAATGAATATAGACCATGAATTTTGGGTGGTTTGAAAAGCATAGCAAAATGAACGTGCCTAAACAATATCGATAGCTATTGTTTTTTTAAAAGGCATTTTCCAAAAATATCTCAACACAAACTCGAATCTATGAGAGAGAACCACCGCCCGAGCGGTGCGTGTGCGCCGCGCGCGGGTCCGCGGGTAATTTTGTCGTAAGTTTTATCGTGGAAACGAATAAAATTCGTGATACAGGAGATTATTTTTATAGGAACCGAGATTAAGTAGATTATTTATTTGCCATTTTTTTTGTTGTTTTATCAATTTTAAAATTCAGTAAATTAGATAGTAAATTTTTTATTGATAAAATATAATAACTTTAATTACCTATTTACGCCTGTAAAAACGAATCGAGTCACATACACTCCGTTCAGCCTATTATAACATGCAATGTTAATTAAGGGATCGTCCATTAATCGCGTGAGGCTCGAAAGGGGAGAAAGGGGTTCGAAAAAAATCACGCAATATCACTAGAGGCGTAAACCCTCCCCCCCCCTAAGTTAAGTGAGATTATTATTATTATTATTGAGATATCACACGTGTATTTATTTCTTCTTTCAACGCGCAATTTCTAAACCGAAAAGCGGTGCGTGACCTTGACTCGCCGTTGCTAGGCAACGATTTCCAGTGATTTTTTTTTCAATACTTTGTACCAAAAAAATACACGTGATTTTGGGTAAGGGGGGTAATCTAAAACTCACCACATATCACCATGGGGGCGTGGGGGGGTCAAAAAGTTGCTTGTTATGGTGGCGCGATCGCGTCCTTTAGAATTCTACAGATTACAGTAGGAAACTATATCTAGAACACCTATTTAAACTGCATACAAAAGAAACGTTTCACACTTTGGCTAACTAGTACTTCATCGATTTTTTTGAATTTTGAGCAGATTACGTTGCTATAATATTATTATGTATTATACTCTCAAGCACACTGATTTATTCACAAGGAATAACAGATGAAGAAGAATTGTGGCTCCCTCAACTTCAAACGCGGCCTCTCTGTCCCATAAACACAAATCGGTCCGTGTTGAATCCGTAGCGTAAACAAAATTGAACGATTGCCGCAGAATAAACACTAGAAAATTGATCCAGCCATTTCGTAACCTGTAATGTTGGAAGTTCTACTAACCTATTTCAACCTACGATCGATATATTTTTGAAAAAACTTATTTAGAGGCTAAAAATTCCACCCATGCCGGGACTTGAACCCGCGACCTCTGGCTAACCGTGCCAGCGCTCGACGCTCTCCCAACTGAGGTAATGGGTATGTGCAGGCATCAGTGAAATTACGGGCATCAGTATAATACACAGAAGTTTGTAAAGGGGCTCGAAATGGGTGGAATTTTTAGTCTCTAAATATGGTTTATAAAATTGTTCTCAGCACGGGTTAGTGCAACAAAAAGAATAGAACGATATATTTTTGATCGAGGATTCAGCAGAAGTTTTTGCTTATGTAGGTACTTTATGAAGCTACTCCACACCCTAAAAAAATTTTTGTTGTTACAAACTTATTACATTAGATAAATTCACGGCTGTATCCCGGAGGGGTAGGCCGGTACACCTCTTTCGCTTTATCAATATTCATTAGTCGTTGCATGCACGCACGCCGGTTTTGGGTCCTTTTTATCTTGCCTTCGGCTAAAACATTCCCTATTTGGTTGAATTATGTCCGCCTGGGACTTCCCTTACCGCCCTTTCACCTACATTCGCTTGATATATTTCTAAAAGCTTATGCTCAAAAACCTTTGGCCTTTGCATCTACGTAATGAGATGATTTATGCAGCGTCCAGTGGCACCATCACTCACACTAGATAGGTGAAGAGACCACTCGGACGTTGCAGTACCTGGGTTATTGTTTTTTAGATGGAGTAGGCTTGCCCAGGACCTATACCATTCTGACAGCTTAGTCAGCCTAGAAAACAGGACAGAAGTCAATACGTGCGGAGCCAACCAAGCCGCGGGTTTCCTCACGATCACAGTTAGCGCGTGGTATTGCTACTACAATTTCACTGATGTACGTAACTTTGAAAATAAACAACTACACTGGGAATCGAACCTGGGAAGACTGAAGATTATACTTACTGCATAAATATATTAAAAACAAGAGAGTTTATTGGTTACGTAAACATAATTTTATGAAAAAGTGACATTAACTGCATAACAAGGTATACTTTGATTCCAGAATTCTGCTTGTGAAATTATTATAATCGACTCACTTGATAAGTGCTTCCGCTATAAAAATATTGTTACAAATCGAGCAACCATAAACTTTACGAGTGTACCGCAGCGAAAATATAGAAAGTTTTAAAATAAAAACAAAGTTACGCAACCAAGTCTATCAAGAAAATCAGTCGTTAGCAACGTTTTCACGATATTGTAGTTTTCGATCCACGAATGAGATCTATTTCTCATAGGTAGTTTCCTTAGTAATCAATGGGACAACGGAAATCTTCTTCTTTTCAAAATCTGTGAATGCAGTTTGGAATTGTTTTAAGAGTAACATGGAAGATCATAAGAACATTTTCGAATAGCTAAGTACAAAGGATCAGGTAATTCCCTTTACTTGATGCTCAATTTCAAATTACCACCCGGTAAACTAGAATCGGTTAGCACAAAATCGCGCATACCTACCTACATTACATATAGCTCGAGACTTGAAGGTGCAGTGTTCAAAGGAAGCCAAATCTGTACTTCCAATGTTCTTAAACTGAGAACATTGGAACTATAGTTTTGGCTTCCTAAGAATGTTTTTCAGTAGCTGCAAAGGTTCAGATAGATCCAAACTACCACCTTATTGCATAATGATAAAAGAAAATCCGAATAGTTATTCATGGACATTTACTAAAGAAGATTACACCTGATTAAGACTAGTACTTTTCAAATGCTTTTCCAGTTTCTGCAGCTTCCTTTTAAACCTCTTATCAATGTTACTAGCATCATTATTTAGCATTCTCCTGATCAGATCCTTCATTGCTGTCATTTCTGGATTATTGACATCTTTGCCTTGCTTGTTAGGCTGATCAGGGACATCTATCATAGTAGCGTTGTCAGCTTCTAAATATTTATTTGCTTCCTCGTTTATTGTTGCCGTATCATTGCCGTACACGCAGGTTCTAATATTGTTGATAATGGTTATTGCTTCTTCTTCAATAGTCTTGACTACTTCAATCAGACATGCCTCGTGCATAGCTCCATGAGCCATCAGCTTTGTCAGTTGTACTACTCCGTCTATCAGCTTTCCTGTTACGTCCATCATGGCGGTTTTGATTGTTGGAGACTGGAAGACAATCAGTATAAAGAGGCTATTTCTATAGAGGCTATTCATTAATTACGTAAGGATGATTTTGATCATTTCAACCTCCGTTAACCCCATAAGGATGCAAAAGATTTCTTAGACTCTTCCTCCCTAGAAATTCGCATCCTGTCTTCAAAGTAACACCAAATATATTTTCAAGGACCTCAATTACTTTTGTTTTGTAATATTTTGTACTGATTTTAGATTTGTGTAATAGCAACCGACGACGTGAGCTCCGTCTCTACTCTCCATGATTAAGCTCTGCGAATCAGAGAAAAACCTGGTCAGACTCTTCCGAGTAAGTTTATCCGGTGTTAACACATAATTATTTCTGGTTTTTGATTTGTGTAATGTTTCATAAAAATCACCCGAAATGATTTCAGATTGGATTCTCAACGTACAGACCAAACCATACTACGTTGGCACAAGAATGCCACTAAATTTTGATTTTGTTTACAAATACCACCGTTTGATCATGATTTGATGTTACTCCAAATCATTACGAGTGTGAAAACTCACAGTGTATATCAAACACTACAAAAGAAATCGAAGTCTGAACCAAATCAAATTAATTCCAAATGTCGTTTACAGAAAAAAAACAAATCCGTACAAAAACGAACAGTTTATAATTTTTGGTGAGCGGAAAGATATTATATAAATTTTGTAGAAGATGCATTAGTTGTTTTGAAATATTTATCTATTTTTTGAGTGGTTTGTTGTTCTAGCGGTATTACGTCTGATTACGATGCCGGTCGTGCATTCGATTCCCGTTGAGGGCCGCCGTACAAATGGCCTCAGTCTGGGTGTATTTCTATATGTTCGTGATGTCCTTGAGCGGTTACCATATCCTAGTTTGGGACCAGGACACGTGATTGTGTTGTGTGGAAGTTACATTATTTTTATTTATTTTGATAGCATTTATTTATTTTAAAAATCCTTTGTTTTATGTTGGCTTTATTTTATTTATTTTATTTTATTTATTAGCGACACAAAACAAGAAGGCAACAATGTAGTTAATAAATAATACACTTAATATTGATATGCCTAGTTGACTCGCCTAATTAATTCGGAATTTGTTTTATTTGGCTCTAAGGGTATGTACAGACGACAGCACTGTACATCAACCTTTACATTTTAGTTGCAAAGTCACCCGTAATGTAAGTAAATAGAGTGTATACATGTAAAGGTTGATCTGCCGTCGACTGTACTAAGGTCAAATTATTTTCTTGGACGAGCGTTTAAATTATACCCTGTCTAAAACCCCTTCTTACCCACGGCCCACCTCCTGAGACCACCTGGGTGAACCATGGAATTTTTTTTACTACGGACTACCTTTGTTCACCTGGGTGTTTCTTGGGAAATATTTTTTTACACATTGACATCGAAAGTCTTCAAAGTCTGAGGTGGACTGTCACCAATAAAAATAGAACCTTTTAAAGTTTTATCAGAGAGGTGAACCGTTGTGAAAAAATTGGTAAGAATCATCCCACGTGAACCCAGGTGGTCTCAGGAGGTGGACCATGGGTAAGAAGCGTCTAAAACGACGCATCTCTCTCGAAAGAGCAAGCCTTGCCTTCCCACCAATATTTAAGGAGTTCAGTACCTTGGAGATGACGCATTTAATGACCTTCTTCAGAGAATCGTGGTCGTGGCCGCAGAGCTTTAACAGTTCTAAAACTTCTTGCTTGTGATCGTCAATCTAATTCGGAAAAAACTGATATTATCAGCCATCAAATTTCTGATGAATGGAGAGGATACTTATTTATTTACTTAGAACATCCAACAGGCAATACAATAAAACATTCACAGGAGAAAAGAACACACAGCATAATCATAATCAGCCTATAATGCGTCCCACTGTAGGGCACAGGCCTTCTCTCAAGGAGAGAGTATGGGCTTATGGGTCTCTCGCAGAAGAAAAGAACACACATAACATAGTAATTGCTCACCCACTTACAGGATGTCTCAGCATGCATATAAGACTTAACAAAACTTTAATACACGTAAAGATATTAAATATGTAGTTCAATAGATGAAGAAACTATTTGAATAAACCAGTGTTGAAGATATTTAAATAGGTTTCTTTTGAATTAAAGTAATGTATCATTAAAAATATGCCTTATCATCCACACATATTTTTTTCCCAGTAATAAATTCAAGCTTGCCACTATTCACACTTCTTTATGACTATTACGACGCTTATAATGCAGCCTTTATACGTCCCACGGTACGGCATAGGCCCTCAGAGAGAGAGTCGTGGCTTAATCACCACGCGTGCCCACCGTGGATTGGCAAGTTCAAGCGCTGAGGTATGTGAACACCTCAGACACTCAGGTTTCCTCCAGGATGTTTTCCTTCACGGTTAGCGAGTGGTATTGCTACTAAGAACACACAAATGTACGTAAATATGACAACAAAGTCATTGGTACATGCACGGGGTTCTAACTCACGACCTCCCGAATGTGAGGCCGGCATTCTACCGCTGCGCTACCACCCGATACGATATGTTATGCAGGCACCGACATTAGAAAGATAGTATTGGCTTGAAGTGGATTTTCAAACATTTTAGGCCAGTGAGTGAAAGTGAAAGTGCACTACATTTATACTGAGTGGTACTGCTACTAAAATTAATTTAATATCTGACTGATAACTTGCACAAAAATGCTCACAGTCGGGATGAGTTTGCGATGGACTGGAAGAGCAACATTTTTCCTTTTTTTTAACTAAAGTCCAAAGAACTCTAATGCCCGGTTCCTATATTTAACGAATGGTTATTCGTAATCGATAACTTATCCTTAACAAGCGTCCCGTAACTAGAATAACTGGTTGATATTTAAAAAAAATTGTTATGTCCATACATTTAGCGTACGGTACGTTATTCGAAACCGTTTTTAAGAGGAATACTTGAGTAGACATTTTAACCATCCGTAAGCAAAACGATTCGTTCTTGAATATAGGAACCGGGTAGACGTCACATACCGCGTCCCCCACCAAGAAATACGCCCAGAAGTGTAAGTACATACATACATACACACATACATAAACTCACGCCTGAATCCCAGAATGGTAGGCAGAGACCAGGGACTGCCACCTGCCACGATCCTGACCAATCACTGTCGCTTCGTCAACATTCATTGGTCGCTGCATGCACGCACGCCGGTTTCGGGTACTTTTTATCTTGAAGTGTAATCATTATTGTACAAATTTATTTGTCGTGCACTTTACCCGAAATAAAACACATACACAAATGTTTTACACTTGTGTGTAAATGTTAATGAAATCTGCGTGCAATAATGCGTTCTCTATCTCTCTATGTAAATCTATACATTAGTGAATACCTTCTTTTTGTGTTCTGTGGTGAATACTCAGACACTGTGAAAGATATTTTTCAGATAAAAAAAGGCTCTTTAACTTTGCTAGTGATTCCAAAGATGTCTCAACTAAAGTAACTCTAGTAACATGCATACCATACCATACATAAACTCACGCTGTATCCCAGAAGGGTGTACCACTTACCACGATCCCGACAAATTACTTTCGAGTTAGTGGAGTAAATACCGATCTGCGGTTCACCTCACGATGTCTTCCATCACACACATCAAAATTGGAACCATGAATTCGACTTTAATATATTGTCACGTGAAAATTTTACGACTAGTTGCTACGAAGAACGGAACGAGCTCTATAAATCTTTCCTTACGAAGCACGTTTAATATCGCGTCTTTATCTATTTAAAAGTGTTATTATAGCAACCAAAACTATGTACTTAATCAAAGACAGTTCATCATCATCAGCCATTCGTCGCCCACTGCAGGACATAGGCCTCCTCCGTGGTTTTCATAACCATGAGAGGTTTTGCCATAATCGCCACGCTCGGCAGACGGGTTGGCGATCGCAGTATGTGGTTGGACTCTCAGGAAGACGCTGCTGCCAGTCTCCTGGTAATTTATTTCCTTAGTCGCCTTCTACGAACACAGTTGTTTTTTTTTACCGTTCTATCACTAATGTCGGCTCTATACGTTTAGATAGGTAGAAACTTTTTGCATAATTAGAAAAAAAATGCAATAATTAGTACCAACACCAAAAAAAAAGAACAACTAAGACAATACTTTCCGTGTGGCGCTGGATTAAGAATAACGTCACTGCATTCCCTCCCGTGTGTGTGACCCAGTGTATGTTACCAGTGATGACTTATGGCACTGAAACGTGGTCTCTCACTATGGGCCTCATAAGAAAGCTCAAGGTCACGCAACGAGCTATGGAAAGGGCTATGCTCGGAACTTCTCTACGAGATCGAATCAGAAATGATGAGATCCGTAGACGAACGAAAGTCGTCGACATAGCCCAGCGGATTAGTAAGTTGAAGTGGCAGTGGGCGGGGCACATAGCACGCAGAATTGATGGCCGATGGGGCCGAAAAGTTCTCGAATTGAGACCATATATCGGCAAGCGCAGCGTAGGATGACCAGCCACAAGATGGACAGATGACCTCATCCAAGTGGCAGGAAGACGCTGGATGCAGGCCGCTTCCAATCGGTCTTTTTGGAAATCCATGGATGAGGCCTATGTCCAGCAGTGGACTTTTTGTGGCTGAATGATGATGATGATGATGATTTCCTCCCGCAGCAGCGTCTTCCTGAGATGCTAACCGCGTACTGCGATCGCCAACTCGCCTGTCAAGCGTGGCGATTATGGCAAAACCCCTCACGGTTACAAAAACCATAAGGGAGGCCTATGTCCTGCAGTGGGCGTCAAATGGCTGATGACGAAGACAAAACGCAATCCTCATTTTGCTACTGTGAAACTCTTTCAAATTCTACATTACGCCTGTATCCCGGAGGGGTAGGTCTCTGCCTACCAATAGACGTCTGTGGTCGATTTCGTTACGAACAGATAGAAAAACAACGCAACAGCTTACGCACCGGTCTGAGGCCTTCCTTGATCTTCTGCTTCATATCGATGACCTTAGTGAGCGCGTGCGCTGGATCGTGACCAATCAGCGCGTAGCCACAGAGCACCATCTGATGCAGAGCCTTCTCCGCCAGGGCTACTGTGTCATTCTGATACTCCGCCAGGCAGGTGTCCACCTGGAAACGTATACCTAAAATAAAACTAGTGAAATGAAATGAAATTGAAATTTATTGTTTGCACGAAATGTGGTAGGTAAATATATAAATACGTTTCTTCGCAATTCGCCTTCTTAGGCATGGACGAATTGAATTAAATTAAAATAATATGTAAAATGTCAAATCTTACTATTATTTACAGGATACATATCATATCATATTAACAGTGTCCTAAATATTCCTTGTAAATTTTTTTTAAGATTTATTTTATGTCAATATCTTTAATAATGTTGAGGTACTTTACAACTGAATAGAAATCTACTATTAATAGAATAGAAATTAATAGAATAAATAGAAGTTTACTACGAAACTATCTTGTCCTTAGCCAAGACCGGTGATAGTGGAACTGTAGATCGCCGGCTTCTCATTCGGGAGGTCGTGGGTTCGAAACGTTATATTACCAATACCACTCGCTCACCCAAACGTCGTAAGGAAACCTGAGTGTCTCGAATGTTCCCACTAGTTCCATTGGTTAGTTCCATGATGGAACAGGTGAGAACTTTTCTTCTCGGTAGTTCCATGGGACTCGTGAATGGAACCTCTGCAACTATTTTCTTCTCACTAGTTCCATTAAATTATAATACGTGTGGTAGGTACTTTATGCACACGTACTATCCTCATCATCATCATCCTAATGATGATAGTACGTGCGGCACTTGCGAAATTTTCATGAGTGTCAAATCATGTATCTCATATTTTATTAATGTAACCAACGTAACCTAATGAAAATTACTTTATGCCAAGTATAACATTATTTTCGTAAAATAATTCTAAGTTTTTTTACCTCCTTATGATTTGACACTCATGAAAATTTCGCAAGTGCCGCACGTACTATCATCATTAGGATGATGATGATGAGGATAGTACGTGTGCATAAAGTACCTACCACACGTATTATAATTTAATGGAACTAGTGAGAAGAAAATAGTTGCAGAGGTTCCATTCACGAGTCCCATGGAACTACCGAGAAGAAAAGTTCTCACCTGTTCCATCATGGAACTAACCAATGGAACTAGTGGGAACATTCTGAGGTGTTCACATACCTCAGCGTTAGAAATCGCTAATCCGCGGTGGGTACGCATGGTAATTAAGCCCGTACTCTCTCTCTAATAAAAGGCCTGCGCCCTACAGAGGTACTGTTATGGGAGACTATGAAAAAGCCTTTTTAAAAAAAGGTTTTTATTTAACACACAAATAGAAAATGGAAATAAGACATGGAATTTGTAAGGAAACAGAGTCGTGTCACCGCGACGGGTGTTGAAATGGAACTGAGCGTGACTCGAGCGTCTCGCAGGACCTCGAACCTAGGGTGCTGACTAGGCATCCTTGGTCAGCATGTCCTCATACTATGTGAGGGTATAACAACCCCCCGCGTGAGATGGAAATTCGGGGTGGAAGAGCGAATTTCCAGGTTAAACTACTTCTGCCCTAAGTCTTGGGGTAGGAATAGGGGAATCTTTGATTTCTAGAGGTATATTATTATCATTAATGTTCTCGAGAGGGGTTGTTTTTCCAAAAGTTACATTAAATTTGGATTTTGATTTGGAAATTATCTTAAACACCTTAAAACTAACAAAACACAAAATAATAACAATCACAAAAGTAGAAAACGTTAAAAAGTGAGCTTCATATCTCACAAAGAGAGGTTTACTCTCTATAATCTTATCGAGATTTGGAATCAGTTTCGCATTTGGGTTATTTGAGGTTAAATCATTAAGGTCAATGTTCTCCAAAACAGGAGGGGAAATGCTTTTTAAGCTGATTGCCTTAGGATCTAATTTACAACAAGAATCGTTGACAATACTAAAGTCTAAGCTAGGTCTAGGAACACTTATATCTATGAAATTGTCTGTTGCGATCAGCCTTGTACTCTTTGTGTACACTGTACATTGTTTAGGCACTTTGAGTACACCTGCACCGAATAACACTTGTTCGCGAATGTTAGAAGTACCACAGTCAATAGATATTTTGCTGGAACGTGATTGCACGTAGATCCATTGATTGTTCACGAGTGGTTCCCAAATATCTAAGTCACCAAAAATCGTTTTGGTTTCACACTGAACGGGAAGAGCACTAATCGTTTTTAATAATAGTTCACTTTCACACGTAGGTTTGTTGTTTGTTAACGAGACTATAGGTACTTCGCATATGTAGAGCTCAGGGCCGGCCGTCTTACACTTATCTAGACTATCTAATGCACAATAACTAATCTTATCTTTAGAAATAGCGGTATAGGAACTAGACGGTAATATTAAACTAAACACATTGGAATTCTCCTTTTCATGTGGAATAGGCAAAGCTAAATTGTGGTACAGGTTAAATTCTTCCTTAGTCACCAATGGAATTTGTAATGCAAATACAAGTTTATTTTGGAAATAATAACATGCTACATTGCAGATGTTAAGAATCAAATGGATATTTTCTAGATTTAATGGCATAGGAATTTGGACATCATTTGGTAGGTACCTTGCGTTATCAACGAGTTCTCGGTATAACTGGGCCGGTGTGAGTATAAACGGATGTAGAATATTTTGGCTACTGAGAACAATGGCGTTTGTTAAGTCTTCTAATTGAAACGACAAAGTTAGCATTGAGCTTTCTAGGTTACTAAATATTAAGTTTAACTTTGAATTCGATAGTAGAACATTGGATATCTGAGTTACATTGTTGGTGTAGTTGATCAAATAATTGAGAGCATTATTGATTGCATCCTGGTTAGTACTGAGTTTTTCGATACTCCTCCTATGGGAGTCTAGAGTGGATGTGGTAATTAACACATTTTCTTTCATGAGCTGAGCGAGTTTTCTACTGTCGTTTTGTATACTGTCAATGGCGGATTCATATCTGAGGGCGTCATCCTCGTCGAGAGTGCCGAAAATGTGTTTGAATGCGGTGCCCACTGCACCAAACCAGGCCGTGCGTTTGTTTCGATAGGAAACTAAATGGGAAATGGAATTGTATTCTTCTCTGAGTTCGTTATAGCGGACTGTTAGAGGAGATAGAATATATTCACATTGATCCTTTTCAGAATGTTCGCACATAAATCTTACTGTCCCAAGGATCTCGTTGAGGTTGCTTAAATGAGGGCTTATATAGGATATGTCGACATAGCTAATTACATCTAATTTTCCCGATTTTACTCTAAGTTTTCCGAGTATATCAAAGAATATTCCGGAACCGGAGGAGAGCGGCTGGACAAGATCCGGATGCGCGTTTAATGCGCCACTGGAAATAGAACGAACTTTATTATAACTTATTTATTTAAACCTAATCGAAACCTAATAATAATAATAACCTAGTCTAAGTCGGCGTGACGTCTGCAGGTTTGATTTGGTCGAAGTGGTGCGTCACATGTCGTCTGTTAATAAGAAGCGTGACTGTGTGGTTGTTGTTCACCTTTATAATGCGATAAGGCCCTTTCCACACGGGTGATAGAGCTTTTCTGAGCCTAAGGTGATTTTTGAGGTAGACATAGTCCCCGGCTCTGTATTGTGGGGGTGCTCTAGCATAGGAGTCATAATAGGCTTTAGAGGATTCTTTGGATTGAAGAATGTTTTCTAGAGCCTTTTGTCTAGAATAACGGAATTTATGCTGCAGCATTTTAATGTAGTCGGGGTAAGTAGTGCCAGGGGCGCTGTCATATAAAGAGTTCGGAAGGAAAGGTTTACGGCCGAATACAAGTTCATACGGTGTGAACTTGGTAGTTGAATGGACCGTTGTATTATAGGTCAACATAGCTGTGTATCCAGTTATCTTGATTGTTGTTAATGAAAGATTTTAAGTACTCTTTTAGGGTAGAGTGGCTGCGCTCTAGTGCGCCTTGAGTTTGGGGATGATAAGGAGATGACCATAATTGTCGAATTTTGAAAAAATTACACGTGACCTTAAAAAGGTCTGCGGTGAAATTAGTACCTTGGTCGGTAAGGATAGATTTGGGAATTCCGAATAGTGAAATAAAATGGATGAGACAGTCGCTAGTCTCTTCGGCAGTAGTACTGCGAATTGGATAAGCCACGGAGTATTTTGTTAAGTCATCCTGTAGAGTGAGGATGTACTTGAGTTTGGCAGGGCCGGATTCAGGAAGGGGCCCTACTATGTCAATGGCGACACGTTGGAAGGCTTCGGTAGAAGTTGAAGTAATTTCCATAGGGGCTTTATTTATTCTTCTAAGGGCTTTGTTTTCTTGGCATGCTTTGCACTTCTTGACATAGGTTTCGATGTCACTTCGCATCCCTTTCCAATAAAATTGTTCTTGGATTCTGCTATACATGCGAGTTGAACCGAGATGACCGGCAATGGGGATATCGTGATTTTCTTTAAGGATTTTGGTTCTTTCGCTAAGTGACGGATAAATAATTTTGTTTAGGTATACGTGGACTGCGATTCCTGTATTATGGAAAAGGTAAGTGAGCATATTATAGATTTTGGTATATGAATGTTTTTCGAACGGGTTTCTGAAATCGGATATGGATATGTCTGTTGGTTTTTCCGGTCCTTGTAGAATAGCATTTCTTGTTTGTTTCAGGGTTTTGTAAATATCTGGGTAGGGGGACTCGTCGAAGTGGTTGACTTTTGTGAACATTAGATATATAATTTTATTACCGAAATTAATTTTTTTGAATGTGTTTAATTCTCTTTCGAAATTTAGAATTTCATTTTTATTTTCAGCATTTAGAACGACTTCGGTAATGTAGGGGTTTGATTCGTCAAGATCAAGGGAGGTCGGAATGAGAATTATTTTGTGGGGTGATTTTAAGAGATTTTCGTTATGTTCCCTTTGAACTGCGTTAGAGCTAGTATTAGGATTTGAAGTGAATCTGAGGAATTCGGAATAATCGTCATCATTGAGTTCGGCCTCGGCGAGTATAGGCGAGGAAGCGTTACGTTCTTCATTTGGGGAATTTGAATCTAATGGACCCAGTTCTAGGAGCTCTGCTCCGGGAGATGGAATAAAGTCTTGAATCGAGGTAGGGTTTGGTGAAGGTAGAATGATATCCGGTCTTGAGCTGGGACCAGGAATAGGATCAGAGAAATCTTGAATTACAGCAGGCTGAAGGTTTGGAGCAGGGTCAGTGACATTTGGGGACTCTGGGATTTCGAAATCGAGATTTAGATCTGCTTCGGCAGGGCTCAAGTCTAGATCGGCCAGTTGGAGAAGGTCTTCGTCAAGTATAGGGGACTCTACAGTGCTGGGATTTTGAATTGGTACAGAGATAGGATTGTTGCCTATGAGTTTGTCACTGATTGGATTGACCGGAAATCGTGACAGGGCATCTGCATTACAATTAGTCTTGCCCTTTTTGTACTGGATGTCATAATCGAATTCCTCCAGCTTTAGCCGCCAGCGTACAAGGCGGGACCCTGGGTCTTTACAGTTAAACAACCATTGGAGGGGTTTGTGGTCAGTCACGATGGTAAATCGATGCCCGTAGAGATAAGGGCGAAAGGCTTTTGTGCCGAAGATGATAGCCAAACATTCTTTTTCCGTCACGCTGTAATTGGATTCTGCTTTATTAAGGGTGCGTGACGCGTAGGCTATTGGGAGGTCTTTGCCAATTGGACCTTGGGAGAGGATAGCAGCAACCGCGAAGTTAGATGCGTCGCAAGTTAACACGAAGGGTTTCGAGAAATCGGGGTAACAGAGGATTGGTGCTGTGACTAATTTCTTTTTTAAGGTTTCAAAGGCGAGTTGTTGTTCGTTTTTCCAATTGAACAAGACGTCCTTTTTAAGGAGAAACGTAAGAGGCTTTGCGAGTTTGGAGAAATCAGGGATGAACCGTCTGTAGTATGAAATAAGACCGAGAAAGGACTTGATATCCTTTGGAGACTTTGGAATGGGAAAATCGTTGACGGCTTTGATTTTTTCTGTATTTGGTCTGATGCCTTGTTCGGTGATGACGTGACCCAAATAGCCTACTTCTCGGCGTAGGAATTCGCATTTATCCGGTTGGAGTTTTAAATTAAAATTGCGGAGTCTTTGAAAGATGTTGGACAGGTTTTTGATGTGCGACTCTAAGTCATAGGAATAGATGACGATATCGTCGAGGTAAACAAAACATTCGATGCCCTGGAGGCCGGAAAGGGCTATATTCATCAGCCTCTGGAAGGTTGATGGGGCGTTTTTTAGGCCGAAAGGCATTCTTGTAAATTCGAAATGTCCCTGAGGGACTGAAAATGCGGTTTTAGGGGCATCAGATTCTGCCATTTCAATTTGATGGAAGCCGGAAGCAAGATCTAAGGTGCTGAAATATTTGCTCTTGCCTAGCTGGTCGAGGATTTCGGAAATGTTAGGAATGGGATATGAATCACCAATGGTGATGTCATTCAGTTTTCTGTAATCAATGACAACACGCCATTTGCGTTGACCAGAGGCATCTAGCTTTTTAGGGACAATCCATATAGGAGAAGACCATGGGGACGAAGAAGGTTTAATAATACCTTGATGAAGCATTTTATCTACCTGAATTTGCACCTCTTGCTTGTGTATTTCCGGGAATCTATATGATTTAGTATTGATGGGGACAGAGGTGGACGTGTTTATCTCATGTTTAAGGGCATCGGTGGTAGTCAGTTTATCACCTGGGAGATAGAATATGTCTGCGTATTTGGAACAAAGGTCATTAAGGCATTGTTTTTCTTCATGGTTTAAATGGGAGACTCTTAACTGATTGAGTACCTCATGAGTACGCTCGACAGCACCTTTCGGCTTTTCATGATAGGAAATATGGTTAACTTCATAGTTTTCATTGAAACACTCTTCTATCGGAGTTAATTGGAGCTTCAGATTGGAAGAGACAGTTATTGGAGATTCTGAGGTATTGACTACGGAAATGTTTATACGAGAATTGTTTTTTACTCGAGCAACGCAATTTGCGATGAGTAGTTTATCAGTAGGGTGTTGGTCCAATATAAGGCCTTCTTTGATTTCTGGGTTTAGCACAGAACATTCGATTACTGTTCGTGTTCTTGCAGGAATAGTATAGGTTGGCTCATGAAACCTTAAAGAAAATTGGATTTTACCAATTGTAAGTGTACTTTGGGCATAGTCAATTTTACTCTCGGTATCTGTGAAGAAATCATTGCCGATGATGCCGTCGTATGGTATTGCCATACCGGATGCTACATAGAAATTGTGAGTCAGCGAATTGAATTGAAGTGGAATATGACCTTGTGAGACTAGTGGTGTATCTGTCTGTCCGATGCCTGAAAATGTAATGTTATCATTTTTTATTTCAGGCATGTTTTCGATGGAATTTTCTTTGATTAGACTGATCGATGCTCCACTGTCGACTAAAAATAGCAGAGGTTTCTTGGAAACAGAGGTGAGTATTTCGATATACGGTAGGTATTTCTTTGATGGATTTGTGTTGATTTTGTACATTTTATGATTTGTTTTTCCCTTTTCAGGAGCTTCTTTTGGGCTTGTCGATTCAGAGGATCTAGCATGTTTATCGACCGCTGTTGGGTCTTTGGATGTAGAGGGCATGGTATTAATAGGAGCTGCTGTTGAGCTCATGGATACAGAGGATATAGAAGTTATATTATTTTCTTTAGATATAGAAGGTTTGGAAGGTGCTACTCTCGAGCACCTAGATTCAGAGGATTTAGAGGCTGTTATGTCAGCGGATACGGAGGTTGCTGGTCTTTCAGCAGGTACAGAGGGTACAGAGACTTTTTCTTTCAACGCTGCTGTAGAGTGTTTATATGCGATAGATGCGTAAGACTCTGGGGATGCTGAGGATACAGAGGATTCAGAGATTTGATTATTATTGTTTTTGGATATTGAAGATTTAGAAAATACGAGTGTACTTCTCGAAGCCGCTGCTGAGCGGTTTTGATTTGGAAGATTCAGAGGATTCGGAGAATTGTCTGTCCTTTGGGGCTGGTTACCCGGCGGCGTAGACTTGATGAAACGTTTCGTTGGATACAGAGAACAATCTTTCATAGATTGCTGTTGACCTTTAGTCGGATTCAGAGGATACAGAGAATAGTCTGTCCTTTGGGGCTGGTTACCCTGCGGCGTAGACTTGATGAAACGTTTCGTTGGATACAGAGGATACAGAGAACAATCTTTCATAGATTGCTGTTGACCTTTAGTCGGATTCAGAGGATACAGAGAATAGTCTGTCCTGTGGGGCTGGTTACCCTGCGGCGTAGACTTATGGAAACGTTTCTTTTGATACAGAGGTATGTTAGTACCGACTTTAGGGGGTAAATTTCCCGTGCGATACCGGACGGGAAATTCTACTCGTTTAAAGTGGTGTCAACTTCATCAACGCCTTCATCCTGTGGTTCTAAAAACGATACCACATTGTGGATGGGTTGATTGTGACGGCCTTGGTTTGAGGAGTTGCCGAAACGTTTATTGTTATATTCACGCTTTCGGCAGTTCTCTATGGTATGACCCTCATATTTACAATAACGGCAGATAGGCCGCGGGGTGTTGTTGGGTCTGTCGTTATTAATTGCGTTAGTTCTAGGTGTGTTCTGGAACTGGAATGACCTTACAGGGCGATTTTGAAATTGAGGTCTGGGTGAGTTGTTTTGGAATTGAACAGCTGGACGTGCGGGGCGATTTTGGTTAGTATTACCGCCTTGTGAAGGATAATTCTTCTTCATCATGTAAGAGTTTATTTTCTCTTCGGACACGGCGAAGTTTATTGCTTCGTTTAACGTCTTCGGGGATCGAACCCGGACGTTATTGGACAATTTCGGGTGAAGCCCTAAGATAAATGTGTTTAATGCTACGTCCTGCATTGCGGCGAGCCTTCCGCTCAAATCACCCTTCTTGGTGCATGAAAGTTGTACCTCAGTTAATAATTGGGCGAGGCACGTCTCGACTTTAAGCGCGAATTGGGAGACACTCTCACCAATTAATTGTTTGCATTCATTCAAGTCGGTTAATAGATGAGTATATGTTTTCTTTTCGCCAAATTGTGAAATTAAGAATTCTTTAAGTTGGGCCCAGTCCGCGAACTCCTTGATACTGCAGGCAGTCTCTGCTTTGCCTTGCAGTTGGCTGATAATAAATTGGAACAATATCCTTTTTTGATAATCGGATGCCAGGGCGAATGCATTTGTGCAATTATTTATAAAGGGTTGAAGTGAGTCCCTGGAGCCATCAAAAGGCTTTACAAATTTTAGAAGCACACTTAAATCTACTTCTCTTACTTCTAACATATACGTCATATTGTCTATTTGGGCACTGGGGCCGGCCCTGGATTTCGTATCACTTTTAGTGTCGGCCTTATCGGTCGCCATTGTTTATAGTTAGCATGAATGTTTATGTTAGAGATGTTTGAAACACTCACAGTACTGCTATGGTTGATAGCACTAGCGGGAACATGGAAACTGGCATGGCAGCTCGCAACTGCATAAGCTGCTATATATACTGGAACAGTCAGGCAGGCGCAACCTTTGCGCCCTCAGGATGACGTCGTAATTGAAGAGTTGGAGAGTATATCCGTACCAGGACGAACAGATTTAGCACTTTTTAGAACTTGCACTGCACTGTGATCCTCGGAGCGTATTCGGGTTTAGTTCTTAGGGATTTTCGCATCCCACCGCTGCCACCATTTGTTATGGGAGACTATGAAAAAGCCTTTTTAAAAAAAGGTTTTTATTTAACACACAAATAGAAAATGGAAATAAGACATGGAATTTGTAAGGAAACAGAGTCGTGTCACCGCGACGGGTGTTGAAATGGAACTGAGCGTGACTCGAGCGTCTCGCAGGACCTCGAACCTAGGGTGCTGACTAGGCATCCTTGGTCAGCATGTCCTCATACTATGTGAGGGTATAACAGTACGCATATAATAATAATAATAATAAAATTTATTTCAGTAAATAATGTTTCCATATAGGCTGCATTATATATCTTTATCCATAGCCCAAGAGTTGAAGCCGTTGGTTTAGTCTTTGGTATCAGCTCTTGTAGTTCATTCAGCTTTGACGTTCATTAAGTAAACATTTTGTTTTTATAGTGAATAAAAAATTTTTGACTTTGACTTTGTAACGTAGATATATCACCATTTTTATTCGAGGTGAACAAATATCAAGGTTAACAAAAAAAATTTTAAAAAATCGCTATAAACGTGCTCTATCAATGTGTCAACTTACTATAAATTATTTTTGACAAATAATATTGAAAATATATTTAAAACATGCTTTTAAGCATTATTTATCTGTCAGATTATGCCCCAAGTACATAAAATTTGCTAAACAAAAATTGCTAAAGTTAAAAGCTCTACTTACGCGGGTTTCAGGAATTTCACATTTTAGAGGTTAACTTATTTGGTGATGATTTTTCAATAACTAGCGAGATTATTGAAAGGAGCAGTAGTTCTGATTTGTAAATGTTAATGATTTAATAGATTCGATTAGAATTCTTTATTTCACACCAGGCCACAACATGATCACTCAAGATAAAAAAAGAACAATTGGCGGCCATCTTACTAAAAAACTATTTCTTCCAGACAACTATAGACTAAGAATATAAAGATAGGGATATATTTCACACCAAAATAGTACAAATAGATAAGATAAGAATATTCTTTATTGCACACAAGAAACGAGACATAAAATATGAAAGTTATAGTGAAAAAATACATAGAAGAAGAAGTAAAAATAGATGCTATAATAATAAAAAAATTGTATAAAAAGACCAGCTGACTCGGCAAAAGTTGGCTAATTAAGCCTAGGGCCTATTCTCAGACCTACCAAATACACTAAAAAAATCATAAAAATCGGTGAAATGTTCGGAGGAGTTCCATAATAAACACTGTGATACGAGATTTTCTATGTAGGAAGATGAAACAAATAACAATTTTCTATAGCAAGTAACAAGCTGGGAAAATAGAAAAATGTTAATGCATAAATAGTATCTTCCTCGATGTGCCAATCAATTCCAAATGATTGATGATTATGAGCAGCGTTCTCCGTCAAAGTAACATAAACTTTTGATAGGCCTAACAAATTGCGGACATCTCATCGCTTGAAAAAATCAGCACCGGACCGGAAAGTACCTATTGGCACATTGTACACTGGAAATTTAGTCAATTTCGGACTCATTTTTGACATTAAGCTATCTTAAAAACCTATCTAGAGGCTAAAAGTTCCACCAATTGCCGGTACGTAATACTTTACAAACGTAAAGAGGTCCGAAGTTTCGCCGATGCCTGCACTTGCCCATTAGCTCAGTTGGGAGAGCGCCGGCACGGTTAGCCAGAGGTCGCGGGTTCAAGTCCCGGCATGAGTGGAATTTTTCGGTCCCGACCCCTCCACCCACTGGACTTTACCACTGGTTTATGGACGGTAATGTAATAGTACCAGGAGACCAGAGATGGATAGGAGGCCACCCACTGGACATTACCACTGGTTGGTATATAAGATGGTGTACCAGAGGTGTATAAGAGATTGTTTTTTTAATAATACATGTAAAGTTTGTTTTTTTCTTTTATGTGCCTTTCACCCAAAGTGTATTTTTCCTTTTATAATAAAAAAGAACCAAAATTTTTACAAATTGTTTGAATTTATCGAATTAATCGATTACTAGGTACGCACATCACTGTGTAGTGGGTGGAGGGGTAACAGGGAAAGACACGTCCACCAACCAGTGGTAAAGTCCAGTGGGTGGAGGGGTCGGGATCCGAATGTTTTGCCTCTAAATAGGTTTTTAAAATTGTCCTCAGCACGGATTAGTGCCACAAAAAGCATAATTACTTCTAAATATCATATCGATTTGAAACTTTGCAAGTTTAAGCAGGTAATTAGTTACATCATTAGTCTACCTCTGTCCACTGCTGGGTGCAGGCTTTTTCCCCAAAATACTATCTCTTATACTCAACATAATTGGGACAACTATACAATAACTATCATAGTACCATCCAGTAGAGTGCTAGGAACTCTACTAAATGGAGTAGCAATTAGGTCAGTATACCATCAAAATATTATTTTTACGTTTATTATCTTTGTACATTTTAGTGCCTTACTAGCAAAATCGCTTTTATTTTCAAACCATAATTTCAAGTTGTTTTACCTTGCAATATACGCCATTCATTAGTTCCAGTCTTGTCAAGTCCATCAAAATCACTCACCGCAGGTTGACCACTGTTCTTGATCTCCGTTAGTTCACTCTGCAGTGCTACCAGCCGATCCTGTATGTGTGTGGTGCCATTTTGCAGCAGAAGCTTTATCTTTGACAGGACCATGTCCACAGACTTCTCCAAGTCTGCTTGGTACTTCCTCTCGATGCTTTGAAGCAAGTCCTGAGCTAGCCTCTGGGTTATGTCATCTTCTATCACTTTGTCTATCTCTTTCCTCACTTGTTCTATAGCTGCGGTTACCTTTAAAGTTGGGTTCGAACTTTCAAAATTAATACCTACAGAATTGTCAACTTGACAATTCAGTTACAATTTTTGAGTAAAAATAAGAAATTTAGTCATAAAAAATGCAAATATTAAACAATACGATTTTTTTATTTAAAAAAACGTAAACTACAGATACAAAATACAAATTAAGTAACATTACTGATAAAAAATTATTGTAAAAATATGTCATACCGAGCATGTGAGAAATATAACGTGCATACTATATACCAAAGTTATTTTAAAGCTTCCCATATTTTTGGAAAAAACCGAATTATATCGAGAGTATATAAACAAATCTAAGAACACTAAAATTCTTATGTATATTGGTCAATGCTTATGTTTTACAGATCATAAAATTGACTTTACGACTATTGCTCTCATGTTATCATCTCATTGTTATTTTTTTTGTTGTACAGTTTATTAGTTTACTTACAGAAACCACTTTAAAACCCGATAGCATCAGTTATACAAATAAATAACAGTACAAGTACTTACTACATATATTTTTTGCAGTAAGTGCTTTTTGTCAAATACAACGTCAACAGACAGAACATAAGGAATAGAAGAAAGATGTTAATCTAACCACCAAGACTGACTTTTAAATATTTTAATGTTTGTGTTGCCTTATCTTGTTGATACTGACATATAAAGCACGGTGATTTTGCACAACCCTGTGGATCTACGAAAATAAATCATTAGTTTATTTGAACGACCTTTGAACGACATGAAACAAAAATGTGTAATTTTTTAAGTGTCTCAAAATACAAATATAAATGTCGCATCAAGCTGAATATAAACAGGGACACACTGGTTTTTTCTGTGATTTCCACATGTTTTCTTGAAGGCTTTCCTGGTTTACTTTTATCAACGGCAGGTTCAACCTTAAACAAGTTTTATTTATCAATTTTAGCCCTCTGCTTTTACATTAGCATTATTTTCTTTGCCTCATCAATGCTTCACACATGATTACCGAGAGAAGATGTTGTCTTGTTTATTAAAAAAATCTTTCCTTAAAACACTACACAAGTGGCGTATAAATAGTCTGTAGAGAGTTTACAAGGTAATGACTTTACCACAAACTACTTACACAGCTTTTAAGGGATGATTTAAGGAAATCGTGTTTTTATAAATAACATTGTTATGTTTTATATTTACGCCGTAAGCTTTATGGGATTGTCATAGCTTACAATGAAAATTAAACTTACTACTCTCGTACAGCTATCACAAACGTGCTGACACACCAATCTCTTGATAAGCGAGGACTAAAAAAAGACTTGTGTAATTGGTAGCGAGATTTAAACTTAGCCAATTTAGTTTTTCTTACCGCAGACATTTTGCCATCTAATATGCAGTCTGTGATATGAATAATGGGCGCAAATAAGAAATAGGTTATTTCCAGAAGTATGCGAACTATTATGTAAGCATTGGTAAACTTTTAGAAAAACCTCAATATAGTAAGTTAGAGCATATTAGAAGGAAACCGACTCTTAACATGATTTTTTAAAAAAACAGTTTTTACCTACTTACCCGTAGAAGATTCTGTAAGCAGAACAAGTAAGGACATATTCTATATTTTTGTTGAATTGGTTTTCTGTGCACTCCACGTTTGGATCGCCCATAGGGAAATACTGGAAATAACAAGCTGTTGTAAATGTTATTGAATTCGGTAAAACAAAATATTTCGTTGAATTAATGAACCACCAACTGAGAATTAAAAAAAGATGTTTGATTGAATGAGCCGATAAAGGAACCCAGCTTAATAGACCGTTGACTAAAACTAATGGACATGCATTATGTATTCGCCTTATCCGTTGATGAGGATGATCGAGTAATGCAAATGCCTAATTTTAGCACTGGACAAATATTATGAAATTCTAAGCTCTCCATAACTCAATAGTCGTAGATAAACAGATATCTATCTGTTTATTCTATCTAGAATATTCTTCATTGGATGTACACTAGGAATTACATCAGGAATCATAAGTAGTGCTTGTTACTCACTATTATGAAACACGTGAGTGAAACGAGTAACGCATACTTGGCAAATAACAAAACAGGACACGTTTTGAAACCTGTAGGAAAGACGAATATAGGCATACTGAATGAAAATAAATTGAAAGCATAAAATACATCCTCATCTACCTTAATATGTCAAGTAAAGTAAAAAAAGTATTTATTTAAATATATATGTAGAGACAGAATATTCGCCTGTAAGCTCACTGTTTGCAAATATATTTTGTAAGAGTTGATCATACCTGATAATGCATTTTCAGAGGACGATCTGGTACTTGTGGACATCATAGTAACTCTTGGTATCTTTTATCTGAAACTGCATCCACTTTATTTTATTTTCAATAATGGTTTTTATGGTTCACTTAGCAAATGAATGAGATTTCTTTCTGGCATTAATTTTGAATTTTGTACCAAGCAATTCAATTCTTTTTTTATGGCACCCCTAGGATTCTGCCAATGTCAGGTTTGTGGAGATGGCAAGTTTACCAAGTTTTTTCAATTCAATTCTGCTTTATGGACTCACTGCACTGATTATTAAGAAATAGCCAATTATAAGAACGTTTATCCAAATATCAGACACTAAAATTTAATAAAAATATTTTTATGGAATCCAAATAAAACCTACCAAGTTTTTTTTATCGTGACAGAAGGTGATGTCAAGCTTAATTGTCATGTTTACGTAATTTTTTTAGTAAAATAAGGTCATGATTTGATTCGTAACACTGACCTCAGTGATTTGAGATCTTTTTATTGAGGTCAGAACTTTTCTGGTATGTATCTATCCCGTCTACCAAGGCAGTTATCGCGACACAATTCTTTGTGGTAACACATACAGGGTCTTTGCTTAGGTTCAGCACTAGTTTCTTTTTGTACTTCGGTGTCTATTTGCTGCATTTTATCTTTCGTTTTCTCATCAGTAAAGCTGGTCTGTGTGTAGTCATCGACTAAGCTGGTAGGCAAAGAACACTTCGAATCTCCGGAACGTGTATAGCTTCTCCTTCTGTGGCTAGCCTTTGAAGTTTGTGCTACTAATTTCTCGGACCATTTGGTTTGTGATTCACTTATTTTCACATCGCGGTCAGTTTGGTCCACTTCTCGAGATCGCTCAGATTTGTGACGAGAATCTTTCAAGTTTGCACTTGATCGTACATCGCATCTGCATCGGTCAGATTCAGCACTTCTAATAAGGCTTAGAGGCTTGAATTCTGCACTTGGTGATTTGGTACTTCCTATAATTTCTTTTTTTTTTAAACTAGAACGCTTCGAGCTTCCTCGTTCATCGATACCCAATATTGATGAGGGTGCACTTTTGTGTGAAATGGTGCTAGGACGTTTGGATTCGGGGCTTGCGCTTTTACGCCTAGAGCTACTTTGGACTGAATCTGAACTTTTCTTTCGATGCTTTGAACCTGTACTCGATGGAATAAAAACGCTTGGACTTATTAGCCCTTCACTTGGCCGTTTTACATTTTTTAATTTTAAACTTGATCGTTTAGAGCCACTAGGATTGGCATTTGATAGTTTTTTACCCTTAAATCGACAACAACGCTCAGTGCCAACACATTTCGACTGGCTTTTGGTCATGCAACACTCATCTTTATTTAAATCGGTTTGAATCGGTACATTTCCGAAATCTGGAGTTGTACCTTCTGTACTTTTCTTGTTTTTATACCGGCCTTGTTCAAAGCTACGTCTTTTCCTTGCTTCCTTGCGTTTAGCACATCTGCATTTTGAGCACCTTTTTGGTGTATACCTCTTACATACACCTTCAACCGTGACGTCTTCTACCGGTTCTTCTCGTTCTCGTTTTACTTCAATTTTTTTTTCACCTTTAACTACAGATGGCTGTAATAATTTAAATAAAAATATGAGTTTTCTGTAGACAACGGGCGAGGAAACTGCAGTATTAAACTAAAAAATGTTAGTTATTTGGGGCAATGTAAAATTCTTCCACTACTAACTACACTATTACTGTAGGGAGATGAACATTTTTTAGATCGCAGTAAAAATTTGCAAATACAATGTACATATCTCTTACTTCGTGTATCAGCTCATAAGGTAACTCTTCTTTGAGTTCTTCTGTTTCAAGTTGTGGCTCTTCTGATTCAGGTTCTGGCTCTTGTGATTCAGGTTCCGGCTCTTCTGATTCAGGTTCTGGCTCTTCTGATTCAGGTTCCGGCTCTTCTGATTCAGGTTCCGGCTCTTCTGATTCAGGTTCCGGCTCTTCTGATTCAGGTTCCGGCTCTCCTGATTCAGGTTCCGGCTCTTCTGATTCAGGTTCTCGGTCTTCCAATTCAGGTTCTGTTACTTCTACTTCAGGTTCTGGCTCTTCTGATTCATGTTCCAGTGCAATTATTGTCGCACTATTCTTTTTCGGTTCTATTATTACTGTACTTTTCTTTTCTTGTTTAATAATTTCCTCGGTTTCTTTTGATTGTTCGAGCTCTACTTCCAGGTTTGGTTCTGGTTCTGGTGCAATCGATGCACGTTTTATTTCTACAACTGAAGCACGTGCCGAGAGTACTTGCACGTCTTCTTTTGTTTCCTCTCTAATGTGTATCTGTATACGCAAAATCGTACACATTGGCGTGAATAATAATATGAAGAAGCCTATCTTCAGTAGTACATAATGAATATTAATATTAAAAGGGCTTTCTTTAAAAGCGGTGGTAGCCTAGTGGGTAGAACATTGGACTCTGAAGCAGGAGACCCAGGTTCGATTCCCAGTGCGGGCATGTACCTATGACTTTTCTTTCTAAGTTATGTACATTTGTGAAGTTATAGTAGCAATACCACTCGCTAACGGTGAAGGAAAACATCGTGAGGAGACCTGGGTGTCTGAGCTATTCACATACCTCAGCGCTTGAAATCGCCAATCCGCGGTGGGCACGCGTGGTGATTAAGCCCATACTCTCTCTCTCTGAGAGAAGGCCTGTGGCCTACAGTGGGACGTATATAGGCTGCTTATGATTTATGATGATTCTTTAAAAAAAATGGGATACTTTCAATATTATAACCACCAGTTGATCTGAGTTATCTGAATAATCGAATTGTAGTAAATACTTACAGTGGGCGGTTCCTCAACTATTTTTGGCTGTGACAGTGGTGAAGTGACACTCAGTTTCTTTGACGATGACCTCTTTTCGGGAACAGGACCTGGTGGAGGGAGCAAAGGCTCCGTAGCCCCCTTTACAAAAAAAGTTGGTTAAAGAGCATTTCCTTGGTAGCATAACACAGTTTGCCTCAGATGCTGGAGGCTGGGATTTGACTACCAGCAAGTGCCTATAGTTTGGTTTTTCTAAGTTATTTACGTGCCAAGCAAAGAAAACATCGTCAGGCCTTGTCGTGTAGAATATCAATGTCAGATTCGATGAAATGGAAAAAAACATTTAACATGTTCTGGGTTAAACAAAGGGTATTTTTATTTGAACCCTTTGTTAAATCTGAAATGAAGGGCATTTATCATATTATTGAACATGAACAATCAAATAATTTAGGTTCTGGTTCTGGTGCAATCGATGCACGTTTTATTTCTACAACTGAAGCACGTTCCGAAAGTACATCTTCTTTTGTTTCCTCTCTAATGTGTATCTGTATACGCACAATCGTACACATTGGCGTGAATAATAATATGAAGAAGCCTATGTTCAGCAGTACATAATGAATATTAATATGAAAAGGGTATTCCTTAAAAAAATATTGGAATCATTCCTTAAATATTATTAACACAAGTGGATCTGAGTTATCTGAATAATTAAAGAAATAATTTAAAAAAAATAATCGAATTGTAGTAAACACTTACAGTGGGCGGTTCCTCAACTATTTTTGGCTGTGACAGTGGTAAAGTGACACTCAGTTTCTTTGACGATGACCTCTTTTCGGGAACAGGACCTAGTGGAGGGGGCACAGGCTCCGTAGCCCCCTTTACAAAAAAAGTTGGTTAAAGAGCATTTACTTGGTAGCATAAAACAGTTTGCCTCGGATGCTGGAGGCTGGGATTCGACTACCGGCAAAAGCCTATAATTTGGTTTTTCTAAGTTATTTACGTGCTAAGCAAAGAAAACATTGTCAGGCCTTGTCGTGTAGAATATCAATGTCAGATTCGATGAAATGGAAAAAACATTTAACATTGTTCTGGGTTAAACAAAGGGTATTTTTATTTGAACCCTTTGTTAAATCTGAAATGAAGGGCATTTATCATATTATTGAACATGAACAATCAAATAATTTAGGTTCTGGTTCTGGTGCAATCGATGCACGTTTTATTTGTACAACTGAAGCACGTGCCGAAACTACATCTTCTTTTGTTTCCTCTCTAATGTGTATCTGTATACGCACAATCGTACACATTGGCGTGAATAATAATATGAAGAAGCCTATGTTCAGCAGTACATAATGAATATTAATATGAAAAGGGTATTCCTTAAAAAAATATCGGAATCATTCTTTCAATATTATTAACACCAATGGATCTGAGTTATCTAAATAATTAAAGAAATAATAAAAAAAAACAATCGAATTGTAGTAAACACTTACAGTGGGCGGTTCCTCAACTATTTTTGGCTGTGACAGTGGTGAAGTGACACTCAGTTTCTTTGACGATGACCTCTTTTCGGGAACAGGACCTGGTGGAGGGGGCAAAGGCTTCGTAGCCCCCTTTACAAAAAAAGTTGGTTAAAGAGCATTTCCTTGGTAGCATAACACAGTTTGCCTCAGATGCTGGAGGCTGGGATTTGACTACCAGCAAGTACCAATAGTTTGGTTTTTCTAAGTTATTTACGTGCCAAGCAAAGAAAACATCGTTAGGCCTTGTCGTGTAGAATATCAATGTCAGATTCGATGAAATGGAAAAACATTTAACATTGTTCTGGGTTAAACAAAGGGTATTTTTATTTGAACCCTTTGTTAAATCTGAAATGAAGGGCATTTATCATATTATTGAACATGAATAATCAAATAATTTAGCAACTTACAGTAGCACAACAAGGTATGTTGCTACATTTCGACATTGCGAATTCCAATATCATATTGAGCTGTGAAATAAGTAAGTGTTAATTTGTATTCGACTTTAAGTACGTCTTAACGATCGCAATTCTAAAATCTGAACGCTGTCTATATTTATTTCATTCCTTTTATATATATATATATAAATATATGAACGATACATGAACAATAAAATTACGATTATAAGACGAAAGTTCGATTTCCACAAACTTGTTAAATAAATATCCCCAAACAACGTAAGAAAACTAAATTAAAACTAAGTTTAATTTCAAGAAAACTGGAAGGTAACACGCAAATAAAATGAATAAGGTACATTAATCTTACCCTAGATTTTGTACTACAGATAATTGATAACGGCAACTCTATTAAATGTACACATAGTTCCAGGAACCCACAAGCAGTTCTGAAAAAAAAAATCCTTTTTACACTACGAAATTAGAATTAGGAAGTACCTACTTACTTACCAGTGGCGAAAGGTGGAATAATGATGAAGGGAAGCCGTAGCCGGTCCGAAAAAACTCATCGAGTGTATGCAAGCGCGGTAAGTAATACTTACCTTAATGACTATTGATGTTATAGCAACTTATTGATCATCTCTAATATATCATACATTGCAACTAAGATATCCAAAATAGCGTATTGCAGTAAAAGTAGGTGCTAGCCAATCCTATTGTTCTTGAAATCGATATCGCTAGGAGTCTCCACAAAAATTCATCTTTGTAGATGTAAGAACCTAAGTTTTTCATTTAATCTACTTACTTTAATACCATTTTATAAACACAGCATATGGAGCAGACACCTTGTTCGTCCCTCGGCATCATCTGAAGTAAATATAATATTTCGATGTATTGGTAAAACTACAAACAATTACAAGACTAAATTCAACCAAATTTATGTATAATTCACAAAAACATACAGAAGATTCTAAAGAGTTTGTACGTACCAAAACGATGCCAAGAATTACCACTAGAATGAATGTTCTTGGGCACAAGAGATACTTTTGAAGTTGACAGAGCGCATGGTTGCATCTTCCTGTAAGTAAAAGTGATGAAAAATACGGGAACATCATAACATGTTCCTCTGCGGGGTATAAGACTTCTCTCAGAGTGTATGTAACTTGGAAAAACCTATGAAATCCCCGCGGGTATTTTAGGCCAAGCAGGTTTCAAGCCTATCTTTAAATTACCGTGCCAGCGCGCATAGCTATAGCAGAATGCCTCCTCTAAATGCTATGAAGAATCAAATCATAAATCTAAATTTTTGGCACAGAGAGAAACGCAGCTGGATTTTGAGGCTTACTTTAAATACTTCAATTTTAATGGTTTTTGCAGGCGAAGAACTTTCAGTGTGTGTAGAGCGATACATGATAAATAGTGCGAGTATTCATAGCATAATGGTGCACATACGATGATACGAGGCGGGAATTAGGTATAATGTAAAAAAAAACACTTTCAATTGTTTATCCACCGAAACTCTCGTGTGTGCACTTTAAATACTCTTACTGTAGATATGCAAAACATCGTAGAGATAAAGAATGTTGGGAAAATAATACTTACGATTGGTGCATGGCATGATTTTGCACAAAGAAACTCTGACAGGATAGAAATCGACGCCAGTTCAACAATTGGCGTTTAAAGAGCACATGAACGTTATCAATTTGGTTGTCTTTTCAGCACACATTATTGCGGAAATTGTGTGCTAAAAAGAAACAATAATATATTTTATAGGTACCTACGCATATTTTTTGCATTTTTCACTTTTCTTGTGACAGTGTTTTATATAGATTGTACCAAAGAGAATATAGCCACTTGTACCACAGATTGTGCCCTTATCTGTGATCTATGATTACCAAACTTTTTTTAATTTGTTTGCCCAAGTCTGTGTGTCTTAAATGCACTTATTTCACTTAGCACTTAGTAGTATCTCTTTATCGTCTGTGACTTAGTTTCATGGTACCTACCGACCGAGGACGTAGACAATAGATGCAAAAATACCGTTCCGGACTGATGGCTCCACCGGTTATCTCCTATCAACAAACCTCTGACAACTTTATGCTCCCCTGGTACTTTTAGAACACATCGGGATTCAAAACAATTTTAGTTTTGTTTATTTCTTTTTTTTGTTTAAAACTCTAACAGTAGTAGTTCAGTAGTAGTAACGCCATAAAAAATAAACTACCCATATAACAACTTCGAGAGTCAGTAGTAACAAGGGAAGTAAAACTTTACCTATGTTACTACTTTGATAGCTAGTAGTGATACGTGAAAAAAAAATTACCTGTGTTCCTACTGTAGTAGTAAGTTTGGTAGTAACACGGGTAACAAAGGTCTGTAATAGTGACTTTTGTGCTCAAAGGTACCCGTAGTATCGTCTGTGAAGGTGCCTATTGATTATTTATAATTTTACTAGAGCTTCATAAAAGAAAAGATTTCGTTATAAAATGACAAAATGAAATTTGATAATGCTTTTCAAACAAATAAACTTCAATTCCAATAGTAAACCTGCAGTTTAGATCACCAAATCATCGAAAGTTTGTAATTTGCAGATACGATACTGGTTAGTCATCACTATCTGCGCAGTAAGTAGGTACGGGGTTTTCGCAGTACAAATATTCTGTGAAAAAATTCAAAACTTCATGGACGCAATTTCGATGACAGCTGTCGCCGAGCTCAAGCTATGTTTTACAGACAAATAGGAATTCCTTTTTCGTCAGAAAAAAAACAGCCTATAATTTATGTCAGCGTCAGAATGACCCGTCACTACGCGTATTTATTTTCGAAATTGTGATGAATAATTGCTGCCCAATTGCTTCTATTTGCTTCCTTTAAGTAGAGAATTGCTTCCATAATATTTTAGAAGAAAAACAACATTTAAGGGTGACCGTACATCCTGACGTCAGGTTGACCGGTCACCTAGCCATAACACCAAACTTTCGTGGAATCACTGAATTTCTCATCGGGCACCATTTACTGCCCATTTGCTTCCTTCATATTGTAAAAACTCCGCACTCGTAGCTATTATGGAAACCAAAATATCAACATAGTTTAGATCCAGCGCCTGACAAAATGAAAATAGCAAAAATTATTATGATAACTGTTTGTTGTTTTGTTATTGTTCGACTGTACAAATGCACTATGGGCCTAAAGTCATTTAATTCTACTCGATATTGTTGTCCAAGTAATAAGGATCGTGGGTACTGTAAAGGGACTGTTTAAAAATAGCTACGGGTACTTTCAAAAATATATAAAAAACGGCAAAATTATATAAGTAGGTACCTACGTATTTTTTGGCGTACAAGTTACCAGTACCGGTATTTCAAGAATTATCAACTATAACACTGAGCACGTTGTACACATAATTAAAAAATACACAGGATACTTTTGTGTGTTAGGTTATTTGTTACTTTTAAAAATAAATAAAAAAAACTACAAATAATCTCCTGTTTGATATTTTTATATTTCTTATATGAAAAGAGTAAAGTATTTATGTCGCCGCCAAATGGTTTAATCAGCCGTTTTATTAAACGCCTAGGCCGATCGTTATCTATAGGAGAGCGCCACAAACATTTTGATACAAAGTTGATATAAAAGCTATTGCTATTTAAACAAACTTTGTTGGAAAAGATACTTTATGGGCGAAACTAAAGTTAGGTTATGTTAGGTAGCTTTAGAAGACCACGAAAGCCTCGCGAAGCGAGGCGCCTTTCCTATGGATAACGATCGGTCTAGGCGTTTAATAAAATGGCCGATTAAACCATTTGGCGGCGACATTTACATTTCTTTTTATACAACTTATACAATATTATATACTAAGCTTGATTTTTTTTAACATACATAATACAATGTGGTACAATTTTTTTATTACTCCTGGCAACTTTCATGCTCATGTCGTCATAGCACTGCCATACATTTCCACGCCTGCAATGTGCCCTATAGTGACCCATTGTACCAAGAGCAGGTGGAACAAACTCAATAACTGAAATCAATTCATATTCATGATCCTGTAAAACCAACTTTGCAGGTACTTCATGTACGAAAATTGGTTCTTCGGAGATTTCAAAAGATATAAGATTGCGCAAGGTCATCTCAAATAATTTGATACCTTTTTTTGTTCTTCTAAAGAAACCACAAACTTTCTTCCTTTTCTCATTGTAAGGAAAATATGTATACATTAACCCTTAAGCAGGCCGCGGACGTATGCTTCCCACATAGATTTTTCGATGCCGTAGCCAGGTTTTGGCAAAGAAAAGCCCACAATCTGTCAAAATTTAATCATAAATATGTACTCTGTGGTTCCGATTAGCAAGCTCTGTGTATACGAACGAATTTGTGGGAGCTATTTAACCATTGCCTGTTCAAATTTATCAACTTTTATATACTAGCCTTTTCACCCGACATTGTTTGTGATTTTTAAAATATTAAAATTTTTACTGAAAACTACCCATGATTTAGATTTGTTTTACACAAATTATACTAAAATTGGGATTCTATTGCAAAATCTATTCAAATATCATCTAGAAATGAGCACCATTATTATTTTTTCAACAGAGGCTGCAACCGCTTAGAGATAAACAAATAGCAGATATCACATAAATTGTAGTCTCTACCCAGGCAATGGGATTATGTTTTCCCACATTTTTTTTCAGGCTTTTCAGGCTTTTTCAAAAAAATTGTTGATAAGGAATCATACAGGGCGCTACTCAAAGCCTAAATCCATTTACACCACTTTATTTCTTGCAGCGGTTCTTCGGGGCCTGTTTAAGGGTTAACCATCAAACTGAAAGTAATGCTAACTATGACAGCGTGAGATATTA